>LR738714.1:495223596-495331148 GCA_902687465.1 Secale cereale | reverse complement strand
ACCCCCCCCCCCCCCTCCCCTCCCAAAGTTCCTGGAACATTGGCTAATTGCTCCTGAAATTGATCCCATACCTAACAGGACTACTACTTACTTGAACAAACTAATAAAAGAGATATCTCATTGTGTTTTCACAAGAAAACGAGTTATTTCTCACTTGTGCACCACCAGTTTTTAAAGCAAATCAGTTTCCTTAATCAGTTCCACATATTAAGAATGTCTCAAGATCTGTGCAAAGCTCAGGTACACAGACATAACAAAGGAAATGAGCAAGTGTCGCAGATTTCAACATGTCAGGAACACCTTGAAAAAATACAGGACAATAAGTTACCCAAGGTGCTCCATCCAAGGGGTAGAAGCATCTAATCCCCTAGAAAAGCTGGTGGCTCAATTAAACAAGCAGATCACCATGCTTGGGTAATTGTGTTGGATCCACAGAAATGTTTAATTACTCCAGGTAGCTTGTTTAACCCATCTCCTCGTTGACCAATCGATTTGTTTATGTGGGTGGTGGGTTCATGACCCTAACTAATCAATTAGGCCTTGACTTGTGAACACTATGTTGCATGGGCATCATCAAATCACATTATAAATTAATCAGCAAGATAAAACAAACACTTCCGAAAACAACGCCACTCTCCCCAAATTCTAAGAGAAGGTACACTAGTAGTGGAGAAGTAGTGGAAGTAACATGGTTACTTCTAATGCTCCCGGAAAACTTTGACCAGTTACTTTCGTGCAAAAGTTCCAGTCGCAAACTACAGTGATCATAATGTCTGTTTTGAATATGTCAACGTTTCTTTGCACTAAAGCGACAGATAACTTAACTTTACCCATCAAAATACTCATTTGCAATTCCTCAAAAAAAACTGAAGGGCAATCATATATCAATCGAAGAAAACTATTTGATAAAGAAAACATGTAAGATGGATCTTGGTTATTACCTTGCAGTAGCCATTGGGAGTGTCTTGCATCACACAGCCGGAAGGTAGCCTCCTGCACTTCAAGTTTGCACCTGCGGATGTCGTAGCAGAATTTTGATTGCTCAACAGCCCATCAATGGACACATCCACCACTGCCCAGGCACCCTCAGCCAGCTGCTTGCAAAACCTGAGAAAAATAACCTCCCTTATGGGGACCAGAGGTGATAGCACCTGTAGCTCAGCTTTCATCTGTTGCAAAAAAACACAAGTAAAAATTAGCAACTCAGAGATCACATGTGTCCACAGTCTACACTCCTTGCATACGATGGACACTGGGGACTGCTAGGCACTTACTAGCAGCAACGCTCCATTTCTGCTTCCACCAATGCCGTTAGACACCTCCTCAAGGATTGTGGCCTTAGCAATCATGCATGAGAACATATCGGACCACCGCCTCTGTGAAATGAATGGAGCAACATCAGCATAATATAACCACCTTTTATAAATAGGAACAAATGTATCAAGGGAAAAAGGGTATGAGCTCCAACCTCGTCCATAAGGGTCTCTACAAGGGCCACACTGTTGTCGATGATGACCAGGCCAGACTCCCTAGAGGCCTCAGACACAAATCCAGCAGGCTTCATGCCAATGCAATGCTGGGATGAGTGGAGATACTCCTCAAAGTTGAGTGACTCCTTGTCCGGAAAACCAGGTAATCCCGTGACCCACAAAGGATCGTCGGTCTGTGCCATCTTGACAAGTTCATCCATTGCGCTGATTGCAAGCTCCAAGAACACAGACCTGTCAATGTCCACCATCGATGCTAAAGCAGACCCGGTGGCCCGTGCTGGTGTGATGACGGTGCCCATGGAGCTTGAGGCACCCCCGGCATACTCACTCATCATACCGTGCATCGAAGGCTGCATAGACCCTATGCCGCCGATTCCCCCGACTGCTAGCTCCAGTGACGAGTTTGGCAGGGGCATCGACAGGTGTGGCTGCAGCTGGAGTGGCGACAGAAGGGACACGGGTTTGCCGAGGAACTTGGTGGCAAGGGTGCAGACACGGTTGAGTTCGTCCTTGAGCCGTGCATTCTCGATGCGCAGGTGCTGCTCCTCCAGGGAGACCTCCCCAAGCATGGCCGGGCTGCCGCAGCCGCCGCACATTGGAGTGCGCATGGCCTCCCTGATGGTCAGGTTCTCCGTGCGCAGCTTCTCATTCTCCTGCTTCAGCAGCGCGTTCTCGTGCCGCTCCAGTTGCGTCTGGGCACGGAAAAGACGGGTCACGAACGGGCTGGAAGACGAAATGAGAAATGGATCGCGGATGATAAATCTACTGCTTACCTTCATCTGCGTGCGACGGTTCTGGAACCAGAACTTGACCTGCCGCGCATCGAGGGAGAGCCTCTTGCTGAGCTCGGCGCGCTGCTTCTCGTCCGGATGGGGGCACTCCTTGAACAGCCTACACGACGCGGAGAGGACGAGGAATCCATGCATGAGATGACAAGAGGGAAAAAGGCGGAGAGAGAAGGTGGATGGATGCAAATAGCTTTGGGCGGTGTGGCTCTTACGCTTCGAGCTCCTGGATCTGCTGCGGCGTGTGGCGGTGGTAGCGCTTCTTGCGCTTGCGGGGGTTGCTGCCGCTGGGCTCGGCGTCGTCGTCGTCGTCGCCGACGCCGGAGATGGCGTCCAGGTGGTCGCTCCCCGACCGGCTGTCATTCTGCGCCTCCGCGTCCCGGGCCATCGCGCCGCCCGCGCCGTCAGCAAACATCCGCCCGCCTATGCCGCCGTCCCGCCCGCCGGCGTTGTCCTGAAAACGAACGGAAAAAACTCCACCAATCACCCACCACGGCAAAGCGAAGCAAACGTTCCGGCCGTGACGAGCGCCGAACGCGTACCAGCCCGAGGGAGAGAGCGGGCGAGGACGAGAAGGCGCCGGCGTAAGGGAACTGCATGCCGCCGCCGCCGCCGCCGCCGCCGTCGAAGAGGCCCCCGAAGCTCATCCTCCCACGTCGGTCCCCCGGGAGGAGCAGACACGACACGAGTGTAGTAGACTGGCGTCGCCTTTTCACCGTCTCTATCCCCCGTCCCAAAAAAGGCCTGCGCCCTGGATCTGCACACCTCACACACAACCCGAATCCTCGGCCGCGCCTCTGGAAGGGGTGGAGTGGAGAGAGAGCCTCGCCTCGCCCCGGCCACCCTCTTTCTACTACCGCGAGATTAGGCTCCTCCTCAAAACCCTAACCCTCCACGGCGAGGGGAGGATTAGAATAAGGGACAGGGAGGAGAGGGGAGGCGAGGGCGAGGGACGGGCGGGCGGGCGAGCGAGCGAGAGCTGGCGATTAAAGAAAGCTTTATGCACGGGGGGATGGGAACGGGGAGGGTCAAAATGGCAAGACGACGATACGAGGGGAGCGATGGGGGGAGGACTCCCCGGGTGTGGACGCGCGGAAAAGGGTGGGGGAGAAACGCGAGGCGCTGACGCTGATGCAGCGCGCAGTCAAACGGGCGGTGCGGTGCCTGTTTTTTTTGTTGCCTTCCGGCGCTCCGCTTACCTTTTTGCGCGGCCGCCCGGGCCCGTTTCTTCTCGTCTCCGCCCGCCTCCACGGCGCCATGCTCCTCTGGCCCGACCAGCGCGGCGGCTCCTTCGCTTGCGTGCCGGAGGACCTGTTTCCGTTTCACCTGCGGGCTGCTCACTCACTGTGTTGCTTGAATTAAAATTATTTTTTGGTTATTAATATAATGACGAGACGGTGCGACTGTTTATCTTTCCCAGGCGATCTTGAGTGTATCAGATTTGTTTTGGATCTCTGATTACTCAGGAAATCTCTTATTCATGGACACGCATCTTCTTGACTCGCTCTTTCTTCTCTTCTCGGCGGCGTCGAGCATATCGACGGAGCTGAATCGAGCAATGGTCGTGATAGGGTAAGACGCCGTAGTTGGCGGCGGGTGCCGAGGGATGATTTTGTTGGCGGCGTCATAAAGTCGGTCTAACTATATAAGGCAGAGGCTTTGGAGTCCACGCGACGACAACTACGGTTGGCGGGTGGAGAGATAGGGTAGGAGGGACGATTGGCGGGAAGGGGAAGATGATGAGGCGGTTGCCGGGTAAAAGGAGAAGTTGCGGATTCGCGCAAATGCTAGTTAAGACTAATAAAGTGATTGGTTGTTCTGTTGAGTATATGGTAGGGTAAAAGAAGTATATGCATAAATAGGTTGTCACATCACCTGTTCAAGCAAAAATTAATTATGGCATAATTTCCTTCCATAAATAATTGTCAGAGTTGTCGCGAGCAGGGGTAAGATACTAGTGAGTATATACCTAGGATACTAAACACATGTCGAGGATGTTGCTATCATTAGGCGTGCTGCAACATTCTATACATGATACATGTCTTTGTTTTGTAGTATAAGGTTGCCACCTCTAATATTGATCATGCCACGACATTCTAGACACGGGTTTGGTTTATCCACTGGCACCCGATGAAAGGGTCTACTTTATTAGATTAACAACCAAAATAGTAGATAAAACCTCGACCAAGGGAGGATAACGGTTTCTAGGCCAAAAAGTTTAGAGAAGAGGTCCAAGGCGAGGCCGACTTTTAATCAACAAAGCCATCAAACGGTCCATGATTACAACAATAGCCACCTACAAGGAAAGACAAAGAAAACGACAAAAATACAAAGTGATAGAACAACTTACAACTAGAACAAAAAAAAGGCAAAAAGGAAAGAATTATGAAGATTGTCCCGAGACTCCATAGTTGGACCTTCTTGAATAGCAGCCACCAACAACTGTTCGGAGAAGATCATTGGAGAAGTCACCATCATCGGAAGGAAAAGTGAGTTCGTTCATTCTATACAAAAACAAACTAGATCAACACGTTGTCCGATCTTGCCTCCGAACAGGGCCACGGGCCACTACCCAATCGTTGTGGCTCGAAGGGCGTCGAATCATCAGCAGGCAATGGCTCCTCAAGAGCTCACATGGGCGTCTTTGACCTAACTACTCAGGAAGATATCGAAAGCTAGCTGGATAAAGACAACCTACCACGCCCATGCTGTCAATCCCGGTCCAACCTGATACGTCCATTTTACATCAGTATTTCTTACTATAATTTATCCTATTTCAATGATATATTTTACAATATGATGCAATTCTAATGCCTTTTTCTCACTTAAGATGCAATGAATACAAAGAGAGGGTGTTACGGACAACTAGAAATCTGACCTAAGAATGCAACAGAAGAAAAAACAATTCTTTCGAGCTCGAAATGCAACATGGATTCTGGAGAATTATTTCATAATATATGATGAATTATGGAGCAAGAATGGACCATATGCGGACTACCATCGGCCCACATGCCCTGGTTGCGCACTCCACCCCCTATGGCGTGACGTGTGGCCGTGTGGGGCCCACGAGGTTCCTTGTCGTCATCCTTTGGCTATGAATTCTATTTTTCTCTGGAAAGAATCACAAAAAAATCCTCAGGACTTTCCGCAACCGTGTGCGAGGCGAAACTTGGGCGGAGCACTTTTGCTCTCAAGTGGAGCGATTCTGCGGGGGAATGTTCCCTTTTGGAGGGGAATCAAAGCCATCATAGTCACCAGCACTCCGTTCATCATGGGTATCATCATCAACATCTTCACCAGCACAATCTCATCTCCAAACCTTATAGTTCTTCTCTTGTGTTCAATCTTTGTATCAAACGTCAGATTGGTACTTGGGAGTGCATGTAGTGTTGATTACATCATGTAGTTCATGCTTGTTGGTTTAATTGGTTGATGATCCCCGGGTGGTTTTGGTAATTCATGATGAGGTCCTGTACTAGGGTGACTACTGCCAGGGAGCCCGGTGTAACACCCCCAGTGTCATGCTAAAGTGACCTCACACTAATGGTGCCATGACATCAAGTTTGACTAAGCCAAGTTGCCACTTGTCCAAAATCAAATTCAAAATCCAATTTGAAATGCAAGTCAAATTTTACTTCTTAAAAATGCAAAAATAGTTCCTAATTTTGCAAATAATTCCTTAATAATTATGTTAAGGAAAACAACATCACCTAAATTCCCGAAGTGCCCCTAGGAATTTCAACAGTGGACCAACAACCTTTTAACCAACATTTTCAATTTTAAAAAATATTTATTATTTACCAAATGCTTTGAAACTTTTTATGAAACACCAAAATATTGTGCATGATTTATGTGACAAATTTCATATGTAACAAAAATCATTAGTGCTACCTATTGAGCTTGCGTTGGTTTTTCCCTTGAAAAGGAAAGGGTGATGCAGCAAAGTAGAGTAAGTATTTCCCTCAGTTTGAGAACCAAGGTATCAATCCAGTAGGAGGCAACTCACAAATCACCAAATACCTGCACAAACAATCAAAAAACGTGCCAACACAATAAAGGGGTTGTCAATCCCTTCATGGTTATTTGCAAAAGTGAGATCTGATAGTGATGGATAAACTGTAAAATAAATATTTTCGGCATTTTTGGTTTATAGATTGGAAAGTAAAAGATTGCAAAATAGTAGATCAGAAACTTATAAGATGTAAAATAGACCCGGGGGACATAGGTTTCACTAGAGGCTTCTCTCATGATAGCAAATATTACAGTGGGTGAACAAATTACTGCCAAGTAATTGATAGAAAAGCGCAAAGTTATGACGATATCTAAGGCAATGATCATGAATATACGCATCACGTATGTGTCAAGTAGACCGACTCGTGCCTGCATCTACTACTATTAATCCACACATCGACCGGAATAATTCTGCATATAGAGTATTAAGTTCATAAAGAACAGAGTAACGCATTAAGTAAGATGACATGATGTAAAGAAATTAACTCAAACAATATGATGAAAACCCCATCTTGTTATCCTCGATGGCAACAATGCAATACATGTCATGTCCCTTTCTGTCCCTGGGATTGAGCACCGCAATATTGAACCCAAAGCAAAGCACTTCTCCCATTGGAAGAAAAACCAATCTAGTTGGCCAAACCAAACCAATAGTTCGAAGAGAATTACTAAGATATCCAATCATGCATATAAGAATTCAGAACAGGCTCAAATAATTTTCATAGATAATATGATCATAAATCCATAATTCATCGGATCTTGGCAAACACACTTCAAAAGAAGATTACATCGGATAGATCTCCAAGAACATCGAGGAGAACATGGTATTGAGAATCAAAGAGAGAGAAGAAGCCATCTAGTTACAAGCTATGGACCGTAGGTATGTGGTAAACTACTCACACTTCATCGAAAGTATTGGGAAACATAGTATTTCAAAAAAATCCTACGGTCACGCAAGATCTATCGAGGAGAAGCATAGCAACGAGCGAGGAGAGTGTGTCTACGCACCCTTGTAGACCGAACGCAGAAGCGTCTAGTGACGCGGTTGATGTAGTCAAACATCTTCGCGATCCAACTGATCCAAGTTACCGAACGTACGGCACCTCTGTGTTCACCACACGTTCAGCTCGATGACATCGCACGAGCTCTTTTGAGTGTCACGGGAGAGTTTGGTCAGCACGACGGTGTGGTGACGGTGATGATGAAGCTACCAGCGTAGGGCTTCGCCTAAGCACTGCAACGATATGACCGAGGTATGTAACTGTGGGGAGGGGCACCGCACACGGCTAAAATCAACTTGTGTGTCTATGGGGTGCCCCCTCCCCATGTATATAAAGGAGGGAGGGGAGGAGGAGGCGGCCAAGGAAAAGAGGCGCGCCCTAGGGAGGCAATCCTACTCCAAGTAGGATTCCCCCCTTTTCCTAGTCATAGTAGGAGAGGGGGAAGGAAGGGGAGGAGAAGAAGAAGGAAAGGGGGCCCGGCCCCCTACTCCAATTCGGTTTGGGCTAGGGGGGCGTGCGCCCCTAGCTGGCCGCACCTCCTCTTCCTCCACTTGGGCCCATGAGTCCCAATAACCCCCCGGGAGGTTCCGGTAACCTCCCGGTACTCCGGTATTTATCCGATAACCTCCGGAACTCATCCGGTGTCCAAATATAACCTTCCAATATATGAATCTTTATATCTCGTATATTTCGAGACTCCTCATCATGTCTGTGATCACATCCGGGACTCCGAACTACCTTCGGTACATCAAAACACATAAACTCATAATACCGATTGTCATCGAACGTTAAGCGTGCGGACCCTACGGGTTCGAGAACTATGTAGACATGACCGAGACTCATCTCCGATCAATAACCAATAGCGGAACCTGGATGCTCATATTGGTTCCTACATATTATACGAAGATCTTTATCGGTCAAACCGCATAACAACATACGTTGTTCCCTTTGTCATCGGTATGTTACTTGCCCGAGATTCGATCGTTGGTATCATCATACCTAGTTCAATATCGTTACCGGCAAGTCTCCTTACTCGTCCCGTAATGCATCATCTCGTGACTAACTTCATTAGTCATTTGCTTGCAAGGCTTATTATGATGTGTATTACCGAGAGGGGCCAGAGATACCTCTCCGACACTCGGAGTGACAAATCCTATTCTCGATCTATGCCAACACCACAAACACCTTCGGAGACACCTGTAGAGCATCTTTATAATCACCCAGTTAAGTTGTGATGTTTGATAGCACATAAGGTGTTCCTCCGGTATTCGGGAGTTGCATAATCTCATAGTCATAGGAACATGTATAAGTCATGAAGAAAGCAATAGCAGTAAAACTAAACGATCAAGTTGCTAAGCTAACGGATGGGTCTTGTTCATCACATCTTTCTCCTAATGATGTGATCACGTTGATCAAATGACAACTCATGTATATGGTTAGGAAACTTAACCATCTTTGATCAATGAGCTAGTCTAGTAGAGGCATACTAGGGACGCTCTGTTTTGTCTATGTATTCACACATGTACTAAGTTTTCGGTTAATACAATTCTAGCATGAATAATAAACATTTATCGTGATATAAGGAAATACAAATAATAACTTAATATTATTGCCTCTAGGGCATATTTCCTTCAGTCTCCCACTTGAACTAGAGTCAATAATCTAGATTACATAGTAATGATTCTAACACCCATGGAGTCTTGGTGCTGATCATGTTTTGCTAGTGGAAGAGGCTTACTCAATGGGTCTGCGACATTCAGATCCGTGTGTATCTTGCAAATTTCTATGTCTCCCTCCTTGACTTGACCGCAGATGGAATTGAAGCATCTCTAGATGTGCTTGGTTCTCTTATGAAACCTGGATTCCTTCGCCAAGGCAATTGCTCAAGTGTTGTCACGAAAGATTTTCATTGGACCCGATGCACTAGGTATTACACCTAGATCGGATATGAACTCCTTCATCCAGACTACTTCATTTGCTGCTTCCGAAGCAGCTATGTACTCCGCTTCACACGTAGATCCCGCCACGACACTCTGCTTGGAACTGCACCAACTGACAGCTCCACCGTTCAATAAAAATGCATATCCGGTTTGTGACTTAGAGTCATCCGGATCAGTGTTAAAGCTTGAATCGACGTAACCATTTACGACAAGCTCTTTGTCACCTCCATAAACGAGAAACATATCCTTTGTCCTTTTCAGGTACTTTGGGATGTTCTTGACCATTGTCCAATGATCCATTCCTGGATTACTTTGGTACCTCCTTGCTAAACTTATAGCAAGGCACACATCAAGTTTGGTACACATCATTGCATACATGATAGATCATATGGCTGAGGCATAGGGAATGTCTTTCATTTTCTCTCCATCTTCTGCAGTGGTCGGGCATTGAGTCTTACTCAACTTCACACCTTGTAACACAGGCAAGAACCCTTTCTTTGACTGGTCCATTTTGAAATTCTTCAAAACCTTATCAAGGTATGTGCTTTGTGAAAGTCCAATTAAGCGTTTTGATCTATCTCTATAGATCTTGATGCCTAATATATAAGCAGTTTCACCGAGGTCTTTCATTGAAAAATCCTTATCCAAGTATCCTTTTATGCCATCCAGAAATTCTATATCATTTCCAATTGACAATATGTCATCTACATATAATATCAGAAATGCTACAGAGCTCCCACTCACTTTCTTGTAAATACCGGCTTCTCCAAAAGTCTGTATAGAACCATATGCTTTGATCACCTCATCGAAGCGTATATTCCAACTCCGAGATGCTTACACCAGTCCATAGATGGATTGTTGGAGCTTGCACACTTTGTTAGCACCTTTAGGATTGACAAAACCTTCTGGTTGCATCATATACAACTCCTCTTTGAGGTATCCATTAAGGAATGCAGTTTTGACATCCATTTGCCAGATTTCATAATCATAAAATACGGCAATTGCTAACATGATTCGGACAGACTTAAGCATCGCTACGGGTGAGAAAGTCTCATCATAGTCAACTCCTTGAACTTGTCGAAAACCTTTCGTAACAAGTCGAGCTTTGTAGACAGTAACATTACCATCTACGTCTGTCTTCCTCTTGAAGATCCATTTATTTTCAATGGCTTGCCGATCATCGGGCAAGTCAACCAAAGTTCACACTTTGTTCTCATACATGGATCCCATCTCAGATTTCATGGCGTCAAGCCATTTTGCGGAATCTGGGCTCATCATCGCTTCCTCATAGTTCGTAGGTTCATCATGGTCTAGTAACATGACTTTCAGAACTGGGTTACCGTACCACTATGGCGCGGAACATACTCTGGTTGACCTATGAGGTTCGGTAGTAACTTGATATGAAGTTTCATTATCATCATCATTAGCTTCCTCGCTGATTGATGTAGGAATCACTCGAACTAGTTTCTGTGATGTACTACTTTTCAATTCGGGAAAAGGTACAATTACCTCATCAAGTTCTACTTTCCTCCCACTCACTTCTTTCGAGAGAAATTCCTTCTCTAGAAAGGATACATTCTTAGCAACGAATATCTTGCCTTCAGATCTGTGATAGAAGGTGTACCCAACAGTTTCCTTTGGGTATCCTATAAAGACACATTTCTCCGACTTGGGTGCGAGCTTATCAGGTTGAAGCTTTTTCACATAACCATCGCAGCCCCAAACTTTAAGAAACGACAACTTTGGTTTCTTACCAAACCACAGTTCATAAGGCGTCGTCTCAACGGATTTAGATGGTGCCCTATTTAACGTGAATGCAGCTGTCTCTAAAGCATATCCCCAAAACGATAGTGGTAAATCGGTAAGAGACATCATAGATCGCACCATATCTAGTAAAGTACGGTTATGACGTTTGGACACACCATTATGATGTGGTGTTCCGGGTGGCGTGAGCTCTGAAACTATTCCACATTGTTTTAAATGAAGACCAAACTCGTAACTCAAATATTCGCCTCCGTGATCAGATCGTAGAAACTTTATTTTCTTGTTACGATGATTCTCTACTTCACTTTGAAATTCTTTGAACTTTTCAAATGTTTCAGACTTGTGCTTCATCAAGTAGATATACCCATATCTGCACAAATCAGCAGTGAAGGTCAGAAAATAACGATACCCGCCGCGAGCCTCAACACTCATCGGTCCACATACATCAGTATGTATGATTTCCAACAAATCAGTTGCTCGCTCCATTGTTCCGGAGAACGGAGTTTTAGTCATCTTGCCCATGAGGCATGGTTTGCAAGCACCAAGTGACTCATAATCAAGTGATTCCAAAATTCCATCTGCATGGAGTTTCGTCATGCTCTTTACACCAATATGACCTAAACGGTTGTGCCACAAATAAGTTGCACTATCATTATCAACCTTGCATCTTTTCGCTTTAATATTATGACGTATCACTACGATCGAGATCTAACAAGAATAGACCATTCTTCAAGGGTGCATGACCATAAAAGATATTACTCATAAAAATAGAATAACCATTATTCTCTGATTTAAATGAATAACCGTCTCGCGACAAACAAGATCCAGATATAATGTTCATGCTCAACGCTGACAACAAATAACAATTATTCAGGTCTAAAACTAATCCCGAAGGTAGATGTAGAGGTAGCGTCCCGACGGCGACCACATCGACTTTGGAACCATTTCCCACGCGCATCGTCACCTCATCCTTAGCTAATATTCGTTTAATCTGTAGCCCCTGTTTCGAGTTACAAATATTAGCAACCGAACCAGTACCAAATACCCAGGTGCTACTACGAGCATTAGTAATGTACACATCAATAACATGTATATCAAATATACCTTTGTTCACTTTGCCATCCTTCTTATCCGCCAAATACTTGGGGCAGTTCTGCTTCCAGTGTCCAGTCCCTTTGTAGTAGAAGCACTCAGTTTCAGGCTTGGATCCAGACTTGGGTTTCTTTGCGGGAGTAGCAACTGTCTTGCTATTCTTCTTGAAGTTCCCCTTCTTTCCCTTGCCCTTTTTCTTGAAACTAGTGGTCTCGTTAACCATCAACACTTGATGCTCCTTTTTGATTTCTACCTCCGCAGCTTTGAGCATAGCGAAGAGCTCGGGAATTGTCTTTTGCATCCCTTGCATATTATAGTTCATCACAAAACCTTTATAGCTTGGTGGTAGTGATTGAAGAACTCTATCAATGACACTATCTTCGTCAACTTTGCAACCAAGTTGAGTCTTATGATTGTAATACCCAGACATTCTGAGCAAGTGTTCACTGATAGAACTGTTCTTCTCCATCTTGCAGCTATAGAACTTATTGAAGACTTCATATCTCTCAATTCGGGCATTTGATGATATATTAACTTCAACTCTTGGAACATCTCATATGCTCCATGACGTTCCAAACGTCTTTGAGGTCCTGATTCTAAGCCATAAAGCATAGCACACTGAACTATCGAGTAGTCATCAAAATGAGCTTGCCAGACGTTCATAACGTCTGGAGTTGCTCCTGCAGCAGGCATGTCACCTAGCGAAGCTTCCAGGACATAATTCTTCTATGCAGCAATGAGGATAATCCTCAAGTTACGGATCCAGTCCATGTAGTTGCTACCATCATCTTTCAACTTAGCTTTCTCTAGGAACACATTAAAATTCAAGCGAATGGTAGCATGGGCCATTGATCTACAATAACATAGATATGCAAAAACTATCATGACTAAGTTTATGATAAATTAAAGTTCATTTAATCATTTTACTAAAGAACTCCCACTTAGATAGACATCCCTCTAGTCATCTAAATGATCACGTGATCCAAATCAACTAAACCATGTCCGGTCTCCAGTGTTCCGAGGCCATGTATGTACATGCTAGGCTCGTCAAGTTTAGCTCGAGTATTCTGCATGTGCAAAACTGTCTTACACCCGTTGTATTTGAAAGTAGAGCTTATCACACCCTATCATCGCGTGGTGTCTCGGCACGACGAACTTTCGCAACGGTGCATACTCAGGGAGAACACTTGTACCTTGAAATTTTGTAAGGGATCATCTTATAATGCTACCGCCGTACTAAGCAAAATAAGAAGCATAATAAGATAAACATCACATGCAATCAAAATATGTGACATGATATGGCCATCATCATCTTGTGCTTTTGATCTCCATCTTCAAAGCATCGTCATGATCTCCATCGTCACTGGCTAGACACCATGATCTTCATCGTAGCGTCATGGTGGTCTCGCCAACTATTGCTACTACTACAATCGCTAACTCATAGTGATGAAGTAAAGCAATTACATGGCCTTCGCAATTCATACAATAAAGAGACAACCATAAGGCTCCTACCGGTTGCCGATAATTTACAAAACATGATCATCTCATACAATAACGTGTAACTCATCACGTCTTGACCATATCACATCACAACATGCCCTGCAAAAACAAGTTAGACGTCCTATACTTTGTTGTTGCAAGTTTTACGTGGCTGCTACGGGCTTAGCAAGAATCGTTCATACCTACGCATACAAAAACCACAATGATTTTTCGTCAAGTGTGATGTTTTAACCTTCACAAGGACCTGGCGTAGCCACACTCGATTCAACTAAAGTGAGAGAGGCAGACACCCGCCGGTCACCTTTAAGCAACGAGTGCTCGTAACGGTGAAACCAGTCTCGAGTAAACGTACGCGTAATGTCGGTCCGGGCCGCTTCAGCTCACAATACCGCCGAATCAAAGTATGACATGCTGGTAAGCAGTATGACTATTATCGCCCACAACTCATTGTGTTCTATTCGTGCATATCATCTACGCATAGACCTGGCTCATGATGCCACTATTGGGAAACGTAGTATTTCAAAAAAATCCTACGATCACGCAAGATCTATCTAGGAGAAGCATAGCAACGAGTGGGGAGAGTGTGTCTACGTACCCTTGTAGACCGAAAACGGAAGCGTCTAGTGACGCGGTTGATGTAGTCGAACGTCTTCGCGATCCAACCGATCCAAGTACGGAACGTACGGCACCTCCGCGTTCAGCACACGTTCAGCTCGATGACGTTCCACGAGCTCTTGATCCAGTTGAGCTTCACAGGAGAGTTTCGTCAGCACGACGTCGTGGTGACGGTGAGGATGAAGCTACCAGCGCAGGGCTTCGCCTAAGCACTACAACAGTATGACCGAGGTGTGTAACTGTGGGGAGGGGCACCACACACGGCAAAAATCAACTTGTGTGTCTATGGGGTGCCCCCTCCCCACGTATATAAAGGAGGGAGGGAAGGAGGAGGCGGCCAAGGAGGAGAGGCGCGCCCTAGGTGGCAATCCTACTCCAAGTAGGATTCCCCCCTTTTCCTAGTCCTAGTAGGAGAGGGGGAAGGAAGGGGAGGAGAAGAAGAAGGAACTTGGGGCCGCCCCCCCTAGTCCAATTTGGTTTGGGCTAGGCGGGCCTTGCGCCCCTAGCTGGCCGCTCCTCCTCTTCCTCCACTTGGGCCCATGAGTCCCAATAACCCCCCGAGAGGTTCCGGTAACCTCCCGGTACTCCAGTATTTATCCGATAACCTCCGGAACTCATCCGGTGTCCGAATATAACCATCCAATATATGAATCTTTATGTCTCGGACATTCCGAGACTCCTCGTCATGTCTGTGATCACACCCGGGACTCCGAACTACCTTTGGTATATCAAAACACATAAACTCATAATACCGATCGTCATCGAACGTTAAGCGTGCGGACCCTACGGGTTCGAGAACTATGTAGACATGACCGAGACTCATCTCCGATCAACAACCAATAGAGGAACCTGGATGCTCATATTGGTTCCTACATATTATACGAAGATCTTTATCGGTCAAACCGCATAACAACATACGTTGTTCCCTTTGTCATCGATATGTTACTTGCCCGAGATTCGATTGTCGGTATCATCATACCTAGTTCAATATCGTTACCGACAAGTCTCTTTACTCGTTCCGTAATACATCATCTCGTGACTAACTTCATTAGTCATTTGCTTGCAAGGCTTATTATGATGTGTATTACCGAGAGGGCCCATAGATACCTCTCCAACACTCGGAGTGACAAATCATATTCTCGATCTAATCCAACACCACAAACACCTTCGGAGACACCTGTAGAGCATCTTTATAATCACCCAGTTACGTTGTGACGTTTGACAACACACAAGGTGTTCCTCCGGTATTCGGGAATTGCATAATCTCATAGTCATAGGAACATGTATAAGTCATGAAGAAAGCAATAGCAGAAAAACTAAACAATCAAGTTGCTAAGCTAACGGATGGGTCTTGTCCATCACATCTTTCTCCTAATGATATGATCCTGTTGATCCAATGAAAAATCATGTCTATGCTTAGGAAACTTTACCATCTTTGATCAATGAGCTAGTCTAGTAGAGGCATACTAGGGACACTTTGTTTTGTCTATGTATTCACACATGTACTAAGTTTTCGGTTAATACAATTTTAGCATGAATAATAAACATTTATCCTGATATAAGGAAATACAAATAACAACTTATTATTGCCTCTAGGGCATATTTGCTCCAGGAAGGGCAATAGGTTTGATGTAGATGCCCTCCGTGGTCGAATTCCCCTCCGGAAGAGCACCGAAAAAGGCCTCCAGATAGGATCTCGTTGAAATAGAAGGTTATGGCGGTGGAAAGGTGGTTTCGATGATGCCTCTAGGGTTTATGGAATATATGAGAATATATAGGCGAAAGAAATAGGTCAGTGGACGCTCGAGGGGCCCACAAGGGTGTGGGCGTGCCCTCCGTCCTTGTGGCTGCCTCGCAGCTCCCCTGATGTGCACTCCAAGTCCTCTGGATGTCTTCTGGTCCAATAAAAATCCTCGTAAAGTTTCGCTCCGTTTGGACTCCGTTTGATATTCCTTTTCTACGAAACTTAGAAACAAGGAAAAAAACAGAAACGAGCACTGGGCTCTGGGTTAATAGGTTAGTCCCAAAAATAATATAAAATAGCATATTAATGCATATAAAACATCCAAACAGATAATATTATAGCATGGAACAATAAAAAATTATAGATAAGTTGGAGACGTATCAAGCATCCCCAAGCTTAATTCTTGCTCGTCCTTGAGTAGGTAAATGATAAAAACAGAATTATTGATGTGCAATGCTACCTAACATATTTATCAATGCAATATTCTTTAGTGTGGCAAGAATGTTCAGATCCGTATGTTTTAAGCAAAAGTTTATGTTGACATGAGAACAATAATATTTCAATCATATTAGATAGTGAAGCATGAAGCTTCAAAAATAACATGGCTAAAGAAAGTTATCCCTACAAAATCATATAGTCTTATTATGCTCCCTCTTCTCAACACAAGGTAATCATGCCCACCCCGGGGTCAGCCAAGCAATTATGTTGTGTGCAGTTCTCAAACTCTTAATATTTCTGACGCACAATTAGAATGGTTCTTAGCACTAACTACACAAATGTATAATCTTTTCAAAGAAACCAGTTCTGTTTCATACAACCAATGGCCTAATTATTTTATCTCCATTCTCCTTCTAATTAATATATTCACTTACCTTTCCATTTAATATTTGTATGATGTTTCCATTGGCATTGATTATTTGTAGATGATGTGGGGCCATAGGTCGTGGAATTTTTTTCTTCAATAATTGCATCGGTGCATGCGATTCCACCATGGAGTCTTAACATGTTCTTGCAATGAAGGGTAAAAGAAGCAGAAAATCTGATGTTTTGCATTCTCTAGCTTTCCTGAATAACCTTTTACCCTTCAACAAGTCCATCTAAGAAGAAAAACTTTATACGGAGAGACGAAGAAAGAAGCCAGGAAGGAAAAGTCACCACTGTAATCATAAATAAATATCATATGTGAGGTTCACTTAGATTTTTTCCTAACCAATATTTGTTACATATTTCTACCGTATGCATTTTATTTTGACATTTATAGAACCAATGTAGTTTGCTAATCAATATACTATTGCACCTACCACATTAAAATATGTACAAATGGCTAAGAAGTTGAAGGTGCAGAATGTTCTTTGTTAAACTATAAATGATTTTTTCACACTAGCAAACTTCAATGGTTTTAAAATATGTGAAGCTGAAGTATATGAGCTAATGTTTAGGTACATTTTTCCGTCAACCATTCAAACTTCAAACTGTATATCACTGTTGTAAATCAACTGTAATATATGTGTTGCCATCTCTATTCTATTGTGAGTTCAAGATTTGAATATATAATTTTGGCTCGGTAGTTTGTGTTTCTGTTGTGCCATTGGATCATCACAAAATATGATATAAAGTCTTAATGTGGTGCTTTAAATGACAACATCAATGCAAAGATTTTGGTTTTCCGTATATGACAAATGGATGAACATGTGACTGTTATCCATAGCCGGTCCAGTTTTCAAACAACTATGGACAGCTCTAGAATACATTGTTGAGTAATTATTTTAGGATGCGCAAATGGACATACCATATGATTAGTTCTTAATTGTACATTCTTTTTATATTACTTTTGTTATTGTTTCCATTTATGTGTGGACTGAAATTTAACTCTAAGCTCCATATACTCCCCAAATTATGCTTAGTAAGGTCCAATTACGTAATATGTTACAGATCGCTATGTGGCATTTTAATGTATTATTTTTTGTTTTTCATGATTCCAGTAGTGTTCTTTAGTATTCATGATTTCTTGACACCATTACTTGAAACTAAGCTTTTGCATGACTAAATCCCTAGGGCTGTTCTAGCGCTAGTCGAGTTGGTAGCTTCGATACAAGGCCTCATCATAAATAATCTTAACAAATGCATCATATTTCCGACTACTTTTCTAATAATGAAACTGACACTTTGGATTGATTTTTATCATGAGTATTGCTGAAGTTCTTAGAGTATTAATTGAATTTTCATGACTACAAAATTGCATGAGCACATGCTTTCTCCATCATTATTTGTGACCCAATTGCCATGACCAAACACATGTCGTAGACAGATGGCCATCGTAATATACTTGCACTATGATAAATTCTAGCATTTCGTCAAACTCATTTAAATTATATATTGATTTGTAATATTATTTATTAATATCATAATAATTTTTCTCTGGATGGGAGCTCTCAAATCTGCTTGTAATATTAGTTGAAACGTGCGTTGCACGTGCACACTTACTAGTGCATATAAAACATCCAAAACAAATAATATAATAGCATGGAACAATAAAAAACTATAGATACGTTGGAGACATATCAAGCATCCCCAAGCTTAATTCATGCTCGTCCTCTAGTAGGTATATAATAAAAACAGAATTTTTTATGTGGAATGCTACCTAACATATTTATCAATGCAATATTCTTTAGTGTGGCAAGAATGTTTAGATCCGTATGTTTTAAGCAAAAGTTTATGTTGACATGAGAACAATAATATTTCAATCATACTAGATAGTAAATCATGAAGCTTCAAAAATAACATGGCTAAAGAAAGTTATCCCCACAAAATCATATAGTCTTACAATGCACCCTATTCTCAACACAAGGTAATCATGCCCACCCCGGTGTCAGCCAAGCAATTGGTTCATAATTTTTAATGCGCTTCAGCCTTTTCAACTTTTCACGCAATATATGAGCATGGGCCATGGATACAACACTATGGGTGGAATAGAAGGTGGTAATAGACTATAGAGATGTCCATCAATTGATATCAATGTGAGTGAGTAGGGATTGCCATGTAATGGATGCACTAGAGCTATAAGTGTATGAAAGCTCAAAAGAAAACTAGTGGGTGTGCATCAACTAGCTTGCTCATGAAGACATAGGGAATTTGAGGAAGCCCATCGTTGGAATATACAAGCCGAGTTCTATAACGAAAATTCCCAGTAGTATATGAAAGTGACAACATAGGAGACTCTCTATAATGAAAAACTTGGTGCTACTCTGAAGCACAAGTGTGGAAAAAGATAGTAACATTGTCCCTTCTCTCTTTTTCTCTCATTTTTTTATTTTCTTCTTTTTGGGGGGCTCTTTGGCCTCTATTTTTTGGTGGGCTTCTTTGGCCTCTTTTATTTATTTGGGCTTCATTGGCCTCTTTTATTTTTGATAACCTCACATGGAACAATGTTCTAATAATGATGACCATCACACTTTTATTTACTTACAACTCGATACTAGAACAAAGATATGACTCTATATGAATGCCTCATGCCGTGTATCGGGATGTGCAATGATCAAGACTGGCATGTATATAAATGAATGGTGGCCTTGCCACAAATACTATGTCAACTACATGATCATGCAAAGCAATATGACAATGATGATGCATGTCATAATAAACGGAACGGTGGAGTTACATGGAAATATATCTCAGAATGGCTATGGAAATGCCATAATAGGTAGGTATGGTGGCTATTTTGAGGAAGGGTATAAGGTGGTTTGATGCACCGGCGAAAGTTGCGCGACAATAGAGTAGCTAGCAAGGTGGAAGTCTGAGTGCGTATAATCCATGGACTCAGCATTAGTCATAAAGAACTCACATATTTATTGTAAAAGATTTATTAGCCCTCGAAGCAAAGTACTACTACGCATGCCCCTAGGGGGGAGGTTGGAAGGAGTTAACCATCGTGCGCCCCCGACCTTCACACAAAGGTAAACAATCAAGACACAAGCATTTCGTTTTGGTTACACATTTGGGAGACCATACGTGCATGCTACGGAAATCACAAACCGTAACACAATTATTTCCTCAACCCTACAATTTACTACTAGCATGATTCTAATATTACCATCCTCATATCTCAAAACAATCATACTTTTTATATGAAAGTTTTTATTATATATCCCTTGGATGTCTATCATATTAGGACTAAATTCATAACCCAAGCAAATTACCATGTTGTAGAGACTCTCGAAATAATATAAGTGAAGTCAGAGAGTTCAACAATTTCTATAAAATAAAACCACCGCCGTGCTCTAAAAAGATATAAGTGAAGCACTAGAGCAAAATTGCCTAGCTCAAAAGAAATAAGTGAAGCACATAGAGTATTCCAATAAATCATGATTGAAGCGTGTCCCTCTCAAAAGGTATGTACAGCAAGGATGATTGTGACAACCTAAAAAGCAAAGACTCATATCATACAAGACGCTCCAAGCAAAACACATATAATGTAGTGAATAAAAATATAGCCTCGAGTAAAGTTACTGATGGATGAAGACGAAAGAGGGGGTGCCTTCCCGGGGCATCCCCAAGCTTAGGCTCTTGGCCGCCCTTGGATATTACCTTTGGGTGCCTTGGGAATCCCCAAGCTTAGGCTCTTGCCACTCCTTATTCCATAGTCCATCAAATCCGCACCCAAAACTTGAAAACTTCACAACACAATACTCAATAGAAATCTCGTAATCTCCGTTAGTAAAACAAAGCAAATAACCACTGAAGGTAATGTTGCGATCTTATTCTTATTTCATATTGGTGTAATATCTACTGTATTCCAACTTTTCCATGGTTCATACCCCCCGGACATCCCCAAGCTTAATTCCTGCTCGTCCTCGAGTAGGTAAATGATAACAAGAATAATTTCTGTGGTGACATGCTATTAACCATATAGGACTTTCTCATAGTCATATGACAAAAGCTTACTGAGACAATGATTCTAAAGTAATTAAGTTGCCTCAAAAGAAAATCACAAATGACTGAAAGTTTTACAACATGAAACTGAAACATCAAAAAGATCTGCAATGAACATGATGTGCAAATATGATAAAGTGATATCTAGCTTGCCCCCTTTAGTGATGCAAAACATAAATGCAAGGGCACCTTCAAGGTTTAAGTGATGACTAGATACAATCATTTCAGAATAAACGATATCACAATCATGCAAAAGACAATGCTACTTTGGGACAATGCACATTACACTCAGAATGACAATCATGCTCTCAGTAGTTGGTGCTTCAACATAAAGGTAAAAGAAAGGTTAAGTGCTAAAGCTTTTTATTTTGAAAACATGGAAGCAATTGTGTCAACGGTAGTAGTACTTCATATGTGTCACGTATAAAACATCCTATAAGTTGCAAGCCTCATGCATCGAATACTAATAGTGCTCGCTCCTTGTCCTAATTAGCTCGGATCCCCATGGGTTATCATTGCATTGCATATGTTTTAACCAAGTGTCACAAAGGGGTACCTCTATGCCACCTGTACAAAGGTCCAAGGAGATAGATCGCATTTGATTTCTCGTTTTTGATAGATCTCAACTTGAGGACATCCATACCGGGACAACTAGAAAATAGATGATGGACTCCTCTTTAATGCATAAGCATATTCTCATAAGAGATTGAGGATTAAGGTCCAAGCTAAAACTTCCACCATGATGCATGGCTTTGGTTGGCGGCCCAATGTTCTTCTCTAACAATATGCATAGTTATTCAACCCACGGTAAATCACCCTTACTTCAGACAAGACGAACATGCATAGCAACTCACATGATATTCAACAAAAGTGTGACAGTTGATGGCGTCCCCAGAAACATGGTTACCGCTCAGCAAGCAACTTATAAGAAATAAGATACATAAGCAACATATTCTTTACCACAATAGTTTTTAGGCTACTTTCCCATGAGCTATGTATTGCATGGTTAGTTTGCTTAGTACAGGTGGAGGTTAGCAAAAGACTGGGAGCGACCAACTAAGAGAGCAATGACGGTCATAATCATGCAGAGCGACAAAGCAATATTGAATCAGGCATGGTAGTTATATCGCTACTCAGAAATAAAAGACCATCAAGGCTTGACAGACTTTCTTTACAGTCTTGAATATGCGTGAGCATACGCCAAGTCAATAAAAATAAATTCTCGAAGGAAGATATTACTAAACCATACCACATCATAGGCAAACAAACCAAGTTGGCGCTCCAATAACACTTTGGGAAGCCCCCAGCTATTTGAGATTAACCATAAGAAAACCTGAACTACTAAGCACCATCATGAAAGTAGCATCTTTATCATAGACACATTAACCCATGCAACGGAAGCAAACTCTCTTAATAAGGTGAGCATGGTAATTAAAGAGAGTTCAAGCAACCAACTAAATAAAAGCTCTTGGAAAGATAAGCATGAATACTAAGAGCAGAGCACGATAGTAGCTATTAAAAGACAAAGAACACACACAACATAGATAGACATGAAAATTCTATGTTATGTTCTAGGTAGAGGTGGAGCGTGTTTCTCTCCCACATAAAGGAATGCTGGGTTCCGACTCGTTATGAAAAACTAAAAAGAAAACTAAAAGCAAGACGCTCCAAGCATAGCACATAACACATGAAGTGATAAAAATATAGCGAAACGAAAGACGAACTGATAGTGTTGATGGAGAAGGGGATGCACGGGGGCATCCCCAAGCTTAGACGCTTGAGTCTCCTTGAATATTTCTTGGGGGTGCACGGGGGCATCCCCAAGCTTGAGCGCTTGACACTCCTGAATCTTTTTATCATCTTCCCTCGCACACTTGAAAACTCCCTTCATACATAACTCATCATAATCTGATTAGCAAGGTTAGTACCCTTAATAAAATAATTATACCTTGCTGGAAATGAGGATATTCTTGAATTTCTACTGTTTCTCAAGATTGCCAAAAGGTTTTTGCAAAGAAAAAGCAAGTTCTTAATTTGCAAAGTGAAGGTAAAGCAAAACAGGACAAAATCTGTGAAAAACAGAACAGCAGGCAGTAATTGACCTGTTCGGGATACTTCTTCAACTCAAATAAAAAAACTCAGAACTGACGCACGAAAGACAATTATATAGAGAACGCTGTCGAAAAAAATCAGACCAAAAAGATGATCTGGTGATTTTATACGAATTTGTCTATCCAAGGACAGAATCTGTTTCCTCGACAGCACCTCACAACTTTTGAACTTTCTAGCAATCAGAGGCTATACTTGGCACAAATATGAAAAGCAAAGATACAATGATGATGCTACAGCAGTAAACAACATCAAGACACAACAAAAGCAAAAATTTATTCATGTGGGCTGCCTCCCAAAAGCGCTTTCTTTTATGCCTTTAAGCTAGGCATAATGCATATATCAAGTTTTATCAAGAGTAAAAGAATAACTAGCCCGTACAACGGACTCAAAAGGTAACTTGACCTTCTTACGAGGGAAGTGTTCCATCCCTTTTTTGAGAGGAAACTGAAATTTTATATTACCCTCTTTCATGTCAATGACAGCACCAACGGTGCGCAAAAAGGGACGTCCCAAAATAATTGGACATGAAGGATCACATTCAATATCCATGATAGTGAAATCAACGGGCACATAATTATCATTGACAACAATAAGAACATCATCGATCCTCCCCAAAGGTTTCTTTATGGAAGAATCAACGAGACGAACACCAAAAGAACAAGAATCATAAGGTTTCAATTTAAGCATATCATATATCCTTTTGGGCATAACAGAGGTACTAGCACCAACATCACATAATGCATAACAAGAGAAGTCATTCAAATTAATTTTTATCATAGGATCCCAACCATCTTCTAGCTTTCTAGGTATGGAGGCTTCTACTCTAAGTTTCTCCTCCCTAGCTTTGATGAGAGCATTAGTGATATGCTCTGTGAAGGCAAGGTTAAGTGTGCTAGTGCGGGGATCTCTAGACATCTTGTGAAGGAAATCAATAACTTCGGTAAGAGTGCAATTATCAAAATCAAGGTCACGAGCATCAAGTAAAGTGGTAGTGGTGTCCTTAAGGTTCACCTGTTTGGTAGCTTCTAAAGTCATAGCATCACCATTAATGGGTCCATTGGGACCAGGAGTACATTGGGTGCTAAGAGTGTGAACATCTTCAATAACTTGGATAGTAGCAACAATCTGGTGGGTAGGAAGGCTCTTAATTCTTTCCTCTTCCTCCCTTTCTCTAGTCCATCTTTCTTTAAGCTTAGCCATCATCCTAATGTTTTCATTGATTTGCACTTGAGTAGCATTAATAGGGATGACTTCCCTCTCCTTAAGTGGAGAAGTTTCAATTTTTAGCAATTTTACCTCATTGGCTAAGTGGTCTACCTCAAAAGAAAGATCATCTAGTTTATGTAGTTTCTCTTCTACATTCTTATTAAAGGCTTTTTGGGTAGTGATGAAATCTCTAAGCATAGTCTCTAGTTCAGTATTGGAGTTCTTGGTACTAGGATAAGCATTGTTGTTCCCATAAGAGTTAGAGGGGAACGGTCTAGAATTGTTACCAAAGTTACTCCTATAAGCATTGTTGTTAAAATTGTTTCTAGAGATAAAGTTAACATCTACTTGTTCTTGAGCAATCAAAGAATTTAAAGGAACATCACGAGGATCAACAGTAGATTGCTTCGAAAGTAGAGACATGATCAAGCCAACTTTTTCATTAAGGGAGGAAATCTCCTCGACAGAGTTTACCTTCCTACCTGTTGGAGCGCGTTCGGTGTGCCATTGGGAATAGTTGGTCATCATCTCATCGAGAAGCTTTGTGGCAGCACCAAGTGTAGTTGACATAAAAGTTCCTCCCGCGGCCGAATCTAACAAGTTCCGCGAGGTAAAGTTCAAGCCTGCATAAAAAGTTTGGATAACCATCCAAGTAGTCAAACCATGAGTAGGGCAGTTCTTGATAAGAGACTTCATACGTTCCCAAGCTTGGGCAACATGTTCATTATCCAATTGTTTAAAATTCATGATGTTACTTCTAAGTTGGATAATTTTAGTAGGTGGATAGTATTTTCCGATAAAAGAATCTTTGCACTTGTCCCATGAATCTATGCTATTTCTAGGCAAAGACCGAAACCAAATTTTAGCTCCTCCTCTCAAGGAGAAAGGAAAAAGCTTAAGCTTAACAATATTACCATCTATTTCTTGGTACTTTTGCATATCACAAAGTTCTACAAAGTTGTTCAAGTGTAAAGCAGCATCATCTCCAGCACCGGAGAATTGTTCTCTCATGACTAAGTTAAGTAAATCAGGTTTAATTTCATATGAAGGTGCTGAAGTGGCAGGTGTAGTGATAGGTGTGCTGATAAAGTCATCGTTGTTGTGACTAGTGAAGTCACACAACTTGGTGTTCTCGGTGGAACACATAGTAGCAAGCAAGCAAGATAACTATTTTTGTGATTTTCGATAAAAGGAACTAAAGCAAAAATGAAAGGTAAACTAACAAGACTAAAAAGCAAAGCTAAAAGATAGCATGCAACTCCCCTATCCTGAAGAGTGGAGTCCCCGGCAACGGCGCCAGAAAATACTCCTTGATGGGCCTCGAACCCCTCGTTGGTTACCCCAAGTGGAAGGTGTAAGATGCAGTAAGTAGAAGTGTTTTCCCCTAGCAAAGATGCCAAGGATCGATTCCCCAGAGACTCCTAGGTTCAACAAGTAGGTGTCAATTGCTACGGCGCTAGATTAGTAGCAACCAACATGGACCTGCACACAGATACAAATAACTTTGCTCCCAACGAGTACAGAGAGGTTGTCAATCTCCCCGGCCTTGTAGTTCACAAAGGGTTAAAAGCAATGATAGTAGTGATAGATAGTTTTTTGCAATAGTAAATAATAACGGGAAATAAATAGTGGATGTGATCAATGATGGTAATATGGACCGGAGTCTCATGATGTTCACTAGTGATGTCTCTCTCCCAAAAGACGATAAAACAGCTATGTGAGGTAAACAAATTACAGCTGGGCAATTGACAGGACCACGAACGCAAACCAATGCTGACTACATTGCAAGAAAGGTTGAGGTTCAAAGCATGGGCAGTACGCCAAAGTAAGTAGACCGAAATCCATCTATATCTACTACTAATCATCCACCTTGAGATATCTATCCAGAACATCTCGCTGGTATTAAGTTGCGAGTCCCACCCATAGTGTAAACTCAATGCAACAGACAACTGCATTAAAAGAACTTTGCGTAAAGTAAACAATCCTTGCACCCGCGGGCACAAGCACCGTTGTTTTCACCCTTGTGGCAATAGCACATCCCCTAGACTCATGTTTCTGTCACTCAAGCTAGTCATCGAGGGGCATGAACCCACAATCGAGCATAACGTTCCCTCTTGGAGTCACTACCTACTACTCGGCCAAAGCAATAAGTAACAACGGAGAACATGCAAGAATTACTTATGAACTAAAATATAAAAGAGGTGAATCAAATATATTACTCAAGATCAATCTGAACATAATCTCATAATCCATCGGATCCCAGCAAACTCAACATAGCAACAACATAAGGATTACATAGGTGCCTCGATCGTGTAGGGCAGCTCACGAGGACTAATTAGTGAAGCACAAGAACGGGAGGCTAACATCACATAGCTATTGGTCATGGACTCATGGTCCAAGGGAGACTACTCACGAGTCATCCGGGAGGCGTCCATGGTGGTGGAGAAGCTCCCGGTGGTGATCCTCCCCTCCGGCAGGGTGCCGGGAAGAGTTTTCCCGGTGCTCCCGATCTTGGAAGCGGTGGCGGCGGCGGAACAGAGATGGGATCGCGAAAAGGGTTCCTGTTCTGAGGGTTTCGGAGGTCCCTCTAAATATATGCCAAAGGGGGGCACCAAACGGGCTTCGGGGGGCCCAGGCGCCCCCCCGGCGCGGCCCAGGGGGGGCGCGCCCACAGGGCGCTTGGAGCCCCTGTGGCCCCCCCAGGCTGCCCTTCGGACGCAGTGTTGTTTCCGGATCGCTGATTTTTTATATAATTTTTCTGGATTTTTCTGGGCAGTTCTCGAAACGTGAAAACCTGAAATACAAAAACAACCGAAAACAGAAACTGGCACCGAGGTGCACTGGATTAGTAAGTTAGTCCAAATATGATCAAAAGTGTATGGAAGTGTATGAATATCATAGCAATATCACCCAAAAGTGGCATGGAGCAAGCAGAAATTATAGATACGTTTTGGACGTATCACCCGGTACTAACCATAGATCCATCAAAATAAGCAAACAACACATAGAAAACCGAATCTGTCAAAAAAACAGAACAGTCTGTAGCAATCTGAAAACTTCGCATACTTATGTAACTCTAAAAATTCTGAAAAATTAGGACGACGTGAGTAATTTGTATATCAATTGTGTGTAAAAATTTCAGAAGGTTTCCACGTTCAAGCGAATTATTGAATTTTCTGCACTAGGCGCAAAAGTTTCTATTTTTCAGCAAAATCAAGTCAACGATCACCGTAAGCCATCCCAGAGGTCTTACTTGGCTCAAACACTAATTAGAACACAAAAACACAATTACTACAGAAGTAATAATGTATGAAACTCGAAAAACAGAACCAAAAAGTAAAAAGCAAAAATAAAATTGGGTTGCCTCCCAACAAGCGCTATTGTTTAACGCCCTTAGCTAGGCATAAAACGCGAATAGATCTAGATATTGTCATCTTTGGTATGCAATCCATAGGTGGATCTCATAACACATTCATAAGGCAATTTAATTTTCTTTCTTGGAAAGTGTTCCATGCCCTTCCTTAATGGAAATTGAAATTTAATGTTTCCTTCTTTCATATCAATAATTGCACCAATCGTTCTAAGGAAAGGTCTACCAAGAATAATATGACATGTAGGATTACAATATATATCAAGAACAATGAAATCTACTGGCACATAATTCCTATTTGCAACAATAGGAACATCATTAATCCTTCCCATATGTTTCTTAATATTGGAATCCACAAGATGCAAATTTAAAGAACACTCATCAAATTCACGGAAACCTAACACATCACATAGAGTTTTTGGAATCTTAGAAATGCTAGCACCCAAATCACACAAAAGCATGGCACTCATAATCTTTAATCTTGATCTTAATAGTAGGTTCCCACTCATAATAAAGTTTTCTAGGAATAGAAACTTCCAATTCAAGCTTTTCTTCAAAAGATTGCATCATAGCATCAACAATATGTTTAGTAAAAGCTTATTTTGATTATAAGCATGAGGAGAATTCAACATGGATTGCAACAAGGAAATATAATCTATTAAAGAACAATTATCATAATTAAATTCTTCAAATAAAAACAAGTGGGTTCATTGCTACTTAAAGTTTTAACCTCACCAATCCCACTTTTATCAATTTTTGCATCAAGATCTAAAAATTCTGAATTATTGGGACGCCTTTTAGCTAAAGTTGACTCATCACCAGTCCCATATTTATCAAGATTTATATTGGAAAACAAAGATTCAATAGGAGGCACATCAATTACTTTAAGATCTCCATCATTATTTTCACGAAAAATAGAAGAACATGTTTTTATAAACCAATCTTTTTAGCACGCATCTTAGCGGTTCTTTCATTGCACTCATCAATGGAAATTCTCACAACTTTGAGAGACTCATTGATATCATGCTTGGGTGGAAGATATGCAAGCTTCAAAGAATCAACATCAAGTAAAATTCTATCCACGTTCCTAGCCAAATCATCAATCTTAAGCAATTTTTCTTCAATCAAAGCATTAAAATTCTTTTGAGCACTCATAAACTCTTTAACACTATTCTCAAAATTAGAGGGCAGCTTATTATAATTTCCATAAGAATTGTTGTAGAATTATATTAGAGGAATTACTAGGGAAAGGCCTAGGATAAAAATTTCCTCTATATGCGTTGTTACCAAAATTGTTCCTACCAACAAAATTCACATCCATAGATTCATTATTATTCTCAATCAAAGTGGACAAAGGCATATCATTAGGATCAATATTAGTACCCTTGCTAGCAAATAATTTCATAAGCTCATCCATCTTTCCACTCAAAACATTAATCTCTTTAATTGCATGCACTTTTTTTATTAGTGGAAGATCTTTCGGTATGCCATTGAGAATAGTCAACCATTATATTATCTAGGAGTTTAGTAGCTTCTCCTAAAGCGATTTCCATAAAAGTACCTCCCGCGGCCGAATCAAAAAGATTTCTAGAAGCAAAGTTCAATCCGGCATATTTTGCGTAGGGAAATTTCTTATCATAAGTTTCATCCTCTCCCAAGATTGTGCGACATGCTCATGATAAAGTTGTTTAGAATTCATAATATCGTTCCTAAGGGAGATGATCTTAGCGGGAGGGAAATACTTGGCAATAAAAGAATCTTTACACTTATTCCATGAATCGATACTATTTTTAGGCAAAGATGAAAATCAAGTTTTAACTCGATCTCGTAGTGAGAATGGAAATAGCTTCAATTTAACAAGATAATTATCCACATCTCTTTTCTTTTACATATCACACAAATCAAGAAAATTATTTAGATGGGATGCGGCATCTTCACTAGGAAGGCCAGAAAATTGATCTTTGATAACTAGATTCAATAAAGCAGCATTGGTTTCACAAGATTCCACATTAGAAGCGAGAGCAATCGCGGTACTGATAAAATCATTATTATTGGTGTTGGAAAAGTCACATAATTTAGTATTTTCTTTAGCCATCATGACAATGCAAGCAATCCAACACACAAGCACACAAAAAGCAAGCGAACAAGACGAACGGAAGAAGGGCGAAGAAAAGGCAGATCTTTTCGAAAATCGTTTAAGAAGTGGGGGAGAGGAAAACGAGAGGCGAATGAAAAACAATGTAAATGCAAGAGATGAGGGTTTTATGAAGGGTACTTGGTATGTCTTGACTTGGCGTAGATCTCCCCGGCAACGGCGCCAGAAATTCTTCCTGCTACCTCTTGAGCTTGCGTTGGTTTTTCCCTTGACAAGGAAAGGGTGATGCAGCAAAGTAGATTAAGTATTTCCCTCAGTTTGAGAACCAAGGTATCAATCCAGTAGGAGACAACGCACAAATCACCAAATACTTGCACAAACAATCAAACAACTTGCACCCAACGCAATAAAGGGGTTGTCAATCCCTTCACAGTTATTTGCAAAAGTGAGATCTAATAGTGATGGATAAACTGGAAAGTAAATATTTTTTGTTTATAGATTGCAAAGTAAAAGATTGCAATATAGTAGATCAAAAACTTATAAGATGTAAAATAGACCCGGGGGCCATAGGTTTCACTAGAGGCTTCTCTCATGATAGCAAATATTACGGTGGGTAAACAAATTACTGCTAGGCAATTGATAGAAAAGCGCAAAGTTATGACGATATCTAAGGCAATGATCATGAATATAGGCATCACGTCCCTGTCAAGTAGACCGACTGTACCTGCATCTACTACTATTACTCCACACATCAACCAAAATGATTCTGCTTCTAGAGTATTAAGTTCATAAAGAACAGAGTAACACATTAAGTAAGATGGCATGATGTAGCAGAATTAACTCAAGCAATATGATGAAAACCCAATATTGTTATCCTCAATGGAAACAATACAATATGTGTCATGTCCCTTTCTGTCACTGGGATTGAGCACCGCAATATTGTACCCAAAGCAAAGCACTTCCCCCATTGCAATAAAAACCAATATAGTTGGCCAAACCAAACCGATAGTTCAAAGAGAATTACTAAGATATCAAATCATGCATACAAGAATTCAGAAAAGACTCAAATAATATTCATAGATAATCTGATCATAAATCCACAATTCATAGGATCTTGGCAAACACACCGCAGAATTCCAAGGACATCGAGGAGAACATGGTATTGAGAATCAAAGAGAGAGAAGAAGCCATCTAGATACTAGCTATGGACCCGTAGGTCTGTGGTAAACTACTCACACTTCATCAGAAGAGCAATAGGGTTGATGTAGATGCCCTCCGTGGTCGAATCCCCCCCCCGGCAGAGTATCGGAAAAGGCCTCCAGATGGGATCTCGCGGAAATAGAAGGTTACAACGATGGGAAGGTGGTTTCGATGATGCCACTAGGGTTTTTGGAATATAGAGAATATATAGGAGGGAGAAATAGGTGAGTGGACGCTCGAGGGCCCACAAGGGTGGGGGCATGCCCAACCCCCCTGGGCGTGCCCTTCGTCCTTGTGGCTGCCTCACAGCTTGATACGTCTCCAACGTATCTACTTTTTCAAACACTTTTGCCCCTTGTTTTGGACTCTAACTTGCATGATTTGAATGGAACTAACCCGGACTAACGTTGTTTTCACCAGAATTGCCATGGTGTTGTTTTTGTGCAAAAATAAAAAGTTCTCGGAATGACCTGAAAATCCACGGAGAATTATTTTGGAAAATATAAAAAATATCTGCGGAAAGATCCACGTCAGGGGGCCCACACCCTGTCCACGAGGGTAGGGGGCGCGCCCCCTGCCTCGTCGGCCCCCTGATGCTCCACCGACGTACTCCCGGACTCCATATATTCACTTTCGGGGAGAAAAAAATCAGAGAGGAAGAATTATCGCGTTATACGATACGGAGCCGCCGCCAAGCCCTAATCTCTCTCGGGAGGGCTGATATGGAGTTCGTTCGGGGCTCCGGAGAGCGGAGATCGGCACCATCGTCATCATCAACCTTCCTCCATCACCAATTCCATGATGCCCACTGCCGTGCGTGAGTATTCCCATTGTAGGCTTGCTGGACGGTGATGGGTTGGATGAGATTTACCATGTAATCAAGTTAGTTTTGTTAGGGTTTGATCCCTAGTATCCACTATGTTCTAAGATTGATGTTGCTATGACTTTGCCATGCTTAATGCTTGTCACTAGGGCCCGAGTGCCATGATTTCAGATCTGAACCTATTATGTTTTCATGAATATATGTGTGTTCTTGATCCTATCTTGCAAGTCTATATTCACCTACTATGTGTTATGATCCGGCAACCCCGAAGTGACAACAATCGGGACCACTCCCGGTGATGACCGTAGTTTGAGGAGTTCATGTATTCACTATGTGTTAATGCTTTGGTCGGTACTCTATTAAAAGGAGGCCTTAATATCCCTTAGTTTCCACTAGGACCCCGCTGCCACGGGAGGGTAGGACAAAAGATGTCATGCAAGTTCTTTTCCATAAACATGTATGACTATATTCGGAATACATGCCTACATTACATTGATGAACTGGAGCTAATTCTGTGTCACCCTAGGTTATAACCTTTACATGATGAATCGCATCTGACATAATTCCCCATCACCGATCCAATGCCTACGAGCTTTTCACATATTGCTTGTTGCTTATTTACTTCTCCGCTGCTACTGTTACAAAAACTACAAAAATACTACTGTTACTTTTATTGTTGCTACTGTCACTTCTATATTACTTTGCTACTAAATTACCTTGCTGTAGATACTAAGTTTCCAGGTGTGGTTGAATTGACAACTCAGCTGCTAATACTTAAGAGTATTCTTTGGCTCCCCTTGTGTCGAATCGATAAATTTGGGTTGAATACTTTACCATCGAAAACTATTGCGATCCCCTACACTTGTGGGTTATCAAGACTATTTTCTGGCGCCATTGCCGGGGAGCATAGCTATATTCTTTAAGTCACTTGGGATTTATATATGTTGATCACTATGAAGTACTTGAAGGACTCAAAAGCCAAGATTTATCCCTCAACTACGAGGGGAAGTAAGGAACTGCTATCTAGCTCTGCACTTGATTCACCCTCTGTTATGAGTAAACTTGCGACACCTACTCCTGCTATTGAATCTGATATGTCGTTTGTTCTTGATGATGCCACTTCTGTTATGTATGATGAAACTACTTCTATGCTTGATAATAATGTGCCACTAGGTGAATTTCTAGATGAACAAATTGCTAAGGTTAGGGAGAATGCAAATATTGAAACTGATAATATTTATGAAAGTGATGATGAAGCTTCCCCCTAGATATGAATTGCCTGTTATTCCTGAGGGTTATGTTATGGATGAAGAAACTGCTAGAGACTTTCTTGCTTGCAACGATAGATATGATCTTAAGAATTTATTAGCTAAGTTGAAAGGAAAGTCTTTGAATGTTAGAATGAAATATGACCCTGCTTTTGCTACTTCACCAATCTGTGTTACTGATAAGGATTATGATTTCTCTGTTGATCCTGAGTTAATTACTTTGGTTAAATCTGATCCTTTCCATGGCTGTGAATCTGAAACTGTTGTGGCACATCTTACTAAGTTGAATGATATACCCACCATGTTTACCAATGATGAAAAGATTTGTTATTACTATATCCTCAAGTTATTTCCTTTCTTATTAAAGGGTGATGCTAAGACATGGTTTAATTCTCTTGATCCTGGTTGTGTGCGTAGTCCCCATGATATGATGCATTACTTTTCTGCTAAATATTTTTCCGCTCCTAAGAAACAAGCTGCCTTACAGGAAATATACAACTTTGTGCTAATTGAAGAAGAGAGTCTCCCACAAGCTTGGGGGAGGCTTCTCCAATTACTTAATGCTTTGCCTGATCATCCTCTTCAAAGGAACGATATACTTGATGTCTTTTATAATGGACTAACCGATGCTTCCAGAGACCACCTGGATAGTTGTGCTGGTTGTGTTTTCAGGGAAAGAACAGTTGACCAAGCTGAATTACTATTGAATAATATGTTTGCCAATGAAAATAATTGGACACTTCCTGAACCAGCCCCTAAGCCAACTCCGAAGAAAAGGGGAGTTCTATTTCTCAGTCCTAAAGATATGCAAGAGGCAAAGAAATCTATGAAAGAAAAAGGTATTAAAGCTGAAGATGTTAAGAATTTACCGCTTATTGAAGAAATACATGGTCTTGATAACCCGACACAGGTAGTAAAGGTAAATTCTCTTTATAGATTTGATGAAGGTGATATTCCTCGTTATAAGTCTGCTAGCCAATGCTTAGATGAATTTGATAATTTTATTGTGAAGCAAGAAAACTTCAATGCTTATGTTGGCAGACAATTGCAACACAATGCTTATATGATTGAACGCTTGAGTGATTATATGTCTAGAGTTAAAGGTGAATTGAAACTCATTAGTAAACATGCTTCTATGGTTACCATTCAAGTAGAACAAGTACTTAAGGCTCAGAATCATTTGCTCAATGAATTAAATAGTAAGAATAATGACTATGCTGTTAGAGTTGCAACTAGAGGTGGTAAAATGACTCAGGAACCTTTGTATCCTGAGGGCCGCCCTAAGAGAATTGAGCAAGATTCTCAGAGAACTAATTTAGATGCACCTAGTTCTTCTAATAAGAAGAAAAATAAAAATGATAGGACTTTGCATGCTTCTAGTGAACCTGTAGCTGACACACCTGAGAATCCCAATGATATCTCTGTTTCTGATGCTGAGACACAATCTGGTAATGAACATGAACCTAGTGAAAATGTTAATGATGATGTTCATGATGATGCTCAACCTAGCAATGATAATGATGTAGAGATTGAACCTGTTGTTGATCTTGATAACCCACAATCAAAGAATCAACGTTATGATAAGAGGGACTTTGTTGCTAGGAAGCACGGTAAGGAAAGAGAACCATGGGTTCAGAAACACATGTCTTTTCCTCCTAAACCATCCAAGAAAAAGGATGATGAGGATTTTGGGTGCTTTGCTGAAATGATTAGACCTATCTTTTTGCGTATGCGTTTGACTGATATGCTTAAAACAAATCCTTATGCTAAGTATATGAAAGATATTATTACCAATAAAAGAAAGATTCCTGAAGTAGAAATTTCCACCATGCTTGCCAACTACACTTTTAAGGGTGGAATACCTACGAAACTAGGAGATCCAGGAGTACCTACTATACCTTGCTTCATTAAAGGGAACTATGTCAAAACTGCTTTATGTGATCTTGGAGCCGGTGTTAGTGTTATGCCTCTCTCTTTATATCGTAGACTTGACTTGAGTAAGTTGACACCTACTGAAATATCATTGCAAATGGCCGATAAATCAACTGTTATACATGTCGGTATTTGTGAGGATGTGCCTGTTGTGGTTGCAAATGTTACTATTCTAACGAACTTTGTTATCCTTGATATTCCCGAGGACGATAGTATGTCTATTATCCTTGGTAGACCCTTTTTGAATACTACAGGGGCTGTTATTGATTGCAACAAAGGCAATGTCACTTTTCATGTCAATGGTAATGAGCATACGATACACTTTCGGAGGAAACAACCTCAGGTCCACAATATCAATTCTATTGAGAAAATTTCAACTATTACTATTGGAGGTTTTGAATTTCCTCTTACTACTATCAAGAAGACATATGATATTCTTATTGTTGGGGACATACATATCCCATTGAGGTAACCTAGTGCTATTCGAAAATTCTCCGGTTTCATGTTATTCGGAAAGAGTTTATTAACAAGACTTGATCAACCTTGTTAATGGATTCCTTTTGATGAGCATGAGATGGGTGAATCTAGATAGCACAACCTTCTATACCCTCCTTTTACTTTCTGTTAATTAGATTAAATAAAGCAAAATTAGTATTTTCTATCTGTTTCCAGACTTATCTGTGGAATAAAAAATACCTCGAAAATAAAAGTTCTCCAAATGCCCTGAAAATAAAATATGATGTTTTCTAGAATATTTAAGAACGTTTGGCACAGAAAACACAGCGAAGGGAGCCAGCACCTGGCCATGAGGGTCCAGGGCACGCCCACCCTCACAGGGCTCCCCCTCTGCCTCGTGGGCCCCACATGGCCCCCTCCCCTTATTCCTGCACCCACACACTTCTTCTTCCTCCCAGAAAAATCACTATCCAGCTCAAGCACGAGTTCTAGCTCATTTTGCTGCCATTTTCGATCTCCTTGCTCAAAGCTCCATTCACAAAACTGTTTGGGGAGATTGTTCCTTGGTATGTGACTCCTCCATTGGTCCAATTAGTTTTTTGTTCTAGTGCTTTATTTATTGCAAATTTTTGCTGCTGTGGTGACCTTGTTCTTGAGCTTGCAAGTCAAATTTCTTTGGTCCCAAGTAGTTCTAATGCGTGATATAGTCTCTAGACACTTGTAGGAGTTGTTGCTATCAATCTTGTTGAGTTTGGTTCACTTTTATTTTGAGTTACAAAAAATTTCAGAAATATTCAGAGAAGGAAAATGATAAAGAGATTGTTGAGGGTCTCCTCCAGTAAAAGCTCAGAGGAAAAGAAGGAAGAAGAAAATAAGAAGCCCAAATATGATCTTCCTCGCATTGCGGAAGTTCGGCCGTGTGAATGGCCTTGTAATGAGTTCATTAAAGCTGCCGGCATTTACGAAGACTTTTATTATTTGGTGAACAATGCAGGCCTCACTAACTTCCTCCACGACCAGCGTGAACAATATCTCTTACTTACAAATATTTTAACGCAAAACTTTCATTTTCATGCTAAGAAATCACCACCTACAGTGGAGTTTCATTTATATGATGAGGTTAAGGAGATGTCATTCTTTGAATTTTGTGAAGTATGCAAGATACCCTGTGCTGGTAGTCTTGATGAACCACGTCATGAAGACGTTTAAGGGTTTATTGACTTGATAGCTGTAGGGGAAACTAGACAAGTCTCAGGGGAAAGAATTACTAGTATACATTTTCCTGTTCTGCGCTACTTTGCTTTATTTGCTAGTAGATGTTTAATTGGTCGCGGGAACAGTGGGAATCTTAGTGCCCCTGATATTTTCATTTTGCGCCATGCTTTGTTTGGAGACACAACTTTTAGCTTGGGTGCCATCGTTGCTAAACGATTAAGTTTGAACCGCTCAAAGGGCCCCGTCTTTGGAGGCATCTTTGTTGGGGAACGTAGCATAATTCAAAAAAATTCTACGTCTTCACCAAGATCCAACTATGGAGACATCTAGCAACGAGCAAGTTAGAGTGCATCTACATACCGTTATGAAGATTGCGTGCGGAAGCTTTCAACGAAGCAAGGATGAAGTAGTCGTACTCTTCACGTTCTTCGTCACCGATGATCTAGCGCCGAACGGACGGCACCTCCGCGTTCAACACACGTACGGTGCAGCAACGTCACCTCCTTCTTGATCCAGCAAGGGGGGAGGAGAAGTCGTCAGAGATCCGGCAGCACGACGGCGTGATGACGCACGCAGTGGAGATCGCAGCAGGGCTTCGCCGGGCGCCCTGCGTTGGGAGTATGGAGGTGTGACGGGAGGGGGAGAGGCGCCAGGGCTTGGGTGCGGCTGCCCTCTCCCCCCCTCATATATATAGGGGGCCAGGGGGGGCGCCAGCCCCCTGCAGATCCAATCTGCAAGGGGGGGCGGCGGCCAGGGAGGAGTCCCCTCCCCCAAGGCAAGTGGTGCCCCCCTCCCCTTAGGGTTTTAACCCTAGGCGCATGGGGAGGTGGGCCACCTTGTGGTGCGCCAGCCCAGAGGGCTGGACACTTCCCCTCGCGGCCTAGGGGCCCCACCGGGATGGGTGGCCCCACCCGGTGGACCCCCGGGGCCCCTCCGGTGGCCCCGGGACGCTCCCGGTGACCCCCGGAGATCACCCGTTGGCCGAAACTGGACTTCCCATATATCAATCTTTACCTCCGGACCATTCCGGAACTCCTCGTGACGTCCGGGATCTCATCCGGGACTCCAAACAACTTTCGGGTTTCCACGTGCATTTATCTCGACGACCCTAGCGTTACCGAACCTTAAGTGTGTAGACCCTACGGGTTCGGGAGACACGTAGACATGACCGAGACCACTCTCCGGTCAATAACCAACAGCGGGATCTGGATACCCATGTTGGTTCCCACGTGTTCCTCGATGATCTTCATCGAATGAACCACCGTGTCAAGGATTCACTCAATCCCGTATGTTATTCCCTTTGTCCATCGGTACGGTACTTGCCCGAGATTCGATCGTCGGTATTCCCGATACCTTGTTCAATCTCGTTATGGCAAGTCTCTTTACTCGATCCGTAATCCATCATCCCGTGACTAACTACTTAGTCACATTGAGCTCATTATGATGATGTCTTACCGAGTGGGCCCAGAGGTACCTCTCCGTCATACGGAGTGACAACATCCCAGTCTCGGTTCGTACCAACTCAACAGACACTTTCGGAGATACCCGATGTGTACCTTTATAGCCACCCAGTTACGTTGCGACGGTTGGCACACCCAAAGTACTCCTACGATATCTGGGAGTTGTACAACCTCATGGTCTAAGTAATAAATACTTGACACTGAAAAGCTTATGCATTACGAACTATACGATCTCGTGTTATGCTTAAGTTTGGGTCTTGTCCATCACATCATTCTCCTAATGATGTGATCCCGTTATCACTGACATCTCATGTCCATGGTCAGGAAACCGTGACCATCTGTTGATCAACGAGCTGGCTACTAGAGGCCTACCAGGGACTCATTGTGGTATGTGTATTCACACATGTATCGCTGTTTCCTTACAATACAATTCAAGCATGAATAACAGACAATTATCATGAACAAGGAGATATAATAATAATGCTTTTAATATTGCCTCTAGGGCATATCTCCAACAGTCTCCCACTTGCACTAGAGTCAATAATCTAGTTACATTGTGATGAATCGAACACCCATAGAGTTCTGGTGTTGATCATGTTTTGCTCGTGAAAGAGGTTTAGTCAACGGGTCTGCGACATTCAGATCCGTATGCACTTTACAAATATCTATGTCTCCATCCTGAACATAATTCCGGATGGAGTTGAAACGACGCTTGATGTGCTTGGTCTTCTTGTGAAACCTGGGCTCCTTGGTAATAGCAATAGCACCAGTGTTGTCACAGAAGAGAGTCATCGGGCTTGACGCGCTTGGAATGACTCCTAAGTCGGTGATGAACTCCTTCATCCAGACTCCTTCCTGCGCTGCTTCAGAAGCAGCTATGTACTCCGCTTCACATGTAGATGCTGCCACCACGCTTTGCTTGCAACTGCACCAGCTGACTGCCCCTCCATTCAAAATATACACGTATCCGGTTTGTGACTTAGAGTCATCCAGATCTGTGTCGAAGCTAGCATCGACGTAACCCTTTACGACGAGCTCTTCGTCACCTCCATAAACGAGAAACATATCCTTAGTCCTTTTCAGGTACTTCAGGATGTTCTTGACCGCTGTCCAGTGTTCCGTACCGGGATCACTTTGGTACCTCCCTACCAAACTTATGGCAAGGTTCACATCAGGTCTGGTACACAACATGGCATACATGATAGAACCTATTGCCGAGGCATAGGGAATGACACTCATCTTTTCTCTATCTTCTGCCGTGGTCGGCGACTGAGTCTTACTCAATCTCATACCTTGCAAAATAGGCAAGAATCCTTTCTTTGACTGATCCATATTGAACTTCTTCAATATTTTGTCAAGGTATGTACTTTGTGAAAGACCAATGAGGCATCTCGATCTATCTCTATAGATTTTGATGCCTAATATGTAAGCAGCTTCTCCAAGGTCCTTCATTGAAAAACTTTTATTCAAGTAGGCCTTTACATTTTCCAAGAATTCTATATCATTTCCCATCAGCAATATGTCATCCACATATAATATGAGAAATGCCACAGAGCTCCCACTCACTTTCTTGTAAATACAGGCTTCTCCATAAGTCTGTATAAATCCAAACGCTTTGATCACCTCATCAAAGCGAATATTCCAACTCCGAGATGCTTGCACCAGCCCGTAAATCGAGCGCTGGAGCTTGCATACCTTGTTAGCGTTCTCTGGATCGACAAAACCTTCCGGTTGCATCATATACAACTCTTCCTTGAGGAAGCCATTAAGGAATGCTGTTTTGACGTCCATTTGCCATATCTCATAATCATAGAATGCGGCAATAGCTAACATGATTCTGACTGACTTCAGCATCGCTACGGGAGAGAAAGTCTCGTCGTAGTCAATCCTTTGAACTTGTCGATAACCCTTAGCGACAAGCCGAGCCTTATAGATGGTCACATTACCATCCGCGTCTGTCTTCTTCTTAAATATCCATTTGTTTTCTATGGCGTGCCTATCATCAGGCAAGTCCACCAAAGTCCATACTTTGTTTTCATACATGGATTCTATCTCGGATTTCATGGCTCCAAGCCATTTATTGGAATCTGGGCCCGCCATCGCTTCTTCATAGTTCGAAGGTTCACCGTTGTCTAACAACATGATTTCCAGTACAGGGTTGCCGTACCACTCTGGTGCGGAACGTGCCCTTGTGGACCTTCGAAGTTCAGTAGTAACTTGATCTGTTTCTTCATGATCATTATCATCAACTTCCTCCCTTGTCGGTGCAGGCACCTCAAGAACAGTTTCCTGCGCTGCGCTACTTTCCGGTCCAGGAGGGGTGACTGTCACCTCATCAAGTTCTACTTTCCTCCCACTCACTTCTTTCGAGAGAAACTCTTTCTCCAGAAAGCATCCATTCTTGGCAACAAAGACTTTGCCTTCGGATCTGTGGTAGAAGGTGTACCCAATTGTTTCCTTTGGGTATCCTATGAAGACACATTTTTCCGATTTGGGTTCGAGCTTTTCAGGTTGAAGTTTCTTGACATAAGCATCGCAACCCCAAACTTTCAGAAACGACAGCTTCGGTTTTTTTGCCAAACCAAAGTTCATACGAAGTCGTCTCAACGGATTTCGACGGAGCCCTATTTAAAGTGAATGCGGCAGTCTCTAAAGCATAACCCCAAAAAGATAGCGGTAAATCGGTGAGGGACATCATAGATCGCACCATGTCCAACAGAGTACGATTTCGACGTTCGGACACACCGTTACGTTGAGGTGTTCCGGGCGGTGTCAATTGTGAAACAATTCCACAGCTTCTAAGGTGTGTGCCAAATTCATGACTTAAATATTCACCCCCACGATCTGATCATAAGAACTTTATTTTTTCTGTCACGTTGATTCTCAACCTCATTCTGAAATTCCTTGAACTTTTCAAAGGTCTCAGACTTGTGTTTCATCAAATAGATATACCCATATCTACTCAAGTCATCTGTGAGGGTGAGAACATAACGGTAGCCTCCGCGAGCCTCAACACTCATTGGACCGCACACACCGGTATGTATGATTTCCAACAAGTTGGTTGCTCGCTCCATTGTTCCGGAGAACGGAGTCTTGGTCATCTTGCCCAAGAGGCATGGTTCGCACGTGTCAAATGATTCATAATCAAGCGACTCTAGAAGTCCATCCGAATGGAGCTTCTTCATACGTTTGACACCAATATGACCAAGTCGGCAATGCCACAAGTATGTGGGACTATCATTATCAACTTTACATCTTTTGGCATCTACACTATGAATATGTGTATCACTACGTTCGAGATTCATCAAAAATAAACCATTGACCAGCGGGGCATGACCATAAAACATATCTCTCAAATAAATAGAACAACCATTATTCTCCGATTTGAAAGAATATCCATCTCGCATAAGACGAGATCCAGAAACAATGTTCATGCTCAAAGCTGGTACTAAATAACAATTATTGAGGTTTAAAACTAATCCCGAGGGTAGATGTAGAGGCAGCGTGCCGACGGCGATCACATCGACCTTGGAACCATTCCCGACGCGCATCGTCACCTCATCCTTCGCCAGTCTCCGTTTATTCCGCAGCTCCTGTTTTGAGTTACAAATGTGAGCAACTGCACCGGTATCAAATACCCAGGAGCTACTACGAGCGCTGGTAAGGTACACATCAATAACAAGTATATCAAATATACCTTTGACGTTGCCGGCCTTCTTGTCTGCTAAATATTTGGGGCAGTTCCGCTTCCAGTGACCCGTTCCCTTGCAATAAAAGCACTCTGTCTCAGGCTTGGGTCCATACTTTGGCTTCTTCCCGGCAACAGGCTTGCCAGGCGCGGCAACTCCCTTGCCGTCCTTCTTGAAGTTCTTCTTACCCTTGCCTTTCTTGAACTTAGTGGTTTTATTGACCATCAACACTTGATGTTCTTTCTTGATGTCTACTTCCGCTGATTTCAGCATCGAATACACCTCGGGAATGGACTTCTCCATCCCCTGCATATTGAAGTTCAGCACGAAGCTCTTGAAGCTTGGTGGGAGCGACTGGAGGATTCTGTCAACGACCGCTTCATCTGGGAGATTCATTCCCAGCTGAGACAAGCGATTGTGCAATCCTGAAATCTTGAGGATGTGCTCACTGACAGAACTGTTCTCCTCCATCTTACAGCTGTAGAATGCGTCGGAGACATCATATCTCTCGACTCGGGCATGAGCTTGGAAAACCATTTTCAGCTCTTCGAACATCTCATATGCTCCGTGGTGCTCAAAACGTTTTTGGAGCCCCGATTCTAAACTGTAAAGCATGCCGCACTGAACCAGGGAGTAATCATCACTACGCGACTGCCAGACGTTCAAAACGTCTTGGTCCGCATCGGGAGCAGGTGCATCACCTAGCGGTGCTTCTAGGACATATGATCTCTTGGCAGCTATGAGGATAATCCTCAGGTTACGGACCCAATCCGTGTAGTTGCTACCATCGTCTTTCAGCTTGGTTTTCTCTAGGAACGCGTTGAAGTTGAGGGAAACTGGAGCGTGGGCCATATGATCTACAAGAGATATTGTAAAGAATTTAGACTAAGTTCATGATAATTAAGTTCATCTTAATCAAATTATAATGAACTCCCACTCAGAATGACATCTCTCTAGTCATCTAAGTGATACACGATCCGAATCGAGTAGTCCGTGTCCGATCATCACGTGAGACGGACTAGTCATCAACGGTGAACATCTTCATGTTGATCGTATCTTCTATATGACTTGTGTTCGACCTTTCGGTCTTCCGTGTTCTGAGGCCATGTCTGTACATGCTAGGCTCGTCAAGTGAACCCTAAGTGTATCGCGTGTGTAAATCTGTCTTACACCCGTTGTATGCGAACGTTAGAACCTATCACACCCGATCATCACGTGGTGCTTCGGAGCAACGAGCTTTAGCAACGGTGCACAGTTAGGGGAAACACAATACTTGAAATTTTAGTGAGAGATCATCTTATTTACTACCGTCGTTCTAAGTAAACAAGATGCATAAACATGATAAACATCACATGCAATCAATTAAAGTGACATGATATGGCCAATATCATCTTGCTCCTTGGATCTCCATCTTCGGGGCACCATGATCATCTTGTCACCGGCTCGACACATGATCTTCATCATCATGATCTCCATCATCATGTCTTGAAGAAGTCGTCACGCCAAATATTACTTCTACTACTATAGCTAACGTTTAGCAATGAAGTAAAGTAATTACATGGCGTTATTCAGTGACACGCAGGTCATACAATAATTAAGACAACTCCTATGGCTCCTGCCGGTTGTCAAGTTCATCGACATGCAAGTCGTGATTCCGTATTACAAAAACATGATCAATCTCATACATCACATATATCATTCATCACATCTTCGTTCTTGGCCATACCACGTCACATAGCACATGCTGCAAAAACAAGTTAGACGTCCTCTAATTGTTGTTGCAAGTTTTACGTGGCTTCTATAGGATTTCTAGCAAGGACGTTTCTTACCTACGCCAAAACCACAACGTGATTTGTCAACTTCTATTTACCCTTCATAAGGACCCTTTTCATCGAATCCGATCCGACTAAAGTAGGAGAGACAGACACCCGCCAGCCACCTTATGCATCTAGTGCATGTCTGTCGGTGGAACCAGTCTCACGTAAGCGTACGTGTAAGGTCGGTCCGGGCCGCTTCATCCCACAATACCGCCGAATCAAGATTGACTAGTAACGGTAAGAAAGTTGAACAAGATCATACGCCCACAACTGCTTTGTGTTCTACTCGTGCAAGATGCTACGCATAAAACCTAGGCTCAGATGCCACTGTTGGGGAACGTAGCATAATTCAAAAAATTTCTACGTCTTCACCAAGATCCAACTATGGAGACATCTAGCAACGAGCAAGTTAGAGTGCATCTACATACCGTTATGAAGATTGCGTGCGGAAGCTTTCAACGAAGCAAGGATGAAGTAGTCATACTCTTCACGTTCTTCGTCACCGATGTTCTAGCGCCGAACGGACGGCACCTCCGCGTTCAACACACGTACGGTGCAGCAACGTCACCTCCTTCTTGATCCAGCAAGGGGGGAGGAGAAGTCGTCAGAGATCCGGCAGCACGACGGCGTGATGACGGACGCAGTGGAGATCGCAGCAGGGCTTCGCCGGGCGCCCTGCGTTGGGAGTATGGAGGTGTGACGGGAGGGGGAGAGGCGCCAGGGCTTGGGTGCGGCTGCCCTCTCCCCCCCTCATATATATAGGGGGCCAGGGGGGCGCCAGCCCCCTGCAGATCCAATCTGCAAGGGGGGCGGCGGCCAGGGAGGAGTCCCCCTCCCCCAAGGCAAGTGGTGGCCCCCCTCCTCTTAGGGTTTTAACCCTAGGCGCATGGGGAGGTGGGCCACCTTGTGGTGCGCCAGCCCAGAGGGCTGGACACTTCCCCTCGCGGCCTAGGGGCCCCACCGGGATGGGTGGCCCCACCCGGTGGACCCCCGGGGCCCCTCCGGTGGCCCCTGGACGCTCCCGGTGACCCCCGGAGATCACCCGTTGGCCGAAACTGGACTTCCCATATATCAATCTTTACCTCCGGACCATTCCGGAACTCCTCGTGACGTCCGGGATCTCATCCGGGACTCCGAACAACTTTCGGGTTTCCACGTGCATTTATCTCTACGACCCTAGCGTTACCGAACCTTAAGTGTGTAGACCCTACGGGTTCGGGAGACACGTAGACATGACCGAGACCACTCTCCGGTCAATAACAAACAGCGGGATCTGGATACCCATGTTGGTTCCCACGTGTTCCTCGATGATCTTCATCGGATGAACCACCGTGTCAAGGATTCACTCAATCCCGTATGTTATTCCCTTTGTCCATCGGTATGGTACTTGCCCGAGATTCGATCGTCGGTATTCCCGATACCTTGTTCAATCTCGTTATGGCAAGTCTCTTTACTCGATCCGTAATCCATCATCCCGTGACTAACTACTTAGTCACATTGAGCTCATTATGATGATGTCTTACCGAGTGGGCCCAGAGGTACCTCTCCGTTATACGGAGTGACAACATCCCAGTCTCGGTTCGTACCAACTCAACAGACACTTTCGGAGATACCCGATGTGTACCTTTATAGCCACCCAGTTACGTTGCGACGGTTGGCACACCCAAAGTACTCCTACGATATCCGGGAGTTGTACAACCTCATGGTCTAAGAAATAAATACTTGACACCGAAAAGCTTATGCATTACGAACTATACGATCTCGTGTTATGCTTAAGTTTGGGTCTTGTCCATCACATCATTCTCCTAATGATGTGATCCCGTTATCACTGACATCTCATGTCCATGGTCAGGAAACCGTGACCATCTGTTGATCAACGAGCTGGCTACTAGAGGCCTACCAGGGACTCATTGTGGTCTGTGTATTCACACATGTATCGCTGTTTCCTTGCAATACAATTCAAGCATGAATAACAGACAATTATCATGAACAAGGAGATATAATAATAATGCTTTTATTATTGCCTCTAGGGCATATCTCCAACAATCTTTGCTTCTCGCCTTGCTGAACATATTAGAATACCTATTAAGCATCATGAGAAGGAAGAAAAATTGCTTGCCCCTATTTATCTAGATTATAAGAGTATGATATCACATGATTTTATTGTTAAAGACAAGGAGAAGTTGCTTAATTATAAATTTAGGTTTGATGAAAAATATTGTGAGATTGTTACCTTGCCTACACCATCTCTGTTTGATCTGTTTTCAGGCATATATCTCGTTACGTCAGATGCCTTCTACAAGTATCATAGCCAGGCACGAGCTGCAGAGCCTGAGCCGGAGCCACCACTCGATCCTTACCGTCAGTCTGTTTATGGGTGGGATCCAGATGAGCTTGCCAACCAGTGGCACCCAGAGGACATTTCTTAGTACACTGGAGAGAGTAGCTTCGATCTGTGGCCATAGACCAACTTAGGACAAAAGCCTAAGCTTGGGGGAGTACGTGTTTCTCACCGATATTACATTCATGTTCACACACTTATTCTAGTTGTCGGTGCTCACACTCTTTCATTGTACTATCCATGCTTAGTTTCATTTATTTTCTTAGTATTTTTCTTGTGTGCTAGGAAAACCTTAAGAAAAACAATAAATAAATAAAAATAAATAATAAAATTTAGTTGTAGCTTTTAGCTAGTCTACTTTCCTTGCCTGTAGTAGTAGTAATTAAAAGAAAACCCAAAAAGATTTATCGTTCTTCTTTTGCTTGTTGGGAGCTTTCCCGTGTAAATAGTTTCTTTTCTTTGGGGGTTAAGAGTAGAAGACCATGATTGAAAATGCTTAGTGGCTCTCATATGCTTTATTGTTAATTTAACCTTGAGCCATATTACCTTGTTTTCTCTCTTGTATTAAATGCTCGCATATTCCAGCTTAGTCCAATGCACGTGCACTATTATTATTATCCACACCGTTCGGTCGTGCGAGTGAAAGGCAATAAGGATGATATCTGATGAACTAATTGAGATGGGAAAAGCTGGTATGAACTCGACCTCTCTTGTTTTTGTAAATATGATAGTTCATCGTTCTTGATTCAGCTTATTATGAATGAAATATGTTTGCAATGACAATTAGAGATCATAGCTGCTTATGCCATGCTTAATTAGCTAGGAGTTTATAATGGTCTATCTTGCGTGCCAACATGATATTAAAATGGTTGTGATGTGGTATGATAGGGTGGTATCCTCCTTTGAACGACTCAAGTGGTCTGACTTGGAACATGTTCACGCATGTAGTTGAAACAAATCAACATAGCCTCCACGATATTTATGTTCATGGTGATTTATATCCTACTCATGCTTGCATTCACTGTTGATTAATTTTAATGCATGTTCATGACTGTTGTCGCTTGATACGTCCCAAACGTATCCATAATTTTTGCTTGTGACATGCTTGTTTTGCATCATTGTCTCATGTTTATATCAAAGTTTTCTATCTTTTTAGGCATTTATTGGACTAACCTACTAATGGTTGCAAAAGTGCACAATGTTCTTGTTTTACACTTTATTGTGTAGGAATTACTTGGAAATTGACAAAAACGCAAAAGGAGTCGTATTGGAGTAGGACTCTGACTTTCCTGAAATCTGTCTGAGAACGTTTTTAGAAGATGGTCACGTTCCGGCCCGAAGACGACGTCAAACGGAAAAATCCTAGTTGCGAAAGTTGTGGGGAATTTCGAGAGGATGCTTTTGGATATAAAATTCGTCCAAATCGGAGTCCGGACGGACGAGAAAAGCCCGTTTTACTGAAGCCCAAAATCTGATGACGGGAATCCGAGAGTCTATATAAAGAGAGGAAACCTAGGTCACCAAGAGCCACAAATTTTCCTCCTCCCAGGACGCCGTCTTGGAGGGGAGGACCAGCACCATTGCAGCACCATCCACAAGGAAGAAGGGGGGCCAAGGAGCCGCTGCCCCCTAGGGCCGCCGCCGCCCCGGAGGGCTGCCGCCGCTGCCACGGCTGCCGCCGGCCGCCTCCTCCTCTCCGGGCAGCAGCTCTTCATCAACACCACCGTCAATCTCTTGCTCACCATGGCCATGTGTGAGTAGTCTTCTCCGGGGCTGAGGGCTTGTACGTGTAGCTATGTGGTTATCTCTCTCTCCCATGATGAGATCTTCGTTGTGATCATAGGCTATGTTAATCTAGGGTGATCCCATGATATTTCCCCTTCCTCTATGTATTGAATTGATGTACTCACTTGTCTTTATCTAGTATAATCCCCGAGACGAAGGTGACAGCGGTCTATTGGACATGGATTAGAAGAATATTTTCATGAGTGATTTCCTCTTTTGTGTGTTGATTGAAGATTGAGAGTCTCTTGGTGTTTGTCTTTGACTATCCTGGAGATATGTTGTGGTGATTGTGGTACTCTCTTTGGATGGCCGCGGTGACATTGGGAAATCCATAGATTGAGAACTACGAACTTTAAGGTGTGCTTTTGTAGCCCTACATAATTCTCGTCCTCTCTTGACCACAAAGGAATGACCTCCGAGTGCGTCTCCATTGCATGTTTTATGGAAAATATCATGTGATTAGACTATGTCAATGTTGTTGGGAGTTGCCACTAGTGAAAGTATGAAGCCTAGGCCTTGTTTCCACCATTGCAATACCATTTGTGCTCACGTTTACCACTTGTTTGCTTGCTGCACTGTTTATTACAGATTTATATTACTTTGCTTTGCCACTCCTATCGTACATATTTTAACATCTGTTCGCCGAACTAGTGCACCTATACATCTGACAAGTGTATTATGTGTGTTGGGGACACAAGAGACTTCTTGTATCTTGATTGCAGGGTTGCTTGAAAGGGGTACGTTCAACCTCCATTTCCCTGAGTTCGATAAACCTTGGGTTACTCACTTAAGGGAAATTTGTTGCTGTCCTACAAACCTCTGCTCTTGGAGGCCCAACACTGTCTACAGGAATAGAAGCGTGTAGTAGACATCAAGCTATTTCTGGCGCCGTTGCCGGGGAAGTGAGGTAAGTGAAGGTACCTTCTCTAGATCTTGCAATTAAATCTTTTTGTTTCTTGTTTTTATTTCACTAGTTTTGCTTAATGGAAAACAACAAAAATATGAGAGAGCTTTATAAGCTCTACCTTGAACTTGGACATGATGTGTTTGAAGAGAAAATTAAAAAACCTTTGGAACTTTATTATTTGCATAACAATCATGATGGTGGTGATGTTATTAGTATGTTTTTTTAATATCAATATTGCTAATGACATGGAAATCTCTAAGCTTGGGGATGACACGTTTGATGAACATGATATTTTTAGTCCCCCAACTTTTGAAGAGAAAATTTACTTTGATGATACTTTGCTTCCTATATATGATGATTACAATGATAAATGTGAGCTTTTTAGTCCAGCTACTATTGAGGATAAAATTTATTATGATTGTGATATGCCTCCTAAATATGATGATTACCATGATGGTTATGATTGCTTTACTCTCACTATTCCTAATAAGAAAGATTTTGCTTATATGAAGAGTGATGATACTTTTATGCTTTTGGATCATGGAAATAATGCCTTATGTGATAGTTATATTGTTGAGTTTATTCGTGATCCCACTGAAAACTATTATGAGAAGGGAACATATGCTTATAGATATTTCAATAATATCAAGTTACCTCTCTTTATGTTGAAGGTTTTGAAGCTGCACTTGTTTTGTCTTCCTATGCTTATTGCTTTGTGCTTCAATGAATTATTCTATTGCAATATTCCTATGCATAGGAAGCATGTTAGGCTTAAAAGTGTTTGGTATTTGCTTCTTGATGCTCTCCTTTGTTCTTCAACTCTTATTCCTACGAGAGCATCATTAAAGTCTTAAGCCTATCTTTATGGCTATAAAGAAAGAGCTCTAGGGAGACAACCCTTGTTATCTTTGCTTTAAGTTTGTTCTTTCAGTTTTTAGTGGTCTTGATGTTTGTTACTACTGTAGCATCATCATTGTATCTTTTCTTTTCAGCTTTGTGCCAAGTTTAGCCTCCGATTGCAAGAAAGTTCAAAAGTTGTGACGTGCTGTCCAGGAAACAGATTCTGTCCTTGGACAGAACAATTCGAATAAAATCACCAGATCATCTTTTTGATCTAATTTTTTTTGACAGCGTGCTCTATACAATTGGCTTTCGAGCGTCTGTTCTGAGTTTTTGATTTGAGTTGCAGAAGTGCCCCGAAAAAATTATTTACTACCTGCTGGTCTGTTTTTCACAGATTCTGTCCTGTTTTGCCTTTTCTTCGTTTTGCAAACCTTGAGCTTGCTTTTTATTTGCAAAAACCTTTTGGCAATCTTGAGAAACAGTAGATCTTCAAGATTATCCTTATTTCCAGTAGGGAAAAATTATTTTATTGTGGGTACTAACCTCTCTAATCAGATTATGATGAGTCATGTATGAAGGGAGTTTTCAAGTGTGCGAGGGAAGATGATAAAAGAAGATTCAGGAGTGTCAAACGCTCAAGCTTGGGGATGCCCCCATGCACCCCCAAGAAATATCCAAGGAGACTCAAGCGTCTAAGCTTGGGGATGCCCCCATGCATCCCCTTCTCCATCAACAATTATTAGTTCGTCTTTCGTTCCACTATAATTATCACTTCATGTGTTATGTGCTATGCTTGGAGCGTCTTGCTCTTAGTTTCCTTTTTAGTTTTCTTTAGCTTTGCTTGCTGTTCATAACAAGTTAGAACCCAGCTTTCTTTGTGTGGGAAAGAGACACGCTCCGCTTTTTCATGAAACACTCATGTTCTTCACTTATATCTTTTTGAGTGTTTTAGCTACCTTGTTATATGCTTCTAGCTCTTGTTTCCATGTTCAGAGCTATTAGTTCTTTTATAGAAAGTACTCTCTTGCTTCACTTATATCTATTTGGAGAGTTGATTGGTTTGAATTGCTAAATAATATGTTGGATCTGAAAAATGCCAAGTGTGGCCGTGGTGCAAAGAATAAAAAGCTTGCATAGTCTTGAAGATCATTGAGTAACTTGATCCCTATCAATTGTTATGAGAAATTAAGTAGTGATGTCTAAACATGGAGATCATTTAATAAAGTCTTATTAGTGAAGAAATACCTTTGAAGTTTGCAATTGTTTAGTTTTTCACCATTGGTAGTTTTAAAGTTCTTGTTCTCTTTTTAGAAGTAAGATGGTTGACAAGGAAGACAGTGTAGAAGTCTTATAATTATGCTGAAAGGATGTTATAATTCTCTTGTACCGGTTAACATGTGCTTGCTAAAAACTTGCTAAACCAAAAACTCTGTACTGAGCGGGAATGCTGCTCGTGCATCCAAATTCCATAGCCAAAATTCTGCCATATGTGTCCACCATATCTACCTATGCATGGTATTTAATAGCCATTCCAAGTAAATTGCTCATGTGCTACCTTTAAAACCTTCAAAATTTATCCTTATTTGTGTCTCTGTTTTAGCTCATGAGGAAGTGGTAGACAGTTCATTATTACTTGTGTTGGACAGAACGACCCCTGACGTGCATGAATAATGTGCATGTCCTTAATTTTCAAAAAAAAAGCTGGCAAAAGGGTATGCCCAACCCACTTTACATGTCATCAATATCAATATCAAAAACCTCCTTCACACATCGTACTTGAGAAATCAGACAAACTTTGGCTAGTGATAAACAAAGGAGAAAGGGGAGTGTTATCATTCCTCTATGGGAGCCGCTCTTAAGTTCTGTTTGGCATGAGTAGTAGTGCATTGTTTATTACCATTCGTTGACATAAGCATACATCTCTCAAAATTGCTTTTATATCTCTATGTTTTCAAAAATAAAAAGCTCTAGCACATGAGTAATCCCTGCTTCCCTCTGCGAAGGGCCTATCTTTTACTTTTAAATGTTGAGTCAGTTTTCCTATGTTCTAATCTTCTTCCTCCACCATAAACAAGCATCTAGTGTTAACCCTGGGTTCAAGTTGATTATGTTCAAAATTTCTGCTTAGTTATATATAATCCTTGTGCATTGAATTTATCCATGAGATAAAATGTTGAAAAGTGGAAAGCATTGCTGAAACTTTATCTTCCTTTTGTGTTAACTAGAATGCTTTTGATTAGAGAACTCCTTTGGGGCTAACAGTTGTGCTTAACTTTATAGTTTCATGTCTTCAATTGTACTATTCATGAAAAGAATTTACTTAGATGATCACTTGGTTATTCATTGTTTACTTGCTTTCAACTATAGACAATTGTTTTGGTTCACTTTATTTCAGTTCATGTGCTTTACTATATTACTTGATCAAGATTGTGTTAGTAGCATGTCACCTCAAAAATTATCTATGTTATCATTCTACCTACTCGAGGACGAGTAGGAATTAAGCTTGGGGATGTTGATACGTCCCAAACATATCCATAATTTTGCTTGTGACATGCTTGTTTTGCATCATTGTCTCATGTTTATATCAAAGTTTTCTATCTTTTTAGGCATTTATTGGACTAACCTACTGATGGTTGCAAAAGTGCACAATGTTCTTGTTTTACACTTTATTGTGTAGGAATTACTTGGAAATTGACAAAAACGCAAAAGGAATCGTATTGGAGTAGGACTCTGACTTTCCTGAAATCTGTCTGAGAACGTTTTTAGAAGATGGTCACGTTCCGGCCCGAAGACGACGTCAAACAGAAAAAGCCTAGTTGCGAAAGTTGTGGGGAATTTCGAGTGGATGCTTCTGGATATAAAATTCGTCCAAATCGGAGTCCGGACGGCCAAGAAAAGCCCGTTTTACTGAAGCACAAAATCTGATGACGGGAATCCGAGAGTCTATATAAAGAGAGGAAACCTAGGTCACCAAGAGCCACGAATTTTCCTCCTCCCAGGCCGCCGTCTTGGAGGGGAGGACCAGCACCATTGCAGCACCATCCACAAGGAAGAAGGGGGGCCAAGGAGCCGCTGCCCCCTAGGGCCGCCGCCGCCCCGAGGGCCGCCGCCGTCCCGGAGGGCTGCCGCCGCCGCCACGGCTGCCGCCGGCCGCCTCCTCCTCTCCGGGCTGCACCTCTCCATCAACACCACCATCAATCTCTTGCTCACCATGGCCATGTGTGAGTAGTCTTCTTCGGGGCTGAGGGCTTGTATGTGTAGCTATGTGGTTATCTCTCTCTCCCATGATGTGATCTTCGTTGTGATCATAGGCTATGTTAATCTAGGGTGATCCCATGATATTTCCCCTTCCTCTATGTATTGAATTGATGCACTCACTTGTCTTTATCTAGTATAGTCCCCGAGACCAAGGTGACAGCGGTCTATTGGACATGGATTAGAAGAATATTTTCATGAGTGATTTCCTCTTTTGTGTGTTGATTGAAGATTGAGAGTCTCTTGGTGCTTGTCTTTGACTATCCTGGAGATATGTTGTGGTGATTGTGGTACTCTCTTTGGATGGCCGCGGTGACATTGGGAAATCCATAGATTGAGAACTACGAACTTTAAGGTGTGCTTTTGTAGCCCTACATCATTCTCGTCCTCTCTTGACCACAAAGGAATGACCTCCGAGTGCGTCTCCATTGCATGTTTTATGGAAATATCATGTGATTAGACTATGTCAATGTTGTTGGGAGTTGCCACTAGTGAAAGTATGAAGCCTAGGCCTTGTTTCCACCATTGCAATACCATTTTTGCTCACGTTTACCACTTGTTTGCTTGCTGCACTTTTTATTACAGATTTATATTACTTTGCTTTGCCACTCCTATCATCCATATTTTAACATCTCTTCGCCGAACTAGTGCACCCATACATCTGACAAGTGTATTAGGTGTGTTGGGGACACAAGAGACTTCTTGTATCTTGATTGCAGGGTTGCTTGAAAGGGGTACGTTCAACCTCCACTTCCCTGAGTTCGATAAACCTTGGGTTACTCACTTAAGGGAAATTTGCTGCTGTCCTACAAACCTCTGCTCTTGGAGGCCCAACACTGTCTACAGGAATAGAAGCGTGTAGTAGACATCATCGCTCTCTAGCTGGTCGCTTCCTAGTCTCTTTCTAGCCTTCACCTGTACTAAGCAGGAATACTTCTTGTACATCCACTTCCATAAACCCCAAAGTTATTCCTATGAGTCCACCATACCTTCCTATATGCGGTATTTACCTGCCGTTCCAAGTAAATTTGTATGTGCCAAACTCTAAAACTTCAAATAAAATTCTGTTTTGTATGCTCGAACAGCTCATGTATCAACTAGGGCTGTCTATATCTTCCATGCTAGGTGGGTTATTCTCACGATGAGTGGACTCCGCTCATCATTCATGAGAAAGTGGCTGGTAACCGGGATGCCCAGTCCCATGCTCAAAATCATAATAATTAAACAAAACTCCCCCACGACTGTTGTTGGTTTGGACGGTACCCATTGTTTCGGACCAGCCGTGGAGTGTGCTTGTTGGTGGTTGGGGGAGTATAAACTTTACCATTCTGTTTGGGAACCGCCTATAATGTGCGTAGCATGGAAGATATCGAGATTATTGGTTGTTATGTTGACAATGAAAGTATTCCGCTCAAAATGTTATTCATCTCTATTTAAAAACCGAGCTCTAGCACCTCTACAAACCCCTGCTTCCCTCTGCGAAGGGCCTATCTATTTACTTTCATGCTGAGTCATCATCCTCTTATTAAAGATGACCATTTGGAGAGCACCTCTGTCATTTGCATGTATTACTATTAATTTGCATTGAGTATGATCATGACTGGATCTCTTTTACCATGAATTACAATGTCTAGTCAGTCCTTGATCTTTAAAGGTGCTCTGCATTTATGTTTTGCGGTCTCAGAAAGGGCTAGCGAGATACCATCTTGTTATATCATATTATGATTGTTTTGAGAAAGTGTTGTCATCCGAGGTTTATTATTATTGCTCGCCAGTTGATTATGCCATTGATATGAGTAGACATGAGACCTGAAAGTTATTGTGAATGTGGTTAGTTCATGATCCTTGCTGAAAGCTTGAATGCTGGATTTACATATTTACAACAACAAGAGCAAACAAAGTTTGTCAAAGTTTTTCTTTATCACTTTTAGTTTATCAACTGAATTGCTTGAGGACAAGCAAAGGGTTAAGCTTGGGGGAGTTGATACGTCTCCAACATATCTACTTTTCCAAACACTTTTGCCATTGTTTTGGACTCTAACTTGAATGATTTGAATGGAACTAACCCGGACTAACGTTGTTTTCAGCAGAATTGCCATGGTGTTGTTTTTGTGCAGAAATAAAAAGTTCTTGGAATGACTTGAAAATCCACGGAGAATTATTATGGAAAATATAAAAAATATCTCTGTAAAGATCCACGTCAGGGGGCCCACACCCTGTCCATGAGGGTGGGGGGCGCGCCCCCCTACCTCGTGGGCCCCCTAATGCTCCACCCACGTACCCCCGGACTCCATATATTCACTTTCGGGGAGAAAAAAATCAAAGAGGAAGAATTATCGCGTTTTACGATATGGAGCCGCCGCCAAGCCCTAATCTCTCTCGGGAGGGATGATCTGGAGTCCGTTCGGGGCTCCGGAGACTGGAGATCGTCGCCATCATCATCATCAACCTTCCTCCATCACCAATTCCATGATGCTCACTGCCGTGCGTGAGTAATCCCATCGTAGGCTTGCTGGACGGTGATGGGTTGGATGAGATTTACCATGTAATCGAGTTAGTTTTGTTAGGGTTTGCCCCCTAGTATCCACTATGTTCTAAGATTGATGTTGCTATGACTTTGCCATGCTTAATGCTTGTCACTAGGGCCCGAGTGCCATGATTTCAGATCTTAACCTATTATGTTTTCATGAATATATGTGTGCCCTTGATCTTATCTTGCAAGTCTATAGTCACCTACTATGTGGTATGATCCGGCAACCCCGAAGTGACAACAATCGGGACCACTCCCGGTGATGACTATAGTTTGAGGAGTTCATGTATTCACTATGTGTTAATGCTTTGGTCCGGTACTCTATTAAAAGGAGGCCATAATATCCCTTAGTTTCCACTAGGACCCCGCTACCACGGGAGGGTAGGACAAAATATGTCATGCAAGTTCTTTTCCATAAGAACGTATGACTATATTCAGAATACATGCCTACATTACATTGATGAACTGGAGCTAGTTCTGTGTCACCCTAGGTTATGACTTTTACATGATGAATCGCATCCGACATAATTCCCCATCACCGATCCAATGGCTACGAGCTTTTCACATATTGCTTGTTGCTTATTTACTTTTCCGCTGCTACTGTTACAAAAACTACAAAAGTACTACCGTTAGTTTTATTGATGCTACCGTCACTTCCATATTACTTTGCTACTAAATTACCTTGCCGCGGATACTAAGTTTCCAGGTGTGGTTGAATTGACAACTCAGCTGCTAATACTTAAGAGTATTCTTTGGCTCCCCTTGTGTCGAATCAATAAATTTGTGTTGAATACTTTACCCTAAAAAACTATTGCGATCCCCTACACTTGTGGGTTATCATAGCTCCCCTGATGTGCACTCCAAGTCCTATGGATGTCTTCTGGTCCAAGAAGAATCCTCGTAAAGTTTCATTCCATTTGGACTCCATTTGATATTCCTTTTTCTGTGAAACTCAATAACAAGGAAAAAAATATAAACTGGCACTGGGCTCTAGGTTAATAGGTTAGTTCCAAAAATAATATAAAATAGCATATTAATGCTTATAAAACATCCAAAACAGATAATATAATAGCATGGAACAATCAAAAGTTGTAGATACGTTGGAGACGTACCAATTAGCTGGTTGATTAAAATACAAAACAAAAAAGGAAATGGAAACATAATATAAAAAGGAAAAAACGAAACCTGCCTAATGTGCGGCTGGGCTCTAACGACCATTTACAAAAGTTTTGAAGGGGGGAGATCAATAAGGAAAATATACCTTAGTTTCCGGAATACTCGGAAAAGGAGAGAAGTATAGATAGTTTTGAAAATAGTTTTACCCTAACTAACGACCATGCTAACTCTGATACCAGCCCTGTGGGGACCCTGACGTATATAGTCGGAGTCAGTGGTTACATGTGCCTAGTGATCCGAAGGGTCAATGCTCACTGTACACCACATACTGAATATCAGGAGTTTACATCCATTACATATCACCTTACACAAATAGGACAATTATGGTCAAGTCTTACATAGATACAACCTCAAGGGCACGACATCAAATAAAAGTCTTGTAGCGGAAATCTTCGTCGATACGATGAACCCATACCATCTGCTTTAACCCTACAGGCATTTCGACTGGGAAAGCATCCTAATTCGCATGTTCGTCACCAAAAAACTCTTCTTCGTATTCCTGCTCTTCCAGGCCTAGCCAAGTAAATGGCCAGGGACAAGCCAATGAGTATGTTTGAATGTACTCGCAAGCAACCCATGAATGATAATATGACGAATATGCATGGTTTCAATTATAAGTTGGCATTTCTAGGAATGCTAATTTTCCACATGCAAGTATGATCGATACCTTTTTAGGGGCCATGCATGTGTCTCCAACATGCAACAAGAGGTTACAGATATTAACATAAAGAGAGAGTAATTCACAACTCCTTCTCAATTCCATCGTGACCTTCCTCACGATTCAGAACAACAACAATGTTTCCGATCTATGTTGTTTTTCAGAAACATATGGACATTGTCTAAGCAGCACCACTCAACTGTCCTTGACTGTGGACACGGCTATTCGAATAGTTTTACACTCTGCAGAGGTTGCACACTTCACCTACAAGATCCGGGGAACTCCCGTGTCAGCCATGACCCGCGGTACCTCAAGTACCTAGGTTGAGTACCCGATCACTACGTACCTTTCCTTGGTCGTGACTAACATAGAGTCCACTCGACTGGTAACAACCCCCATGCAAAACATTCTGACAATTTTATTATTGTATCCGGAGCCTGGCTCCCAGACATGTCACATAACCATGCACACAGGTACCAACGGTGTGTCCAGTGCCCTGTAAAAACAGTCATGGCCGCATATCCAAGCACGACCCTGTCCCGACGGTGTCCACGCCACTCCCGTCACTAGCTAGTAATACGGGCATCCATGCTAGCACGAACTAGGTAGTCAATAATGCCCTTTCCCTTATAAGGGTAGTGTGGTTGCGCATGTTTAGTTGGGACGGTCGACAAATCTTAGATCTAATCCATTTTTGGAAATGACACATTCAACTTGCCTCGGTACACTAGATCGTCATCATTTCCCAAGGGCATTAGTGGCACCCATTGGGGATTTTTGTAAGATTTATATCAAGGTGATATTCGTAGAATTTATGCAAGTTCATGCATCAACACTATGGTTTACCATCGTATCTCTAAGCACAAAATAGAGCTACGAATCATGTAAGTTTCAACGGGACATGCACCAATGCAACATGCATAACAAATTGCTACTTGTGATCCGCGTTGGTAAATTCCTCGAAGAGGAGGGTATGATACAACACAGAAGTGGTAAGTATTTCCCTCAGTTATGAAACCAAGGTTATCAATCCAGTAGGAGAACCAAGCAACACTATGTAAACAACACCTACACACAAACAACAAAACCTCGCAACCCAACGCGTTAGAGGTACTGCCAATCCCTCCAAGGTAAGATAAATAGATTCATTGATAGATGCAAAACAAATAAAGGTAAATAAAACACAAGAAAGTGTTTTTTGGATTTTTGGCAAAATAGATCTAAAAATATATGATAGGAAAATAGACTCGGGGGCTGTAGAATTCACTAGTGGCTTCTCTCGATAAAATAGCATATGGTGGGTAAACAAATTAATGTTGGGCAATTGATAGAAGAGCAAATAATTATTATGATATCCAAGACAATGATCATGTATATAGACATCACTTCCAAGATTAGTAGTCCGACTCCTGCTTGCATCTACTACTATTACTCCACACATCGACCATTGTTCAGCATGCATCTAGTGTATTAAGTTCATGGAGAAATGGAGCGATGCTTTAAGAACGATGACATGATGTAGACAAGATCTATTCATGTAGGAATAGACCCCATCTTTTTATCCTTAATAGAAATGATACACGTGTGTCATGTCTCCTCCTGTCACTGAGATTGAGCACCGCACGATCGAACCCATTGCAAGGCACCTCTTCCCATTGCAAGATAAATCAATCAAGTTGGCCAAACAAAACCAAAATATCAAAGAAGAAATACGAGGCTATAATAATCATGTATGGATAGATCTGGTCATAAACTCACAATTCATCGGATCCCAACAAACACACCACACAAAAGAGTTACATCAAATAGATCTTCAAAGAGAACATTGCATTGAAGATCAAAAAGAGAGAAGAAGCAATCTAGCTACTAACTACGGGCCCGTAGGTATGTGGTAAACTACTCACGCATCATCCGAGGAGCACCAATGAGGATGATGAACCCCTTCGTGATCGTGTTCCTCCCTGCTAGAGTGCCGGAAAAGGCCTCTAGTTTGGATCTCGTGGTTCTGGAACTTGCGGCGGTTGAAACGATTTTTCGTCGACTCCCTTAGGGTTTCTGGAATATTTTGGTATTTATAGAGCCAAAGGTCGGTGGAAAAGGTCACCATGGGCCCCACTACCCACCAGGGCGTGCTAGGGGCCTCTGGCGCACCCTAGTGCCTCGTGGGCACCACGGGCCTCGCCTCGTGTGCTTCCTTGACTCTCTGGATGTCTTCTGGGCATAAAAAGATCACCAGAAAGTTTCGTGGCATTTGGACTCCATTTGATATTGATTTTCTATGAAGTAGAAAAACAAGCAAAAAACAACTGGCACTGGGCACTATGTCAATAGGTTAGTGTCAAAAAAATGATGTAAAGTTGATAGAAAATGATTATAAAACATACAAGAATGATATATAACAGCATGGAACAATACAAAATTATAGATATGTTGGAGACATATCACAAACTCATCATCAACATCATCATCATCATGCATACGGAATTTATCGATGAACAAAGAGGGTAGAATCATGGTCAAAGGGCTACTTGCCTGGCTCAGCAAAGTCTTCAACTCTTCTGGTCCATCTCCAAGCACTCCGTCTACTTCGTCAACTATCGTCGAAAGCAATCACAATAAGCCAGAAAATAAAAGTGCTATAAAAATATGAATTCCACTTTTCTAAGAGATGTCTGGTTACATGAAAAACAACCAAAGTGATTCCATTGGATTTGGATAAATGAGGATTTTTGAACATTTTAATTTGGTGGAAATGAGGGAATAATGGATCTGTAATATGTTTAGGGAAACATGTTTTTAATAAAATGATAAAAGGCACTCATTGACCAAGGCACGATTTTATAAGCATCTAGGAGTTGGTTTAACTGGACTTGGAGTTCAAATGATTTTCCTATGAATTTGCAAAGTTGCCCATACATGAAGGAATGGACCAATATTTGATGTGGCAGAGAAATCATAAGCAAAAATGTTCATAAACTAAGTTATGAACATAGATGCACCTAGGAATTTGAATCATGCAATTTGGACCAAAAAAGGGCTCTCTGTGAATTTCTAAAGTTTAGCACAAAATTAAGAAAATATGATTTAGTAAGTATGTGTGAAGGAAAATGTTCTGGAAAAATGTGCATGATGCACCATGAGTAGATCAACAATTTAGAGGCCACTAGGAATTTGAATCACCAAATTTGGAGTTCATTTGAATATTCAGGAGATTTTACAAATTTATAGAAAACTAAAAAGAAAAGGATTTGCCATAAAGGGCTAGATCTGGGCGGCGGCGACGCGCACTCGGCGGAACTTAGCGTCGGAGCGTACTGGGTCGACCCAGTGGCTCGACTGAGTTGGCAAAGGGGGTGATGCCGAAGGCGTGTTCTTGGAGTGCACCTCCGGTTGGGGGAGGCAGATTTCCCCCCGGTCCGTCTTCACTTAAATGGGCAGGGCCCGCCCGCTGGGTTGTTAACGCGCGGGGCCCAACGCTCATGCCGTCTCCTACCTCCCACTTGAACAGATTAGAGGCGGGAGAGGCGAGGTCGAGCGGGCATGGGACACCTCCGGTGACACTTGGCACACCGGCGGATTCAACGTGATGTGGCACGCCTGTCCATGTGCTCTATGCACGTGATGGGGCTCGGTTTTGGGCGGTGCTTCAAGCGCAGCGGATGGCGGTGGCGGGCATGATGGTGACGCATGTCTTAGCCACGGAGGAGGTTTTCTTGGTGTTGGGGAGGTTCATGGAGGCTAGGGCGGTGCCGTGGACTGGTTTAGAGGAGGGGGGACAATCGGGGTGGATCAGATTTGAGCAGCAACCATTGGCTAGGCTCCATCCATGGATGAGGTTGGAGGGCACGGGAGGAGGAGCGGGTGGGTCAATTGGTCACTGGGAGGGGGAGAGAGTGAAGGGGCTCCAGAGGGGGCCCAGCAAGGTGGCGTGTTGTGGATGCTGAGACACCTCGACTGGTGAGCAGGGGAGGCTCGAGGTGGTCAGGGGACACATCGTGAACAGTCGAGAGCACGGTAGCGTGTGATACGTCTCTGTCGTATCTACTTTTCCAAACTCTTTTGCCCTTGTTTTAGACTCTAATTTGAATGATTTGAACGAAACTAACCCGGACTGACGTTGTTTTTAGCAGAGTTGCCTTGGTGTTATTTTTGTGCAGAAATAAAAGTTATCGGAATGACCTGAAACTTCACGGAGAATATTTTCGGAATATATAAAAAATACTGGCGGAAAGAACTACCGGAGGCTCCCACACCCTGGACACAAGGGTGGGGGCGCCCCCTAGGGCGCCTCTACCTTGTGGCCCCCCCCTGTACCTCCACCGACGTCAACTCCAACTCCATATCCTATTTCGGGGAGAGAAAAATCAGAGAGAAGATCCCATCGCGTTTTACGATACGGAGCCACCGCCACCTCCTGTTCTTCATTGGGAGACCTGATCTGGACTTCGTTCGGGGCTCCGGAGAGTGGAGATCGTCGTCGTCGTCATCACCAACCATCCTCCATCACCAATTTCATGATGCTCACTACCGTGCGTGAGTAATCCCATCGTAGGCTTGCTAGACGGTGATGAATTGGATGAGATTTATCATATAATCGAGTTAGTTTTGTTAGGGTTTGACCCTAGTATCCACTATGTTTTGAGGTTGATGTTGCTATGCCTTTGCTATGCTTAATGCTTGTCACTAGGGCCCGAGTGCCATGATTTCAGATCTGAACCTATTAGGTTTCCATGAATATAGTTGTGTTCTTGATCCTATGTTGCAAGTCAATAGTCACCTACTATGTGTTATGATCCGGCAACCTCGGAGTGACAATAGCCGAGACACTTCCCGGTGATGACCATAGTTTGAGGAGTTCATGTATTCACTAAGTGCTAATGCTTTGGTCCGGTACTCTAGTGAAAGGAGGCCTTAATATCCCTTAGTTTCCATTAGGACCCCGCTGCCACGAGATGGTAGGAAAAAAGATGTCATGCAAGTTCTTTTCCATAAGCACGTATGATTATATTCGGAATACATGCCTACATTACATTGATGAATTGGAGCTAGTTCTGTATCACCCTAGGTTATAACTATTGCATGATGAATATTATCCGACACTTATCATTGCCAGTCCATTGCCTACGAGTTCATTCCATGTTGATACTTGCTTTGTTACTTTCGTTACTCCTGCTATCATCATCACTACAAAACTGCTACTATTACTTTTACCACTGTTACCATTACTTCCATACTACTTTGCTACTAAATACGTTGTTGTAGATATTAAGTTTTCCGGGTGTGGTTGAATTGACAACTCAGCTGCTAATACTAGAGAATATTCTTTGGTTCCCCTTGTGTCAAATAAATAAATTTGGGTTGAATACTCTACGCTCGAAAACTGTTGCGATCCCCTATACTTGTGGGTTATCAAGACCTTTTTCTGGCGCCGTTACCGGGGACCATAGCTCTGTTCTCTGAGTTACTTGGGATTTATATCTGCTGATCATTATGAATAATCTGAAGGATGATAGAACCAAGATCGTTCCCTATAGAACGAGGGGAGGTAATGAACTGCCATCTAGCTCTGCACTTGATTCACCATCTATTTTGAGTAAACTTGCGACACCTACATGTCGGGGAAACTGGTCGCCCATGAACACCTATGGGACCGGAGCCCCTTCTACGGTACGGCAAGGGTGCGGAGGGAGCACGAAGAGCAGATCGAGGGGCACACGCGGGCAGTTTACCCAGGTTCGGGCCGCGCGGACGCGTAAAACCCTACTCCTGCCTTGGTTGTATTGAGTTCGTGAGCTCGGGAGCTTGAAGATCTACAGTACTAGCTACACCGAGCGTAGGAGTGATCGAGTTTCTGGGATCGAACCCCCCTACGTTGTGCATGTTCCTCCTTTTATAGCTCAAAGGGGTCACCGACATGTGTCACCGTAGAGGAGGGTAAAAATGTAAAATTGGTGGTAGATGGAATAGTGCATGAACAGTGGTCCGCACCTAACCCTGACGGTGGGGGACAAGGGCATTGAATGCCCGTCGCCGTCACCCCAAAAGCGTCCGCCCGGGCGTCTCCGTTCGCCACGACGGTGGCCTCGTCACCGCGGCTTGCCACCGTGTACCCCAGGCTGCACAGCCATCTGCCACGTGCCCCTGGAAGGGCCCCCGGACGACGCATGGCCAGATGAGCTGGAGCGCAGGCATACAGCGTAAGCCTCCCCCGGCAAGCACCTTGCTGGGGTCTCTACCTTGCCGGGCCCGGAAGCTTGTCGCTCTCCGGGTCCTGCCGGGGCGCATGATGCGCCACGATACATCTTCCGAGGTGCTGTTCTTTGGTCTTCCTGGCAAGCTCCTCTTGCCAGGGTCTTGTGCCGGAATGATAACCTTGAGCCTGGTGCGGCCTTCCCGGCAAGCTCCTCTTGCCGGGGTCTTGTCTCTTAACTTGAGTACTTTGTTCTTGAATGGCTTCAAAGGGGTCTAGAGTGGGCTCCGGCGAGCGCATGGTGAGCCAGACCACGGGACGCTGCTACTGCCCGTGCACAAGTCGGGATACTAAGGTACCCCTACTTTAGTACACCGACAGGAGCCCTCGGGCCTGGGCCACACAGGGTGCCGAGCGCTGTTGGGCCAGGCCCAAAACAGTGCACGGGCACACGCGGCCCATGGCGTGCCGTTTCCCACTCCGCATCCGCCGCATCCCTCCCTAACGGCACGCGTCGATTGCGGCGTCGTGGGAGAGATCGTGGCCTGCTACTTTAATGGAAAAATGCGGAATGTCCCCCACTTCCCCCTTAAAGGCAGAGGAAGCAGGGGCAGTTTCCCCCCATCGCTTTCATTGTGTCTTGAATCTCCAGAAACCCCCTCCGCCCTCCGTCTCCCCAAAGGTCGACAGAGAGTCGAGCTCCACCCCTCCTCCGCCGTTTCCAGCATCCGCAGCGCCGTCGACCCCCCTCGCCGCCCTCGCCATGGCCCCAAAGAGCGACAAGGCGAAGAGCGACAAGGCGAAGAAGGAGAAGTCCGACAAGGCGGCGAAGCTGGCAGCCATGCGGAGGAAAATGGTGGTCTTCCCGCCGAGGCTCGGCGCGAGGGAGCTGCGGGACAAGTATTACTTGTTCTGGGCGAGGGAGACAAAGGCTCACCCGCGCACCAGAGTCCTCCCCGCCGAAGCCATCGACTTGTACCCGGGAGGTTTCCAGTTCTTCGCTTTGTTCTTCCATTGCGGTCTCTGTCCTCCGTATTCAGAGTTTTTCTGCGATGTGATGAACACATATGGACTCCACCTCTTAGATTTCACCCCGAATGCCGTCCTCACTTTGGCCGTTTTCGCACATCTGTGCGAAAACTATGTCGGGGTCCACCCAAACGTAGCTCTCTTCCGCCACTTCTTCACACCTAGAGTAGAGTCCGGATCTCCACTTTCCGGCGGTATCTCTTGGATCTTCAGGCTCGGCAAGAAGGAGGCGTACTTGATCGGAGAGCTCCGCGGCAAGTGGGAAGAGTGGAGGGCTGATTGGTGCTGGGTCTTGGAGAATGAACCCGAGCAGTTCACCTCGCCGCGCCGGACTGCGGTAGTGCGCGGCAAGGATTGGAGTGATTTGGCCCCGGAGGACGACAAGCTGTAGATTGCCCTCACTAGGATCCTTCGTCTCCGGGCCGCCAACCTTACTGTAGGTGAAGTTGGGGTTGATTTCCTCCGCCGCCGCATTGCCCCTCTGCAGGAAAGGAAGAGACCTGCCTGGGAGTTCGGCAACGCAGCAGACCGCATGAGGCTGCGCCCCGGGTTGAATTATAACTTCACCATCTTGGAACTCAAGGGGATGGTCCGGGAGCTGTTCAAACATGACCCCAAGCACCCGGAGTGGTTCAGACCATCGGACGGAGTAGTTCCATTGTGCAACAACTCTGCCCTTAGTGCCATCCACGCGGCAATGCCTGAGTGCGACTCCCATGGGGTTGTTCCCACATGGCAGACGCCTTCAGCAGAGACCGTGCAGACCTTCTTTGATAATCTGGTGGAACGGCCACGCAACCCCGAAGAGAAGAAAGGGCTCACCCGCGCGACCACCGATCGAGATGTGGCATATATAGCCACCAGAATGGAGGAGGCCGCCGCAGCTGCAGCTGCGGGTGAGTTTGGGTACACCGTGGACGAAGCGGAAGCAGCGGACGCGGTGAGTCAGGCCGAGGAGGAGGAAATCCTCAAGCTGTTGAAGATTGCGCCCGAGGAGTTCGCCGGGGAGCCTGCCGGGAAGCCTGCCGGGACGAGCGAGGCTGCCGGGCAGGGCTCCGAGTCCAGTGAGCCCGCCGAGGAGGACGCCGAATCGGGCGATTCTGACGAAGACTCGGGCGGGTCACTGAACCTTGACGACGCCTCCTCATCCTCAGAGAACTCTCCGCCACCACCAAGTCCCCCGCCACAGCCGAAGAAGCGCCTCCGCATGACCGCTGAGACGGCGAGGCCACCGGCGCCCCGACAGCAGCCGAAGCGTCGTGCAACGCGTGCCACCACAATGAGTAAGGTCGTCAAGGAGGCGCCCCGCGTCCCAGCGGCAAGCGGAGGGGGATCTTCCCGGAGCGGTTCTGGTGCTCCCTCCGCCCCTCGGTCCTCGGGGACGACCGGCGCGGGGTCTTCACAACCCACGGCTCCGGAGCCCGCCAAGCACCCGAGGGAGCCTTCTCCTCCAACTCCTCGCGCTGGAGCATGCGAGGCGCAGTTTGACTTCTCCGCCCTCAGCTCCGATGAAGAGGAGGAAGAGTAAGCACTTGCAATTTTAACTTCCTTTCATTTTTGTTGCTTTTGTCTTGATTTCTCTTGCTTGGTTCTGATCTTGTTTGGCTTTCAAGACCTTGACCCAGAGGATGGCGAAGAGGGCCAAGATCCCTGTGGTTGACCTTGAGGACGACGAGCCCGTCGCGGCGGTGGGTGACGCGCCAGCGACAAACTTGCCGGACTAGCCTGTTGCTCCGGAGAGCAGCCCCCAGCGCAGCCCCCAGCGTAAGCCTTGTGTTCACTTTTCTGCTTGACGGGCGCGCTTGAGGTAGTTATCCTTATTAGTGTTTTGTTGTCTTGTGCAGAAGTGGAGCCGCAGCCGCAGGAGCACCAAGAGGTCGCCCCCGACGAGCCGCTTGTTCCACCCTCTCCGCCAAGGAGGAGCTCCCCGGCGAGGGACAGTGCTCCGCCAAGGATGGGTACTCCGCCAAGGGCGAGCACCCCGACAAGGGTGAGCACCCCGCCAAGGGAAGGCGCCAGCGGCCCTCCGCCGGCGGGGGCTTCTTCTACGCCGCCAAGGGAGACCTCCCTGGCGAGGGACCCCGCCATGGAAGAGGCCCGCGCAGGTAACCCTTGTAATTTCTTCTTTTTGGATTCTTCTTTTTTGGATATTTGCTTGACGATTCTTTCTTTTCTTTTTCTTCTGTTAGATCCGCCTGCCCCGGAGTCGATGGAGATGGAGACCATTGCCGGGGAGGAAGTGCGCGGCGATGCTGGCGACGCCACCACCGCAGAAGGAATGGCCGGCACCGACGAGCCAGCCGCCGAAGAGACCGCTCCGACCGCTGACGCTGCAGCTGGGGAAGGGACCGGCGACCGCACTGCTGGCCCTGAGGCCACAGGAGCGCCGGACGCTGCGCCGGCCACCGACCCCTCCGCCCCCGCAGCTGGGTCGGGCGTCTACCTGGAGGCCGCCAACGGGGTCTTTATCCAAGTCCCGTGGGCGTCTTCATCAAGGGCACCCGCGGAGGGGAAGATCTTCGACGGAGAGGTTCTCGCCTCCGCCGGGTTGAAGGTTGTCGACGCGCCCGGCAGCAGCAACGAGGCCGAAGAGGAGCAACTCATACGTCGACTCCTGGGTCTGTACCGGGCCAGGCAAGCCAAGCTGGAGTCCCGAGAGGCTCTGGCTGCCAAGGCCGATGCTGATCTGGAGAAGCGCGCCGCGGAGCTCCGTGCCGCCAACCAGGCGGCCCTCCGAAACTTGGCGGAGGAGCGCGAAGAGCTTGCCGGAGCACACCAAGCGTTCCTCCTAGAGAAGGCCGAGGTGGAGGAGCAGCAGCGACTGGCCGCCGAGGATTTGTCTCGGCGGGAGGGAGAGCTCAACCAGCGGAAGGTCGACCTCGATAGCCACGAGGACGACCTCACCGCTCGTGAGCAGGCCGTTGGCGGGGCTCTGCAGGAGGCGAGGGATGCCGCTGCTGCCGCAGAGACCGCCAAGAGGGATCTGGAGGCCCGGGTGGCGCAGTTGGAGACGGGCTTGAAGGCGAGCGAGGACAGGGTTGCCGCGCTCAACGTGGCGCGGGAGAAAGACACCCACACCAATTCGGAGCTGCAAGTCCGTCTCTCCGAGAAGGGCAAAGAGCTCAACGACGCCAAGGACTCCATCGCAGACTTGGAGCTGAAGGTTTCCACTCTCACCAACTCGCTTGACGCCGCCCGGGACCGCGAGACGAAGCTGAAGGACGATCTCCGGTCTGAAAGGGCCTTGCTGGATAGCGCCGCCGTCTCGCAAAACAACTTCCAGCGGACGGTGGAGCAGTGGACCGAGGAGCTCGTCGCCTCCGCCGCCAACATCGACAGGGAGATGGTGGCGCTGAGGGCGGAGCACCTCGTGTACTCCCCCGACGAGAGCCTCCCCCACAGCGCCAAGCCGAGCCTGTTCTTTAGAGGAGTGGCGCCGGCTCTCGCGCGGCTACGGGAGAAGATCCCCGCGCAGCTGGCTGACGAGGCGCGCCGGCTTTGCATGGGTTCTATGGAGCGGGTGTTGTCGAAGATCGTCTACCGCAACCCCGGGATCAACCTCAACAACGTCCTCCGGACCCTGCAGCCCGAAGCTGACCAGGAGGCGTTGAAGGCACAAGTTTCCCATATCGTGGCCAAGGCGGGCAGGATCCAGAGGGTCGACGGAGACCGAAGAGACTAGGCTCCCTTCTTTCCGCTTCCTTTGCCGCTGTAGATTAAGTCATAGGTAGTAGTTGGTTAGAAAAGTGGCAAGTTATCTTGTATTATAACTTTTATTTTGGATAATCAACGCAGTGTTATCTCCCTTGTTTAATCCCTTCACTTTGTATGCTTTCCACCCTACGCTTTTTAGGGAACTTGCCGGCAAAGGGACCCTTGCCGCGAGCGCTGAGTGCGGGACTCTTAGCAGCCTGCTGGCAATGCCCTTGTCGGCAAGAAACCTTGCCGCAGCTAGTCGCAACACACTTAGATTGTTGAGCGAACTCGAAAACGAAATAAGGGCGCGACACTTGTCGCAGCTCACTTAAGCCGTTGAGCGTGCTCGAAACAAAGTAAGGGTGCGGCTAGCCACGGGTAGGTTCCTCCGCGCACAGGTTTTCCATATAAAGTGTGGTTGTTCAAGGAAGACAACTAAGGATTTGAAATTTTTAAATTGCTCAAACTTTGGCAACTTATCTTATGTGTTCTGTTTGCTTCTCGGCAAGGCTTTCCTTTCTTGAACATTTGCTTCTCGGCAAGGCTTTCCTTTCTTGAACAGCACTTGGTCTATACCACTATCTCCTCCCCCCCCCCGGCAAATTTGTGCGCGAGGAACACTTCTTCTGTTTAAGAGAGAAAGAAAAAAGAGGAGGAAACACAAGTATGGAGCCTTGCGGCTTGTTGCTGCTTACCGGGGATGTGTGCTGCACAAAATGTCAGATGATACATGCAAGTAAAAAGAAAAGCATGAAATGACAAACAGTGCGGAGCACAAAAGTTTTACTGATGCACGGGGTATGCGCCCGGCTTTGTACAAAGGTTTACATGCAACAGTGGCAAGACTTGTACAAAAGGTGGTTGCCGGAGCGGATCACGGCAACCGCGCCTTACGGGTGAAACTTGCGAAGATGCTCGATGTTCCAGGAGTTGCTCACCGGTAAGCCTTCTTCGGTCTCAAGGCGGACAGCGCCGGGCCTTGTGACTTGTCTCACCCGATAAGGGTCTTCCCACTTCGGCGTCAACTTGTTGGAATTCTTGGCGGACTGAACGCGCCGAAGAACAAGGTCGCCTTCCTCGAGACTCCTGGCCTTGACCTTGCGGCTATGATAGCGACGCAAGGCTTGCTGGTATCGAGCAGCTCGTACAGCAGCCTGGAGACGGTTCTCCTCGAGGAGCAATGCATCATCTTGCCGCAGTTGTTCTTGCTCGAGCTCGTCGTAGGCGAGCACTCGAGGAGACCCGTATACGAGTTCCGTGGGGAGAACTGCCTCTGCTCCATAGACAAGAGCAAAGGGTGTCTGTCCGGTGGCTCGATTTGGTGTCGTCCTGATTGACCAAAGAGCCGCCGACAACTCCTCTATCCAGTTTCTTCCACACTTGTGCAGCCTGTCGAAGGTTCTTGTCTCGAGTCCGCGCAGCACTTCAGCATTGGCCCTCTCCGCTTGACCATTGCTCCTCGGGTGAGCAACAGAAGCGAAGCAGACCTTGGTGCCAAGGTCTTGGACGTACTGCATGAAGGTGCGACTTGTGAACCGTGTGCCGTTGTCGGTGATGATCCTGTTAGGGATTCCGAAACGGCAAAAAATCGACCTGAAGAACTTCACTGCTGACGGTGCGGTCACCTTCCTCATTGGTTCCACTTCCGGCCACTTTGTGAACTTGTCGATTGCAACGTATAAGTACTCAAAGCCCCCGACAGCGCGGGGAAAGGGGCCGAGGATGTCGAGCCCCCAGACCGAGAAGGGCCAGGACAAAGGGATCGTCTGGAGAGCTTGAGCTGGCTGGTGTATTTGCTTGGCATGGAACTGGCACGCTTCACACTTGGTTACTTGTGCAGTTGCATCTTGGAGGGCTTCTGGCCAGAAGAAACCTTGCCGGAACGCCTTCCCGGCAAGTGCTCTTGCGCCAATGTGGTGGCCACATATGCCTCCATGTATCTCTGCCAACAGCTTCTGTCCATCTTCCCGGGAAATGCACTTCAATCTAACACCATTGAGTCTTCTTCTGTATAGCTCGTTGCCGACGAACTGATACATACTTGACTGCCTGGTAATCCTCTCTATCTCTTCTGGTTCTTCGGGAAGTTCTCCAGTTTGAAGAAAACAGACGATTTGCTGTGCCCATGCTGGAGCCTGGGGCTCAACAACAAGGACAAAAGGCGTTAGTGGTGCTGCGGGAACGCCGGCTTCTACGGCAAGAACCTGCGGTTCTGCCGGAGCTGAACGTCCCCCGGCAAGCCTGCCGGGGCAAGACTTGTCGAGCACACCTGCTTCAACTGTACAGACCCTTGGGTCTGCAGGAGCAGACTGTTCCTCAGCAACTTGGTCGTTGATCTTGGGGACTTTGGCGGCGGTTTCAGGAAGATCCGTTGGCAAGTAGTCGCCGGAGACCAACTTCCTCTTCTTGCTTTGCCCAACTGATGGTATAACGGATGGTTGAGTTAGCTTGAGCATGAAGGTCCCTGGTTCCACAGGTAACTTCATTGCAGCACACTTTGACAGGCCGTCTGCAATATCATTTTGAGCTCTTGGAACATGCTCCATTTGCAGGGCTTCAAAGTGTTCTTCAAGCTTCCTCACTTCATCGACATAAGCTTCCATCAAAGGACTCTGGTAGCTCTTGTTCACTTGTCGGACCACCAACTGTGAGTCTCCCCGCACAATCAGCTTCTTAATCCCAAGTTCGACCGCAATTCTGAGGCCGGCAAGCAAACCTTCATACTCAGCAGTATTGTTTGTCGATTGCTCCTTGGGAAAGTGTATTTGGACAACATACTTGAGGTGCTCCCTGGTGGGTGCGACAAGTAGCACACCAGCACCGGCGCCTTACAGCGAGAAAGCACCATCGAAGTACATTATCCATTCCTTGCTTGCTTCCTGGACGGGGATGTTTGTCTCTGGGACTTCTTCGTCTGGTGTTGGTGTCCACTCTGCTATGAATTCTGCCAAAGCTCTGCTCTGTATAGTTGAAGTACTCTCAAACTTGAGACCAAAGCTTGACAGCTCTAGTGCCCACTCGACGATCCTGCCTATTGCTTCTGGATTTTGCAATATCCTCTTCAATGGAAAGCGAGTAACCACGGTTATCTCGTGTGCTTGAAAGTAATGGCGCAGCTTCCTTGAGGCCATGAGGAGGCCGAAAAGCAACTTCTGCACCCCAGAGTATCTTGACCTAGCCCCCTGCAAAAGGGAACTTACAAAATAAACTGGGCGCTGCACCATCTTCTTTCGCACTTCTCCTTGTTCCTACGCAGACTTGTCCTTGTCGGGGCCGGAGCTTGTCGGGGAAGCCCCCTGCTTGTCACTGGATGCGCTTGCCGGGGATGTGGGTTCCTCATCTGCCTCCCTCTCCGCTACTAACGCAGCACTAACCACTTGATTGGTTGCTGCTAAGTATAGCAGCAACTTCTCTTGTGGCTTAGGTGCGACAAGTATTGGAGTAGAGGACAGGTATCCTTTCAAGTCTTGCAGCGCTGCCTCCGCTTCCGGAGTCCATTTCATAGGACCTGCCTTTTTCAAGACTTTGAAGAAAGGCAGGGCGCGTTCTGCAGACTTTGAAATGAACCTGCTGAGGGCAGCCACACAACCAGCAAGTCTCCGTACATCCTTGACGCGTTTTGGAGCTTCGATCTGCTCGATTGCCTTTATCTTGTCGGGATTGGCTTCAATCCCCCTCTGTGACACAAAGAACCCGAGAAGCTTGCCGGAGGGGACTCCGAAGACGCAATTCTCGGGGTTGAGCTTGAGTTGTATCTTGTGCAGATTCTCAAAGGTTTCTTCTAGGTCTTGAAACAGGGTATTCTTGTCCTTGCTTTTGACCACTATATCATCCATGTAAGCTTCTACATTCCTGTGTATCTGTGGCTCAAAAGCAGTGTGGACTACCCTTGCAAACGTTGAGCCCGCATTCTTCAATCCAAAGGGCATGCGTATGAAGCAATATGTGCCACATGGAGTAATGAATGCAGTCTTCTCTTCATCTTCCTCAGCCATGAATATCTGGTGGTATCCAGAGTATGCATCAAGAAATGAAAGCAACTCACATCCGGCCGTAGAGTCAACGATCTGGTCAATGCGCGGCAAGGGAAAGGGATCCTTGGGACAAGCTTTATTCACATCAGTGAAGTCTATACAAAGTCTCCACTTCCCATTAGCCTTACGCACGACAACTGGATTGGCCAACCACGTGGGATGTAGTACACCTCTAACAAGGCCTGCTGCTTCCAACTTCTTGATCTCCTCAGCTATGAACTCTTGGCGCTCCACCGCTTGCTTCCTAACCTTCTGCTTGATGGGCCGCGCGTGAGGACAAACAGCAAGCTTGTGCTCAATTACCTTCCTGGGAACGCCGGGGATGTCAGACGGTTGCCATGCGAACACGTCGACATTCGCCCGCAGGAAGGCAACGAGCGCGCTTTCCTATTTGGGGTCGAGCGTAGCACTGATGGTGAAGGTACCACCGGTGCCGTCCTCCTTGGCGGACACCTTCTTGGTTGCCGGTGGAGCTGCCATTCCTTTCTTGCACTTGCCGGTGGAGCTCGATGGTGCGTCCTCGACGGCAGCACAGCACTCCGAAGAGGTGCGTTTGCCGGAGTGGACCCCAGAGCTCTTGCCGGACTTGGTCTTGGTCTTCCCCCCGGGAGCTTCACCGGCAAGTGACTTGCTGTCTGCCGCGGCTGCTGCGTCCCGGTAGATCTTGTCGGCGCTCAGAGATGACGCTTATTGGCCCCGGCATCTTGAGCATGTTGTAAGCATAGTGGGAGGCTGCCATGAACTTCGCGAGCGCAGGACGGCCAAGTATCCCATTGTATGGTAATGGGATATCAGCAACGTCAAACGTGATCCTCTCTGTCCTGAAGTTAAGCTCTCCGCCAAAGGTCACCGGCAGCGTGATCTTCCCCTTCGGCTTGCTCCTTCCCGGGTTGATTCCTTGAAAAGTCCCGATCTCCTCGAGCTCGCTGTCGGGGATCTGCAGCTTCTTGATCACAGCGGAGGAGATCAAGTTGAGGCCGGCCCCGCCGTCAACCAACATCTTGGTGACCTTGAGGTTGCGGATAGTTGGTGAAACCAACATCGGCAAGCACCCGACCGCAGTTGTGCGGTCAGGGTGGTCCTCAAGGTCGAAGAAGATGGGCGTGCCGGACCATTTCACCAGCCTGCGCGACTCGACGGGTGGCTCAGCTGCATTCACTCCCCGCACCCATTGCTTGAGTTGGCGGTGGGAAGTGTGCAGAGAGGCGCCCCCATCGATGCACAGAACTTCTGTGGCCTTCTGAAACTCCTGCTCGCTGTTATCTCCGTCATCCATGTCCTCGTCATCGTCTTCGTCTTCGTCCTTGTCGCGGCCCCGGGGAGGTGTCTCCTTGCCGCTGCTTGGCCTTGCCGCGGCGTCCTCCCCGGCCATTGAACGGCCGCTTCTTGCTGGGCTCTCCTCCGCCTCCTTGGGCCTTCTCCTTGTCGCGACGCTCGTATTTAGCCTTCTGCTGCTCTACGAGGTACTCTACTCTCTTGCAGTTCTGGAGATCGTGGCCCTTGGTGCGGTGGATCTTGCAGTACTACTTGTCGGAGCCGTCCTGCTTGTCGGCTGCTGCTACAGGGGTGACCTCCTTGCCGGAGCCACCAGCCTGTGTCTTCTTGGCGGCAGCCTCCTTGCCGGACTGCTCGACAACCAGCACCTCCTTGTTTTTCTTCTTCTTGTTGTTCGGCCGCCGGTTTTTCCTTGCCGGGGCGGCATCCTCGCTATCCGTTCCTCCTGCTCCAGTATCCTCTCCGGGGAGTCTCCTCCCCTCTTCAGCACGGGCACACTTGTCGGCCAGAGCATAAAGCTCGCTGACGTCCCGGATCTTGGTCATCGCCATCTCCTCCCTCATCCGGCGGTTACGCACGTTCTGGTGGAACGCGCTGATAACCGCGGCAGGGTGGACATCCGGGATGTTGTGCTGAACGCGGCTGATTCTTTGGATGTACTTGCGCAGGGACTCTCCCTCCTTCTGGGCGAGAATGTGGAGATCGCTCTCCTAGCCGTGGGGTTTGTGGCCGCCCGTGAAGGCGCCGACAAACTGGTGGCACAAATCTGCCCAAGAAGAGATGGAGTTCTCCGGCAAGTGCATAAACCAAGACCTGACGTTTGGCTTAAGCACGAGCGGGAAGTAGTTCGCTAAGATCTTCTCGTCGCGTCCCCCGGCAGCCTGCACCGCAATGGTGTAGATGTTGAGGAACTCAGAGGGGTGTGTCTTGCCGTCGTACTTCTCGGGTACGTCGGGCTTAAAGTTCTTCATGCTGGGCTACTGGACTTGCCGCAGCTCTCGGGTGAACGCAGGGCAACCTGCCGCGTACGGCAAGTCGCCTGGCTCACCGGGCGCGTGCACGTCGACAGCGGTCCCAGCGCGCTGATCGGACTGTCTTCGGGCTTCTCTTCGACGCTCGATACGAGTTCGAGCGTCCTCTTGTCGCCTATCATCGAGGACTTGGCGCTGATCGCGGCGAGCCCGCGGATCCGACGACGCTATGGAGTCGTCGTCGACGTTGATCTGGCGGGGCGGCGATTTCTGCTTCCGCGGCGGGGAGTGCATGGTAGTTGCACCCCCGCGGTCTTGTCTCCATCGGTCTTCGCTTGGTCGACTTGCCGCGGCCGTGATGTTGCCGGCTGCTGCGGCGTGTCGTTGTTGGCGAAGGCGATGAGGCTCTGGATCGTAGCCCTCCAGGCTTCGGCCTTGTCCGCCACAGGAGGGAAGTCGAGGAGCAGCTGAGCCCTAGCTAGGGCTTCTGCTGGAGAGGAGGGAAGCGGTGGCGAGCGGTGTGAGGAGTGAGATATGCTCGGACTTCTAACCGCGTTAGAAGGAGCAGGTTCTCGCCCCGGCGACCGCGCCTTGCTCGTGCCAGGACACTGGCATTGAGCGTCCCGCGACTCGCCGGCTTGGCCACGTCCCAGCAAGCGTATGGTACCTCCAGTACCACGTCGCTGCTGGTCCGGCACCTCCTGAGAGGGACGTGGTGCGTGCACGGACGCCGAGGCTTTGGAGTTCGCCCGGTCGTCCGTCTTGTCCTTGGACTTGGGGGCGCCGTGAGTCTCCCCACCGGCGTCCACCCTTCCGCCAGCGTCTCCCCCACCAACCGTCGGTTCTGGTGGTGGAGGGATCGACGCGGACGGGCCTCCAACCTCTGAAGTCTTCTTCTTCGGAGGCATGCTGATGTAGTTAAAGAAGCTGGCGAAGTTGGTGAAGTTGCTGAAGGTGGCGCCCGCGTGAGCGCTGGATCAGATTCACACAACCTCGACGCCCCCCTACCTGGCGCGCCAAAGATGTCGGGGAAACTGGTCGCCCACGAACACCTATGGGACCGGAGCCCCTTCTACGGTACAGCAAGGGTGCGGAGGGAGCACGGAGAGCAGATCGAGGGGCACACGCGAGCAGTTTACCCAGGTTCGGGCCGAGCGGACGCGTAAAACCCTACTCCTGCCTTGGTTGTATTGAGTTCGTGAGCTCGGGAGCTTGAAGATCTACAGTACTAGCTACACCGAGCGTAGGAGTGATCGAGTTTCTGGGATCGAACCCCCCCTACGTTGTGCATGGGCCTCCTTTTATAGCTCAAAGGGGTCACCGACATCTGTCACCGTAGAGGAGGGTAAAAATGTAAAATCGGTGGTAGATGGAACAGTGCATGAACAGTGGTCCGCACCTAACCCTGACGGTGGGGGACAAGGGAATTGAATGCCCGTCGCCGTCACCACAAAAGCGTCCGCCCGGGCGTCTCCGTTCGCCACGACGGTGGCCTCGTCACCGCGGCTTGCCACCGTGTACCCCAGGCTGCACAGCCATCTGCCATGTGCCCCTGGAAGGGCCCCAGGACGACGCGTGGCCAGATGAGCTGGAGCGCAGGCATACAACGTAAGCCTCCCCCGGCAAGCACCTTGCCGGGGTCTCTACCTTGCCGGGCCCGAAAGCTTGTCGCTCTCCGGGTCCTGCCGGGGCGCATGATGCGCCACGATACATCTTCTGAGGTGTTGTTCTTTGGTCTTCCTCGCAAGCTCCTCTTGCCAGGGTCTTGTGCCGGAATGATAACCTTGAGCCTGGTGCGGCCTTCCCGGCAAGCTCCTCTTGCCGGGGTCTTGTCTCTTAACTTGAATACTTTGTTCTTGAATGGCTTCAAAGGGGTCTAGAGTGGGCTCCGGCGAGCGCGTGGTGAGCCAGACCACGGGACGCTGCTACTGCTCGTGCACAAGTCGGGATACTAAGGTACCCCTACATTAGTACACCGACACTACACCTGCTATAGATTCGGATATGTCGCATGATATTGATGAAGCCACTTCTATTATGAATGATGCTTATGATGCTAGAACTATGCGTGATGAAACTGTGCCATTAGGTGAATTACTTGATAAACATCTTGCTAGAGTTAGTACTATCGATTATGCTGAAGATGATGATATTTCTGAAACTGATGAAATTACTGATACTGAAAACTTTGAAACACCAGTTAGACCTAGTTCCCCTAAATATGACTTGCCTATTATTCCTAAGGGATATGTTATGGAAGGAGAAGTAGCTAGAGACTTTCTTTCTTGTGAGGACTATTGGGGAATGTAGTATTTCAAAAAAAAAATCCTACGATCACGCAGGATCTATCTAGGAGAAGCATACCAATGAGCGGGGAGAGTGTGTCCACGTACACTCGTAGATCGAAAGCGGAAGCGTTTAGTAACGCGGTTGATGTAGTCGAACGTCTTCGCGATCCAACTGATCCAAGCACCGAACGTACGGCACCTCCGTGTTTAGCACATGTTCCGCTCGATAACGTCCCACGAACTCTTGATCCAGTTGAGTGTCACGGGAGAGCTTCGTCAGCATGAAGGCGTGGTGAGGGTGATGATGAAATTACCAGCACAGGGCTTCGCCTAAGCACTGCAACAATATGACCGAGGTGTGTAACTATGGAGGGGGGCACCGCACACGGCTAGGAACAATTTATGTGTGTCCAAGGTGTGCCCTCCCCATGTATATAAAGGAGGGTGAGGGAGGAGGCGGCCGTCCTAGGATGAGGGCGCGCCAAGGGGGGAGTCCTACTCCCACTAGGAGTAGGACTTCCCTTTCCGAGTTGGAGTATGAGAAGGGGGAAGGGAAGGAGAGGAAGATAAGAAAGGAGGGGGCGACGCCCGCCCCCCTAGTCCAATTCGGACTAGGCTTGGGGGACGTGTGACCCAGCCCTAGCCAGCCCCTCTCTCTCTCCCTAAAGCCCACTAAGGCCCATCAGCTCCCCGGGGGGGTTCCGGTAACCTCCCAGTACACCGGTATTTATCCGGTGACCCCCGGAACCCTTCAGGTGTCCGAATATAACCTTCCACTATATCAATCTTTATGGCTCGACCATTTCGAGACTCCTCGTCATGTTCGGATCTCATCCGGGACTCCGAACAACCTTCGGTGCATCAAAACACATAAACTCATAATACTGATCGTCATCGAACGTTAAGCGTGCGGACCCTACGGGTTCAATAACTATGTAGACATGACCGAGACTCATCTCCGGTCAATAACCAATAGCGGAACCTGGATGTTCATATTGTCTCCCACATATTCTACGAAGATCTTTATCGGTCAAACCGCATAACAACATATGTTGTTCCCTTTGTCATCAGTATGTTACTTGCCCGAGATTCGATCGTCGGTATCATCATACGTAGTTCAATCTCATCATCGGCAAGTCTCTTTACTCGTTCCGTAATACATCATCTCATGACTAACTCATTAGTTGTTTGCTTGCAAGGCTTATTATGATGTGTCTTACCGAGAGGGCCTAGAGATACCTCTCCGACACTCGGAGTGACAAATCCTATTCTCGATCTATGCCAACACCACAAAGACCTTCGGAAACATCTATAGAGCATCTTTATAATCACCCAGTTACGTTGTGATGTTTGATAGCACACAAGGTGTTCCTCCGATATTCGGGAGTTGCATAATCTCATAGTCATAGGAACATGTATAAGTCATGAAGAAAGCAATAGCAGAAAAACTAAACGATCAAGTTGCTAAGCTAACAGATGGGTCTTGTCCATCACATCATTCTCCTAATGATGTGATCCCGGTGATCAAATGACAACTCATGTCTATGGTTAGGAAACATAACCATCTTTGATCAATGAGCTAGTCTAGTAGAGGCATACTAGGGACACTCTGTTTCATCTATGTATTCACACATGTATCAAGTTTCCGGTTAATACAATTCTAGCATGAATAAAAGACATTTATCATGATGTATAAGGAAATATAAATAACAACTTTATTATTGCCTCTAGGGCATATTTCCTTCAGTCTCCCACTTGAACTAGAGTCAATAATCTAGATTACATAGTAATGATTCTAACACCCATGGAGTCTTCGTGCTGATCGTATTTTGCTCATGGTAGAGGCTTAGTCAATGGGTCTGCGACATTCAGATCCGTATGTATCTTGCAAATTTCTATGTCTCCCTCCTTGACATGAACACGGATGGAATTGAAGCGTCTCATGATGTGCTTGGTTCTCTTGTGAAACCTGGATTCCTTTGCCAAGGCTATTGCTCCAATGTTGTCACAAAAGATTTTCATTAGACCCGATGCACTAGGTATTACACATAGATCGGATATGAACTCCTTCATCCAGACTCCTTCATTTGCTGCTTCCGAAGCAGCTATGTACTCTGCTTCACACGTAGATCCCGCCACGACGCTTTGCTTAGAATTGCACCAACTGACAACTTCACTGTTCAATAAAAATACATATCCAGTTTGTGACTTAGAGTCATCCGGATCAGTGTCAAAGCTTGAATCGACGTAACCGTTTACGACGAGCTCTTTGTCACCTCCATAAACAAGAAACATATCCTTTGTCCTTTTCAGGCACTTCAGGATGTTTTTGACCACTGTCCAGTGATCCATTCCTGGATTTCTTTGGTACCTCCCTGCAAAACTTATAGCAAGGCACACATCAGTTCTGGTACATAGCATTGCATACATGATAGATCCGATGGCTGAGGCATAGGGAATGACTTTCACTTTCTCTCCATCTTCTATAGTGGTCGGGCATTGAGTCTTACTCAACTTCACACCTTGTAACACATGCAAGAACCCTTTATCTGACTGATCCATTTTGAACTTCTATAAAACTTTATCAAGGTATGTGCTTTGTGAAAGTCCAATTAAGCATCTTAATCTATCTATGTAGATCTTGATGCCCAATATATAAGCAGCTCCATTGAGGTCTTTCATTGAAAAATTCTTATTCAAGTATCCTTTTATGCCATCCAGAAATTCTATATCATTTCCAATCAACAATATGTCATCCACATATAATATTAGAAATGCTACAGAGCTCCCACTCACTTTCTTGTAAATACAGGCTTCTCCAAAAGTCTGTATAAAACCATATGCTTTGATCACCTCATCAAAGCGTATATTCCAACTCTAAGATGCTTGCACCAGTCCATAGATGGATCGCTGGAGCTTGCACACTTTGGTAGCACCTTTAGGATCAACAAAACCTTCTGGTTGCATCATATACACCTCCGCTATGAGGTATCCATTAAGGAATGCAGTTTTGACATCCATTTGCCAGATTTCATAATCATAAAATGCGGCAATTGCTAACATGATTTAGACAGACTTAAGAATCGCTATGGGTGAGAAAGTCTCATCGTAGTCAACTCCTTGAACTTGTCAAAAACCTTTCACAACATGTCGAGCTTTGTAGATAGTAACATTAACATCGACGTCAGTCTTCCTCTTAAAGATCCATTTATTTCCAATGGCTTGCTGATCATCGGGAAAGTCAACTAAAGTCCACACTTTGTTCTCATACATGGATCCCATCTCAGATTTCATGGCCTCAAGCCATTTTGCGGAATCTGGGCTCATCATCGCTTCCTCATAGTTCATAGGTTCATTATGGTCTAGTAATATTACTTCTAGAACCGGGTTACCGTACCACTCTAGCGCGAAACGCACTCTGGTTGACATACGAGGTTCAGTAGTAACTTGATCTGAAGTTTCGTGATCATCATCATTAGCTTCCTCACTGATTGGTGTAGGAATAACTCGAACTAGTTTCTATGATGTACTACTTTCCAATTTGGGAGAAGGTACAATTACCTCATCAAGTTTCACTTTCCTCCCACTCACATTTTTCGAGAGAAATTCCTTCTCTAGAAATGATCCATTCTTAGCAACGAATATCTTGCCTTCGGATCTGTGATAGAAGGTATACCCAGCAGTTTCCTTTGGGTATCCTATGAAGACACATTTCTCTGACTTGGGTTAGAGATTATCAGGTTGAAGCTTTTTCACATAAGCATCACAGCCCCAAACTTTAATAAATGACGACTTGGGTTTGTTTCCAAACCATAGTTCATAAGGTGTCGTCTCAATGGATTTAGATGGTGCCTTATTTAACGTGAATGAAGCTGTCTCTAAAGCATAACCCCAAAACGATAGTGGTAAATCGTAAGAGACATCATAGATCGCACCATATCTAATAAAGTACGGTTACGACGTTCGGAGATACCATTACGCTGTGGTGTTCCGGGTGGCGTGAGCTGTGAAACTATTCCACATTGTTTCAAATGAAGACCAACCTTGTAACTCAAATATTTGCCTCCGCGATCAGATCGTAGAAACTTTATTTTCTTGTTACAACGATTCTCTACTTCACTCTGAAATTCTTTGAACTTTTCAAATATTTCAGACTTGTGCTTCATCAAGTAGATATACCCATATATGCTCAAATCATCAATGAAGGTCAGACAATAACGATACCCGCCACGAGCCTCAACACTCATCGGTCCACATACATCAGTATGTATGATTTCCAACAAATCAGTTGCTCGCTCCATTGTTTCGGAGAACGGAGTTTTAGTCATCTTGCCCATGAGGTATGGTTCACAAGTACCAAGTGATTTATAATGAAGTGATTCCAAAAGTCCATCAACATGGAGTTTCTTCATGCGCTTTACACCAATATGACCTAAACGGTAGTGCCACAAATAAGTTGCACTATCATTATCTACTTGGCATCTTTTGTCTTCAATATTATGAATATGTGTATCACTACGATCAAGATCCAACAAGAATAGACCACTCTTCAAGGGTGCATGACCATAAAAGATATTACTCATATAAATAGAACACCATTATTCTCTGATTTAAATGAATAACCGTCTCACAACAAACAAGATCCAGATATAATGTTCATGCTCAACGCTGGCACCAAATAACAATTATTTAGGTCTAAAACTAACCCCGAAGGTAGATGTAGAGGTAGCGTGCCGACGGAGATCACATCGACTTTGGAACCATTTCCCACGCGCATCGTCACCCAGTCCTTAGCTAAACTTTTATTTAATCCGTAGACCCTGTTACAAGTTACAAATATTAGCAACCGAACTAGTATCAAATACCCAGGTGCTACTACGAGCATTAGTAGGGTACATGTCAATAACATGTATATCAAATATACCTTTGTTCACTTTGCCATCCTTCTTATCCACCAAATACTTGGGGCAGTTCCACTTCTAGTGTCCAGTCCCTTTGCAGTAGAAGCACTCAGTTTCAGGCTTGGCTCCAGACTTGGGTTTCTTCACGGGATTAGCAACTGGCTTGCTATTCTTCTTGAAGTTTCCCTTCTTTCCCTTGCCCTTTTCTTGAAACTAGTGGTCATGTTAACCATCAACACTTGATGCTCCTTTTTGATTTCTACCTCCTCAGCCTTGAGCATAGCGAAGAGCTCGGGAATTGTCTTCTACATCCCTTGCATATTATAGTACATCACGAAACCTTTATAGCTTGGTGGCAGTGATTGAAAAACTCTATTAATAACACTATCTTCGTCAACTTTGCAACCAAGTTGAGTCATGTCATTGTAGTACCCAGATATTCTGAGCAAGTGTTCACTGATAGAATTGATCTCCTCCATCTTGCAGCTATAGAACTTATTGGAGACTTCATATCTCTCAATTCGGACATTTGCTTGAAATATTAAATTCAACTCTTAGAACATCTCATATGCTCCATGACGTTCAAAATGTCTTTGAAGTCCCGATTCTAAGTCGTAAAGCATGGCACACTGAACTATTGAGTAGTCATCAGAACGAGCTTGCCACACCTTCATAACATCCGGAGTTGCTCATGCAGTAGGCCTGTCATCTAGCGGTGCTTCCAGGACATAATTCTTTTATGCAGCAATGAGGATAATCCTCAAGTTACGGAACCAGTCCGTGTAGTTGCTACCATCATCTTTCAACTTAGCTTTCTCTAGGAACGCATTAAAATTCAAGGGAACGGTAGCACGGGCCATTGATCTACAACAACATAGATATGCAAAAACTATCAGGACTAAGTTCATGATAAATTAACGTTTAATTAATCATATTACTAAAGAACTCCCACTTAGATAGACATCCCTCTAGTCATCTAAATGATCACGTGATCCAAATCAACTAAACCATGTCTGATCATCACGTGAGATGGAGTAGTTTTCAATGGCGAACATCTTAAGTTGATCATATCTACTATATGATTCATGCTCGACCTTTCGATCTCCAGTGTTCCGAGGCCATGTCTGTACATGCTAGGCTTGTCAAGTTTAACATGAGTATTCTGCATGTGCAAAACTGTCTTACACCCATTGTATTTGAACGTAGAGCTTATCACACCCGATCATCACGCGGTGTCTCGGCACGATGAACTTTTGCAACGGTGCATACTCAGGGAGAACACTTGTACCTTGAAATTTTGTAAGGGATCATCTTATGATGCTACCGCCGTACAAAGCAAAATAAGAAGCATAATAAGATAAACATCACATGTAATCAAAATATGTGACATGATATGGCCATCATCATCTTTTGGTTTTGATATCCATCTCCAAAGCATCATCATGATCTCCATCATCACCGGCTTGACACCATGATCTTCATTAGAGCGGCGTGGTCGCCTCGCCAACTATTGCTACTACTACTATTGCTAACTCATAGTGATAAAGTAAAGCAATTACATGGCATTCACAATTCATACAATAAAGAGACAACCATAAGGCTCCTGCCGGTTGCCGATAATTTACAAAACATGATCATCTCATACAATAACGTATAAATCATCACGTCTTGACCATATCACATCACAACATGCCCTGCAAAAACAAGTTAGCGTCCTCTACTTTGTTGTTGCAAGTTTCACGTGGCTGCTACGGGCTTAGGAAGAACCGTTCTTACCTACGTATACAAAACCACAATGATTTTTCGTCAAGTGTGATGTTTTAACCTTCACAAGGACCGGAAATAGCCACACTCGATTCAACTAAAGTGAGAGAGACAGACACCCGCCGGTCACCTTTAAGCAACGAGTGCTCGTAACGGTGAAACCAGTCTCGCGTAAGCGTACCCGTAATGTCGGTCCGGGCTGCTTCATCTCACAATACCGCCGAATCAAAGTATGACATGCTGGTAAGAAGTATGACTATTATCGCCAACAACTCATTGTGTTCTACTCGTGCATATGATCTACGCATAGACCTGGCTCATGATGCCACCGTTGGGGAACGTAGTATTTAAAAAAATCCTACGATCACGCAAGATCTATCTAGGAGAAGCATAGCAACAAGCAGGGAGAGTGTGTCCACGTACCCTCGGAGACCGAAAGCGGAAGCGTTTAGTAACGCAGTTGATGTAGTCGAACGTATTCGTGATCCAACCGATCCAAGCACTGAACGTACGACACCTCCGCGTTCAGCACACGTTCAGCTCGATGACGTCCCATGAACTCTTGATCCAGTTGAGTGTCGCGGGAGAGTTTCTTCAGCACGACGGTGTGGTGACGGTGATGATGAAGTTACCAGCGCAGGGCTTCGCCTAAGCACTGCGATGATATGACCGAGTTGTGTAACTGTGGAGGGGGGCACCGCACACAGCTAGGAGCAATCGATGTGTGTCCAAGGTGTGACCTCCACACGTATATAAAGAAGGGAGAGGGAAGAGGCAGCCGACCTAGGAGGAGGGCCTGCCAAGGGGGGAATCCTACTCCCACTAGGAGTAGTGGGAGTAAGACTGCCCTTTCCTAGTAGGAGTAGGAGAAGGGGGAAGGGAAGGAGAGGAAGAGAAGGAAGGAGGGGCGCCGCCCCTCCCCCCGAGCACAATTCAGACTAGGCTTGGGGGGCACGCGGCTTAGCCCTAGACAGCCCCTCTCTCTCTCCCCTAAAACCCACTAAGGCCCATTAGCTCCCCGGGGGCTTCCGGTAACCTCCCAGTACTCCGGTATTTATCCGGTGACCCCCGGAACTCTTCCGGTGTCCGAATATAACCTTCCAATAAAACAATATTTATGTCTCGACCATTTCGAGACTCCTCGTCATATCCGTGATCTTATCCGAGACTCCGAACAACCTTCGGTGCATCAAAACACATAAACTCATAATACCGACCATCATCGAACATTAAGCGTGCGGACCCAACGGTTTTGAGAACTATGTAAACATGACCGAGACTCATCTCCGGTCAATAACCAATAGCGGAACCTGGATGTTCATATTGGCTCCCACATATTCTACGAAGATCTTTATCGGTCAAACCGCATAACAACAAACATTGTTCCCTTTGTCATCGGTATGTTACTTGCCCGAGATTCGATCGTCGGTATCATCATACCTAGTTCAATCTCGTCATCGGCAAGTCTCTTTACTCGTTTCATAATACATCATCTCGTGACTAACTCATTAGTCGTTTGCTTGCAAGGCTTATTATGATGTGTATTACCAAGAGGGCCCAGAGATACCTCTCCGACACTCGGAGTGAGAAATACTATTCTCGATCTATGCCAACACCACAAACACCTTCGGAGACACCTGTAATCTTTATAATCACCTAGTGACGTTGTGACGTCTGATAGCACACAAGGTGTTCCTCCGGTATTCGGGAGTTTCATAATCTCATAGTCAAAGGAACATGTATAAGTCATGAAGAAAGCAATAGCAGAAAAACTAAATGATCAAGTTGCTAAGCTAACGGATGGGTCTTGTCCATCACATCATTCTCCTAATGATGTGATCCCGTTGATCAAATGACAACTCATGTCTATGGTTAGGAAACATAGCCATCTTTGATCAACGAGCAAGTCTAGTAGAGGCATACTAGGGACACTCTGTTTCGTCTATGTATTCACACATGTATCAAGTTTCCGGTTAATACAATTCCAGCACGAATAAAAGACATTTATCATGATGTATAAGGAAATATAAATAACAACTTTATATTGCCTCTAGGGCATATTTCCTTCAGTCTACCACTTGCACTAGAATCAATAATCTAGATTACATAGTAATGATTCTAACACCCATGGAGTCTTGGTTCTGATCATGTTTTGCTCGTGCTAGAGGCTTAGTCAACGGGTCTGTGACATTCAGATCCGTTGAATTTGGATGTTCTCATATAGATCATTCATATGCATTCCTCATTTGAGCATTTTTGAATTTGATTTTTTGGAAACTTGATCCAAGAAACTTTAAGCAACTCAAGGACCAAATGAGAGAGTTGGAAGTATTCCAAAAAAGGACCCACAATTTTATTTCTTTCCAAGTGGGGTTTGGATCAAATAAATTTTTGCCAATTTTCATTTCCAATAGTTTAAAATAAATAAATAATGAGAGAAGATAATATGACTTCTTCAAAGACTATATAAAAATGTTGGAATTTGAATTTTGAGTAAAAATATGTTTATTGAATTTTTATTTGCAAGTTTTTTTAAAATTATTTTATTAGTACTATAATGTTTGTTTTTATTTTAGGCATTTAGGCCCAGAAAAATGTTCACGAGGTTATTAATAAGGCCTTAGTTATGTGTGAATTTTTCTGTGACTTTTAAAAATATATATGTTTTTCTATTTTTCTTTATACATTGACCGTCCAACTGGGTCGGCCCAGCCGAGGTCGCCGCTGTGTCCGAGGCGGACACCACCGCCGTCGCCCCCTCCCCCAAGCCAACCGATGCCCCCGGCCTTTATAAGGCGCCGCCTCGACCCCTCTCCTCCCCACAACCGCCGCGCCGCCGCCGCCGCCGCTACTCCACCGCCCCACACCACCCACCGCCGTCCTCGCTTGTCATGGCCTGCCACCGTCGCCGCCACCTCGCCCTGCCGCCGATGCCCCGCGCTGCCGGAGTCGCCGCCGCCGAATTGGTAAAACCGCCACCCCTGTCCGGTCCGTTTTCTTAGGGTTTCAGTTTTTCTTTTAAAACCAGTTGTCATTATTATTATTATTTATTTTAGTTATTTAGTGAACGTTCTCTGTTTAGATCTGTTTAGCGAACGTTCGTTCAACTGTTTTTTTCCTGTTATTTTCCACCAGGGACCTATTCGCTAATATTGTTTTACAAATTAGTCCTTGATTTTCAAATGCTTATTACTTTGTACTCGTTTGTCCAAATTCGATGAAACCAACGCCAAAATTTTCAGTATGATCTCATCTATCCAGAAAACCAACTCAAATTTATTTTTGAAAGTGTTATATTTTGAATTCAAATAGATTGGAATTTGAATTTCTTATGATCGTATCTTAAGTTTGGTAACTCCGTTTGAGTTGATTCTTTTTGCAAATCGAAGCTCTTGACCTAAACTTTCTGTTAAGGTCTAATCCATGTAATTTTGGTACTATTGAAAAATGATTTCTGTTGCAAGAGCTATTTGAGAGTTTTCGAAGTTTTCCGAGATCTTTTCTTTGAATCTTGTGCATGAGTGCCTATGTATGCTATTGTTTGTTTACGATAGAATTTCCGGAGTGTAAAGCTTGCTACTACGAGTCTCTAGGGTTTAACGGTCATCAGCAAGGGAAGTTACACTTTGATCATACTCTTCAATACCCAATTTTAATTGAATTAATTATACCCTCACAGATTTGCATGAGTAGGACTTGGTTACATGATGGTTATGCTATGTAGTTCATGAGGTAGGAACCTATGACTTGCAATCACCCCGGGAATATACACTTTGTTACTTATTGCTTAGCCATGCTCGTAGACATGGATTAGTATGTGAGATTGATGAAAGTTGCGAGAGTAACAACAACTAAGGGAAAGTTTAAGGTGGCAACATTAATACACATCTGGGTGGATTGGTTGCAGGGCACCTGGAGAATCCTGTGTTGTCCTATGAGATCCTGGAGGAACCGTGTGATCATCCTATGGAATGCCACCCAGGCTCAAAGGGATCATATAATTATTCATGCCTAGAAACTTCCGTGTGCAGCCACAAGCCATTATGGGTTGTGGCATAGTTGAGTAGGTTGTGTGACCTCTTTCAGTGGTGGACTAGCAGATGTAGGGGAAAGTAGGTGTACTGGTCTATCCATAGTAAAGAGTTAATTCTTCTGAAAGGCTATGTATCGATCTTCCGATCATGGATGCGGTCGAGTCTTGTGGGGAAAAGTGCGCAAACCTCTGCACAGTGTACACACTAATCATGATTAGACATGTCCCCGGTTATGGACATCTTGAGTATCCTGGTATTTGAATTATTGGTTGATGTCATCACTCTATATAATTAAATTGTTGGGTTACTAATGAATTGGTGAATGTTGGGATTGAGATGGAGGAACCTTCCCAATATTGATTTAATTTAACATAGTAGTAAGTAAAATTTATTCCTTTGTTGTATGGAAAAATTAGCTTTATGGAAATAATTAAATTTAGAGCCTCCACCAGCCAAATATGCATGTAGTGATATATATTTGCTCATCATTATTGCTACAGTGTGACTTTGCCAGCATATTCCATGTGCTGACCTACATGGCTGCAACATCTCATGTTGGAGAGTTTTCAGACAAGGATTAAGGTGCGATAGGCGTTGTCATGCACTCAGTTTTGCCGTCGAGTTGATGGATGATACGTCTCCAACATATCTATAATTTGTGATTGTTCCATGCTATTATATTATATGTTTTGGATGTTTAATGGGCTTTATTATGCGCTTTAATATTATTTTGGGGACTAACCTACTAACCGAAGGCCTAGTGCAAATTGCTATTTTTTGCCTATTCAGTGTTTCATAGAAAAGGAATATCAAACGGAGTCCAAATGGAATGAAACCTTCGCGAGGATTGTTTCTGGAGAAACGCAACCCAGAAGACTTGGAGTACACGTCTGTGAAGCCACGAGGCGGCCACGAGGCAGGAGGGTGCGCCCAAGGGCGGCCTTGTAGCTCCACCGACATACTTCTTCCTCCTATATATACTCATATACCCTAAAAACATCCGAGAGCACCACGAAACCCTATTTCCATTGCCACAACCTTCTGTACCCATGAGATCCCATCTTGGGGCCTTTTCCGGAGCTCCGTCGGAGGGGGAATCGATCACTGAGGGCTTCACATCAACACCATAGCCTGCCCGATGAGTTGTGAGTAGTTTACCACAAACCTTAGGGTCCGTATTTAAAAGCTAGACGACTTCTTATCTCTCTTTGGATATCAATACAAAGTTCTCCTCGATCTTCTTGGAGATCTATCCGATGTAATACTTTTTGCGGTGTGTTTGTCGAGATCCGATGAATTGTGGGTTTATGATCAAGATTTTCTATGAACAATATTTGATTCTTTTTTGAATTCTTATATGCATGATTTAAATATCTTTGCAAGTCTCTTCGAAATATCAGTTTGGTTTGGCCTACTAGATTGATCTTTCTTGCAATGGGAGAAGTGCTTAGCTTTGGGTTCAATCTTGCGGTGTCCTTTCCCAGTGACAGCAGGGCAGCAAGGCACGTATTGTATTGTTGCCATCGAGGATAAAAAGATGAGGTTTATATCATATAGCATGAGTTTATCCCTCTGCATCATGTCATCTTGCTTAAGGCGTTACTCTGTTCTTATGAACTTAATACTCTAGATGCATGCTGGATATCGGTCGACGTGTGGAGTAATAGTAGTAGATGCAGAATAGTTTCGGTCTACCTGTCACGGACGTGATGCCTATATATGATCAAGCCTAGATATTCTCATAACTATGCGCTCTTCTATCAATTGCTCAAAAGTAATTTGTTTACCCACCGTAGAATTTGCCATCTTGAGAGAAGCCACTAGTGAAACCTATGCCCCCCGGGTCTATCTTCCATCATATTAATCTTTAGTCAACTAGCTATCTTTTATTTTGCAATCTTTACTTTTAGTCTATACACCAAAAATACCAAAAATATTTATCTTATTATCTCTATCAGATCTCACTTTTGCAAGTGGCCGAGAAGGGATTGACAACCCCTTTATCGCGTTGGTTGCAAGTTTCTTATTTGCAATGGCAGGTACGAGGGATTTGCGTGTAGTCTCCTACTGTATTGATACCTTGGTTCTCAAAAACTAAGGGAAATACTTACGCTACTTTATTGCATCAGCCTTTCCTCTTCATGGAAAAAACAATGCATGCTCAAGAGGTAGGAAGAAGGATTTCTGGCGCCATTGCCCGGGAGATCTACGCACAAGTCATATACCAAGTACCCATCACAAACTCTTATCCTTCACATTACATTATTTGCCATTTGCCTCTCATTTTCCTCTCCCCCACTTCACCTTTGCCGTTTTATTCAACCTTCTTTTTCTGTTCGCTTGCTTCTTGTTTGCTTGTGTGTTGGATTGCTTGTTCGTCACAATGGCTCTACCAAATAGCGTTGATCCTCACCTTAGAAGGTTGGAAGATATTGAAAGCAATGTTAGAAGTTTTATGTCTTTGCAATTTGAGCATAATAATTTCTTTAGAAACGAGCTTAAAGAAGAGAAAAGTTTTATGGATTACATGAATAAAGAGCTGGATGATATGTCTAAAGAATTTTATGGTTTTAAATCACAGTTTGCTCATATTGAGAACTTAATAGCCCAAATTTTGGATAAGCAAGCCACCTTAGTTAATAAGATGGCCGCTAAACTGAAAGATCTAGATAATAAAGATGAAGATCTAAAAGTAATTGATGTGTCTCCTATTAAATCTTTGTTTTCCAATATGAATCTTGATAAAGATGGGACTGGAGATGAGTCAACTTTAGTTAAAAGGCATCCCAATCATTCGGAGGTTTTAGATCTTGATGCAAAAATTGTTTAAAGTGGGATTGAAGAGGTCAAAACTTTACATAGCAATGAACCCACTATTTTGGATTTCAAGGAATTTAATTATGATAATTGCTCTTTGATAGATTGTATTTCCTTGTTGCAATCCGTGCTAAATTCTCCTCATGCTTATAGTCAAAATAATGCTTTTACCAAACACATCGTTGATGCTTTAATGCAATCTTATGAAGAAAAAGTTGAATTAGAAGTTCCTATCCCTAGAAACTTTATGATGAGTGGGAGACTACTATTAAAATTAAGATTAAAGATCATGAATGCTATGCTTTGTGTGATTTTGGTGCTTGTGTTTCCACAATTCCAGAAACCTTGTGTGATATGTTAGGTTTCCATGAAGTTGATGATTGTTCTTTAAATTTGCATCTTGCGGATTCTACCATTAAGAAACCTATGGGAAGGATTAATGATGTTATTATTGTTGCAAATAGGAATTATGTGCCAGTAGATTTCATCGTTCTTGATATAGATTGCAATCCCGCATGTCCTATTATTCTTGGTAGACCTTTCCTTAGAATGATTGGTGCAATTATTGATATGAAGGAAGGAAATATTAGGTTCCAATTTCCGTTTAGGAAAGGCATGGAACACTTTCATAGAAATAAAATCAAATTACCTTATGAATCTATTATGAGATCAACTTATGGATTGCCTACCAAAGATGGCAATACCTAGATCTATTCTTGTATCATGTCTAGCCAGGGGCGTTAAACGATAGCGCTTGTTGGGAGGCAACCCAACTTTATTTTATCTGCTTTTACTTCTTTTTAGTAATAAATAATTCATCTAGATTCTGGGTAGATGTGGTTTTGTGTTTTAATTAGTGTTTGTGCCAAGTAGAACCTTTGGGAAGACTTGGGTGAAGTCTTTGCGATCATGCTGTGAAAAACAGAAACGTTTGCGCTCACGAGACTAGCTGCCATTTTTTACTGGAGAGTGCTTTTAGGTTGATTCTTTTTGTAGAAGACTAATAGAAAAATTCCTCACATCCACCAATTTATTTCAGAATTGTTAGAGTTACAGAAGTATTCGAAAGTTACAGATTGCTACAGACTGTTCTGTTTTTGATAGATTCTGTTTTTCGTGTGTTGTTTGCTTATTTTGACGAATCAATGAGTAGTGTCGGGGGGTATGAACCATAGAGATGTTAGAATAAAGTATGTTTAACACCAATATAAATAAAGAATGACTTCAATACAGTACCTTAAAGTGGTGGTTTGTTTTCTTATACTAACGGAGCTCACGAGATTTTCTGTTAAGTTTTGTGTTGTGAAGTTTTCAAGTTTTTGGGTAAGGATTTGATGGACTATGGAACAAAGAGTGGAAAGGGCCTAAGCTTGGGTTTCCCAAGGAAACCCAAGGTAAAATTTAAGGACAACCAAAAGCCTAAGCTTGGGGATGCTCCGAGAAGGCATCCCCTTTTTCGTCTTTATCTATCGGTAACTTTACTTCAGACTGTATTTTTATTCACCACATGATATGTGTTTTGCTTGGAGCATCTTGCATGAATTGAGTCTTTGGTTTTTAGTTTACCACAATCATCCTTGCTGTACACACCTTTTGGGAGAGACACACATGAACCGGAATTTATTAGAATACTCTATGTGCTTCACTTATATCTTTTGAGCTAGATAGTTTTGCTCTAGTGCTTCACTTATATCTTTTTAGAGCACGGCGGTGGTTTTATTTTATAGAAATTATTGATCTCTCATGCTTCACTTATATTATTTTGAGAGTCCTTTAGAACAGCATGGTAATTTGCTTTGGCTATAAAATTAGTCCTAATATGATAGGCATCCAAGATGGGTATAATAACAACTTTCATATAAAGTGCATTGAATATTATGAGAAGTTTGATACTTGATGATTGTTTTGAGATATGAGGATGGTGATATTAGAGTCATGCTAGAAGAGTAGTTGTGAATTTGAGAAATACTTGTGTTGAGGTTTGTAAGTCCCGTAGCATGCACGTATGGTAACCGTTTTGTGAAAAATTTGAAGCATGAGGTATTTCTATGATTGTCATCCTTTGTGTGGAGGTCGGGATCGCGCGATGGTTAACTCCTACCAACCCTTCCCCTAGGAGCATGCGTGTAGTACTTTGTTTTGTTGGCTTATTGATTTTTGCAATAAGTATGTGAGTTCTTTATGACTAATGTTGAGTCCATGGATTATACGCACTCTCATCCTTCTGCCATTGCAAGCCTCTCTTGTGCCGCGCAACTTTCACCGGTACCATACATCCACCATATACCTTCCTCAAAACAGCCACCATACCTACCTATCATGGCATTTCCATAGCCATTCCGAGATATATTGCCATGCAACTTTCCTCCATTCCGTTTATTATGACACTCTTCATCATTGTCATATTGCCATGCATGATCATGTAGTGGACATCGTATTTGTGGCAAGGCCACCATGCATAATTTTTTCATACATGTCACTCTTGATTCATTGCACATCCCGGTACACCGCCGGAGGCATCCATATAGTCATATTTTGTTCTAGTATCGAGTTGTAATCTTTGAGTTGTAAATAAATAGAAGTGTGATGATCATCATTATTAGAGCATTGTCCCGAAAAAAGGCCAAAACTAATAAAGGGCAAAAAAGAAGAAGAAAGGCCAAATAAAAAAGGAAGGCCCAAAAAAAGAAGGGGACAATGCTACTATCTTTTTTCCACACTTGTGCTTCAAAGTAGCACCATGATCTTCATGATAGAGAATCTCTTGTTTAGTCACTTCCATATACTAGTGGTAATTTTCATTATATAACTTGGCTTGTATATTCCAACGATGGGCTTCCTCAAATGCCCTAGGTCTTTGTGAGCAAGCAAGTTGGATGCACACCCACTTAGTTTCTTTTGTTGAGCTTTCATACATTTATAGCTCTAGTGCATCCGTTGCATGGAAATCCCTACTCACTCACATTGATATCTATTGATGGGCATCTCCATAGCCCATTGATACGCCTAGTTGATGTGAGACCATCTTCCTCTTTTTGTCTTCTCCACAACCACCACTCTATTCCACCTATAGTGCTATATCCATGGCTCACGCTCATGTATTGCGTGAAGGTTGAAAAAAGTTTGAAAAAATTAAAGTATGAAACAATTGCTTGGCTGAAACCGGGGTTGTGCATGATTTGGGTATTTTGTGTGACAAAGATGGAGCATAGCCAAACTATATGATTTTGTAGGGATGAACTTTCTTTGGCCATATTATTTTGAGAAGACATAATTGCTTTGTTAGTATGCTTGAAGTATTATTATTCTTATGTCAATATTAAACTTTTGTCTTGAATCTTTCGGATCTGAACATTCATGCCACAATGAAGAAAATTACATTGAGATTTATGTTGGGTAGCATTCCACATCAAAAATTCTGTTTTTATCATTTATCTACTCGAGGACGAGCAGTAATTAAGCTTGGGGATGCTTGATATGTCTCCAACATATCTATAACATTTGATTGTTCCACGCTATTATATTATCTATCTTGGATGTTTAATGGGCTTTATTATGCACTTTTATATTATTTTTGGAACTAACCTACTAACCCAAGGCCCAGTGCAAATTGATGTTTTTTGCCTATTTCAGTGTTTCGCAGATAAGGAATATCAAACGGAGTCCAAATGGAATGAAACCTTCGCGAGGATAGTTTTTGGAACAAACGCAACCCAGAAGACTTGGAGTACACATCTGGGAAGCCACGAGGCAGGAGGTTGCGCCCAGGGGGTAGGCACACCCCCACCCTCGTGGGCCCCTCATAGCTCCACCGACGTGCTTCTTCCTCCTATATATACTCATATACCCTGAAAACATCCGAGAGCATCACAAAACCCTATTTCCACCGCCGCAACCTTCTATATCCATGAGATCCCATCTTGGGGCCTTTTCCAGAGCTTTGCCGGAGGGGAATTGATCACGAAGGGCTTCTACATCAGCACCATAGCCTCTCCGATGAGTTGTGAGTAGTTTACCACAGACCTTCGGGTCCATAGTTATTAGCTAGATGGATTCTTCTCTCTCTTTGGATCTCAATACAAAGTTCTCCTCGATCTTCTTGGAGATCTATTCTATGTAATACTTTTTGCGGTGTGTTTGTCGAGATCCGATGAATTGTGGGTTTATGACCAAGATTATCTATGAACAATATTTGATTCTTCTTTGAATTATTATATGCATGATTTAAATATCTTTGCAAGTCTCTTCGAATTATCAGTTTGGTTTGGCCTACTAGATTGATCTTTCTTGCAATGGGAGAAGTGCTTAGCTTTGGGTTCAATCTTGCAATGTCCTTTCCCAGTGACAGCAGGGGCAACAAGGCACATATTGTATTGTTGCGATCGAGGATAAATAGATGGGGTTTATATCATATTGCATGAGTTTATCCCTCTACATCATGTCATCTTGCTTAAGGCATTACTATGTTCTTATGAACTTAATACTCTAGATGCATGCTGGATAGCGGTCGATGTGTGAAGTAATAGTAGTAGATGCAATACCGTTTCGGTCTACTTGTCACGGACGTGATGCCTATATACATGATCATGCCTAGATATTCTCATAACTATGCGCTCTTCTATCAATTGCTCGATAGTAATTTGTTCACCCACCGTAGAATTTGCTATCTTGAGAGAAGCCACTAGTGAAACCTATGGCCCCCCGGTCTATCTTCCATCATATTAATCTTCAGTCAACTAGTTATCTTTTATTTTGCAATCTTTACTTTTCAATCTATACAACAAAAATACCAAAAATATTTATCTTATTATCTCTATCAAATCTCACTTTTGCAAGTGGCCGAGAAGGGATTGACAATCCCTTTATCGCGTTGGTTGCAAGGTTCTTATTTGTTTGTGCTGGTACGAGGGATTTGCGTGTAGTCTCCTACTGGATTGATACCTTGGTTCTCAAAAACTGAGGGAAATACTTACACTACTTTGCTGAATCACCCTTTCCTCTTCAAGGGAAAAACAACGCATGCTCAAGAGGTAGCAATGAACTCATTTATCTTCGAAGCTTCCGTAGTATCTTTTAGCTGACCTTCAACCATATTTTTGTAATAATACTCTTTATGAGCATATGGATGTAATAAGTATGTGACTGAAACTCTGTTATAATTCCTCGAGTATTGTGTGTGTCAGTATACAAATCTAGGGATGCCACTTAAGCACAGAGACTTCGATCCATTGGGATCATGGTCGTTACATGAGACGAAGGTTATCGAACCAGTAGGAGAACCACGCAACACTATGTAAACGTTACCTGCACACAAAGAACAAATACTTGAAACTCGACGTGTTAAAGGGGTTGTCAATCCCTTTCGGGTAACGGTGCCAGAAATTGTCAAGTTGACGTGTCGGTGTACTAGAGTAGGGGTACCCTAGTATCCCGAACTTATGCACGGGCAGTCGCAGCACCCCGCGGCAAGGCTTGCCGGGTGACCGCCAAGGTCCTCCGTGGTTCCTTTGGAGCCATTCAAGAACAAAGTATTCGAGCCAAGAAGACAAGGCCCCGGCAAGAGGAGCTTGCCGGGAAGGCCACTCAAGGCACAAGACCCCGACGAGAGGAGCTTGCCGGGAAGGCCTACCAAGGCATCTCAAGGAACTTGCCGCGACGCGCCACGCGTCCCGGCAAGGCCCGGTGAGCGACAAGCTCCCGGACGCGACAAGACAACGACCGCGGCAAGGCGCTTGCCGCGGCAAGCTACCACTCTGTACCCACGCTCCAGCACATCCGCCAACGTGTCACTCTAGGACCCTTCCAGGCGTACGTGGCGGGAGGCTGTGTAGCCAGCGGTGCGCGGTGGCAAGTGGCGCTGAGAAGGTTGCCGTCGTGGCGAACGGTGGCGTCCCTGACGGTCCCTTTTTGCACTGTTTGGGCGACGCCGATGGGCATTTAATGCTCTTGTCCCCTGCCGTCAGGGTTAGGTATGATGCACTGTACAGGTGGTTGTACCAACTACAACACCTTTCCATTTTTACCCTTGTCTACGTTGCCACCTGTCGGAGACCCCTTGAGCATATAAAAGGAGGCCCATGCGCAACGTAGAGGGGGGTTCGAGACAGAAGAACTCCCACGCTCGGTCTCACTAGCCGCTGGTGTACTGTAGCACTCAGCGCTCCCGAGCAAGAACTCAATACAAACCACAAAGCAGGAGTAGGGTTTTACGCATCCGTGCGGCCCGAACCTGGGTAAACTGCTCGTGTGCTTCGCCTCGATCTGCTCTTCGTGTGATCTCCGCCCCCGCCAAACCGAAAGGGGCTCAGTCCGCCGGTCCCCATAGGTCCTCATGGATAAGTTTCCCCGACATCTTTGGCGCGCCAGGTAGGGGGCGTTGAGGTTGTGTGAACCTGATCCGGCGTTCACACGAGCTAGATCTTCTTCATCTTCATCGACATGTCGCCAAAGAAGAAGGCTTCGGAGGCGGCTGCTCCATCCGCGCCGAACCCACCACCGCCGGGGCAAACGGCTAGTGGGGTAGACGCCGGCGGAAGAACAGACATCGACGAGGGAGCTCACGGTGCTGCCAGGTCCAAGGACAAGGCTGCGCTGCCCATTAGCGGCGTAGCCGGCTCCCACAACGACCGGGCGCACTCCATGACCTCGGCGTCCGTACATGCACCGCGCCCATCTCAGGAGGCGCGGGACCGACAACGTCATGGTACTCATGGTACCATACGTTTGCTGGGCCAAGATCGAGCTGGTGGATCTCGAAATGCTCAAGACCAGCATGCACGCCAACATGCTGGCACGAGCGAGGCACGGTCGCTTGGACGGGATACTGCTCCTTCTAACATAGTTAGAAGTCCGAGCATATCCCGCTCCTCACACCGTTCGCCACCGCTACCCGCCACTCCAGCAGAAGCTTTGGTGCGAGCTCAACTACTCCTAGATTACCCTCCAACGGCAGACAAGATCGACGATTGGAGGGCCACCGTTCAGAGTCTCATCGGCTTCGCCAACGGCGACACTCCCCGGCAGCCAAGTACATCGCAGCCGTGGCAAGTCAGCGAGGCACGAGCCGATGGCGGCAAGACCGGTGGGGGTGCAACCACCGTGCACTCTCCGCCCCGAAGGCCAAGATCGCCGACTCGCCGGATCCACCTTGACAGCGACTCCACCGCGTCATCGGATCCGCGGGCTCGTCGCGACCAGCGCCAAGTTCTTCACGAACGACAACAAGAAGACGCTCGTACTCACATCGAGCGCCGAAGAGAAGCGCGACATCAATCCGACCAGCGCGCTGGGCCCACTGTCGAGATGCATGCGCCCGGGGAACCAGGCGACTTGCCGTACGCGGTAGGTTGCCCTGCGTTCACTCGTGAGCTGCGGCATGTCCAGTGGCCCATCACGAAGAATTTCAAGCCAGATGTACCAGAGAAGTACGACGGCAAGTCGCATCCGTCGGAGTTCCTCAGCATCTACACCATCGTGGTGCAAGCTGCCGGGGGGCGGGACGACAAGATCCTTGCCAACTACTTCCCGCTGGTGCTCAAACCTAATGTCAGGTCCTGGCTCATGCACTTGCCGGACAACTCCATATCCTCCTGGGCAGACCTATGCCATCAGTTTGTCGGCGCCTTTACAGGCGGCCACAAACCTCATGGCCAAGAAAGTGACCTTCATCTGCTCGTCCAGAAGGAAGGAGAGCCCCTGCGCAAGTACATTCAGAGATTCAGCCGTGTACAACACAACATCCCAGATGTCCACCCTGCCGCGGTCATCAGCGCGTTCCATCAGAACGTGCGTAACCGCAGGATGCAGGAGGAGATGGCGATGTGCAAGATCAGGGACGTCAGTTAGTTGTATGCCCTGGCCGACAAGTGTGCACGTGCTGAGGAAGGGAGGAAACTCCCCGGAGAGAATACAGGAGCAGGAGGATCTGACAGCAAGGATGCTGCCCCGGCAAAGAAAAACCGGCGGCGGAACAACAGGAAGAAGAAAGGCAAAGATGTGCTAGTCGTTGAGCAGTCCGGCAATGAAGGTGGCGCCAAGAAAGCCAAAGTTGGTAGCTCCAGCAAGGAGATTGCCGCATGCACCAACTGCCAGGCTGTGGCGGCCGCCGACAAGCAGGACGGCACCGACAAGCAGTACTGCAAGATCCACCGCACCAAGGGTCATGACCTCCAGAACTGCAAGAGGGTCGAGCAGCTTGTCGAGCAACAAAAGGCTGAATACGAGCGGCGCGACAAGGAGAAGGCCCAAGGAGGTGCTGGAGGATCCGGCACGAAGCGCCCCGGCCGGGGAGGACGCCGCGGCAAGGCCATGCAGCAACAAGGAGACAGACCTCCCCGCGGCCGCGACAAGGATGAAGATGACGACGATGATGAAGACATGGATGATGTCGAGACCAGTGAGCAGGAGTTCCAGAAAGCCACAGAGGTCTTGTGCGTTGACGGCGGTGCTTCTCTGCATACTTCACACCGCCAACTCAAGCAGTGGGTGCGGGAAGTCAATGCGGCAGAACCACCTGTCGAATCACGCAAGCTTCTGAAATGGTCCAGCACGCCTATCATTTTTGATATTGAGGACCACCCTGATCGCACCACTGCGGTCGGGTGCTTGCCGATGTTGGTTTCACCAACCATCCGCAACCTCAAGGTCACTAAGATGCTAGTTGACGGTGGGGCCGGCTTGAACCTGATCTCCTCCGCTGTACTCCAGAAACTCCAGATCCCTGACAGCGAGCTCGAAGAGACCGGCACATTCCAAGGAATCAACCCGGGAAGGAGCAAGCCGAAGGGGAAGATCACGTTGCCAGTGACATTTGGCGGCGAGTTGAACTTCAGGACTGAGAGGGTCACTTTTGACGTTGCCGATTTTCCATTGCCTTACAATGGGATACTCGGCCGTCCAGCACTCGCCAAATTCATGGCAGCCTCTCACTACGCATACAACATGCTGAAGATGCCAGGCCCGATAAGCGTCATCTCTGTCCCTGGCGACAAGAAGGATGCTCTTATCTGCGCCGACAAAATCTACCGGGAAGCAGCAGCCGCAACAGATCGTAAGTCACTTGCCGCTTGAGCTCGCGGGGGGAAGAAGAAGACCAAGTCCGGCAAGAGTTCTTATGCCCACTCCGGCAAGCGCACCTCTTCGGAGTGCTGCGCTAACGTCGAGGACGCACCATCGAGCTCCGCCGACAAGTGTAAGAAGACAATGGCAGCTCCGCCAGAGACCAAGAAGGTGTCCGCCAAGGAGGACGGCACTGGTGGTACCTTCACCATTAGTGCCACTCTTGACCCTAAATAGGAAAGCGCGCTCATTGCTTTCCTGCGGGCGAATGTCGACGTGTTTGCATGGCAACCGTCTGACATCCCCGGTGTTCCCAGGAAAGTAATTGAGCACCATCTTGCCGTCTATCCTCATGCGCGGCCCGTCAAGCAGAAAGTCAGGAAGCAAGTAGTGGAGCGCCAAGAATTCATCGCAGAAGAGATCAAGAAGTTGGAAGCAGCAGGCCTTGTCAGAGGAGTGCTCCATCCTACGTGGTTTGCCAATCCTGTAGTCGTGCGCAAGGCAAACGGGAAATGGAGGCTTTGTATCGACTTTACCTATGTCAATAAAGCTTGTCCCAAATTTCCCTTGCCGCGCATTGACCAGATTGTTGACTCCACGGCCGGATGTGACTTGCTTTCATTTCTTGACGCATACTCAGGATACCACCTGATCTTCATGGCAGAAGAGGATGAGGAGAAGACCGCATTCATTACTCCATGTGGCACGTACTGTTTCATACGGATGCCTTTCGGTTTGAAGAATGCTGGTTCGACATTTGCAAGGGTGGTCCATGCAGCTTTTGAGCCACAAATACACAGATTTGTGGAAGCCTACATGGATGACATAGTGGTCAAGAGCAAAGACAAGGAAACCCTGATTCAAGATTTAGACGAGACCTTTGCAAATCTGCGCAAGATCAGCCTCAAGCTCAACCCCGAGAAGTGTGTGTTTGGAGTCCCTTCCGGCAAGCTTCTTGTGTTCTTCGTGTCTCAGAGGGGAATTGAAGCCAATCCCGACAAGATCAGGGCCATTGAGCAAATTGAAGCACCAAAGCGCGTCAAGGATGTACGAAGACTTGCCGGTTGCGTGGATGCTCTCAGCAGGTTTATCTCTAAGTCTGCTGAGCGCGCCCTGCCGTTTTTCAAAATATTGAAAAAGGCAGGTCCAATGAAATGGACTCCGGAAGCGGAGGCTGCGCTGTAGGACTTGAAGAGATACATGTCCTCCAGTCCAGTACTTGTCGCACCTAAGCCACAAGAGAAGTTACTGTTGTATATAGCGGCAACCAATCAAGTGGTTAGTGCTGCGTTAGTAGCGGAGAAGGAGGCAGATGATGAGCCAGCAACCACGGCAGGCGCATCCAGCGACAAGCAGGGGGCTTCCCCGACAAGCTCTGGTCCTGACAAAGATGGATCTGCGCAGGAGATATAGAAGAGAATGGTGCAGCGCCCAGTTTACTTTGTCAGTTCCCTTCTGCAGGGGGCTAGGTCAAGGTACTTTGGTGTGCAGAAATTGCTTTTCGGCCTTCTCATGGCCTCGAGAAAGCTGCGCCATTACTTTCAAGCACATGAGATCACAGTTGTCACTCGCTTTCCGCTGAAGAGGATACTGCAGAATCCAGAAGCAACAGGCAGGATTGTTGAGTGGGCACTGGAACTGTCAAGCTTTGGCCTCAAGTTTGAGAACACTTCAACTATCCAAAGCAGAGCATTGACAGAATTCATAGCAGAGTGGACGCCAACACCAGATGAAGAAATTCCAGAAACGAGCATCCCCGTCAAGGAAGCAAGCAAAGAGTGGCTGATGCACTTTGATGGTGCCTTCTTGCTGCAAGGCACCGGTGCTGGCGTGCTACTTGTTGCACCCACCGGAGAGCACCTCAAGTACGTAGTCCAGATGCACTTTCCCAAGGAGCAAGCAACAAACAATACCGCAGAGTATGAAGGTTTGCTTGCCGGTCTCAGGATCGCGGCAGACCTTGGGATCAAGAAGCTCATTGTCAGGGGTGACTCGCAGCTTGTCGTCCGCCAAGTGAACAAGAATTGTCAGAGTCCGTTGATGGACGCCTACGTTGATGAAGTGAGAAAGCTAGAAGAGCACTTTGACGGCCTACAGATGGAGCATGTTCCAAGAGCTCAGAACGACATTGCCGATGGCCTGTCAAAGTGCGCCGCACTTAAGTTACCTGTGGAACCGGGGATCTTTGTGCTCAAGCTAACTCAACCATCTGTAACACCATCGACTGGACAGTGCAAGAAGAGGAAGTTGATTTCTGGTGACTATTTTCCGGCAGAGCTTCCCGAAGCCGCCGCCAAGAAGGTCCCCAAGATCAACACCAAGAGTGCTGGGGAGCAGTCTGCTCCGGCAAGCCCTAGGGTTTGTTCCGTTGAAGCAGTCGCTCCCGACAAGTTTTGCTCCGGCAAGCTTGCCGGGGAACGTCAAGCTCCGGCTGAGCCGCAGGTTCTCGCCGTAGAAGCGGATGTTCCCGCAGCAGCAGATGTGCCTTTAGCCCTTGTTGTCGAGCCACAAGCTCCAGCATGGGCACAACAGATTGTCCGTTTCCTTCAGATAGGAGAACTCCCCGAAGAGCAAGAAGAAGCGGAAAGAGTAGCCCGGCAGTCAAGTATGTACCAGTTTGTCGACAACACACTGTACAGAAGAAGACTCAACGGTGTGAAATTGAAGTGTATTCACCGGGAAGACGGACAGAAGCTGCTGGCAGAGATACATGGAGGCATATGTGGTCACCACATTGGCGCAAGAGCACTTGCCGGCAAAGCATTCCGGCAAGGTTTCTTTTGGCCGACAGCCCTCCAGGATGCAACTGCACAAGTAACCAAGTGTGAAGCGTGCCAGTTCCATTCCAAGCAGATACACCAGCCAGCTCAAGCTCTCCAGACGATCCCTTTATCCTGGCCATTTTCGGTCTGGGGGCTCGACATCCTCGGCCCCTTTCCCCGAGCAGTCGGGGGCTTTGAGTACTTGTACGTTGCAATCGACAAGTTCACAAAGTGGCCGGAAGTGGAAGCAGTGAGGAAGGTGACAGCACAGTCAGCAGTCAAGTTCTTCAGGTTGATTGTTTGCCGCTTCGTGATCCCTAACAGGATCATCACCGACAACGGTACACAATTCACGAGCCGCACCTTCATGCAGTACGTCCAAGATCTTGGCGCCAAGGTCTGCTTCGCTTCTGTTGCTCACCCGGGAAGCAACGATCAAGCGGAGAGGGCAAATGCTGAAGTGCTACGCGGGCTCAAGACCAGGACTTTCGACAGGCTGCACAAGTGCGGAAGAAACTGGATTGAGGAGCTGCCGGTGGTTCTTTGGTCGATCAGGACGACGCCAAATCGAGCCACTGGCCAGACACCTTTCGCTCTAGTCTATGGAGCAGAGGCAGTTCTCCCCACGGAACTCGTATACGGGTCACCTCGAGTGCTCGCTTATGATGAGCTTGAGCAAGAGCAGCTGCGACAAGATGACGCGCTGCTCCTTGAGGAAGACCGTCTTCAGGCTGCTGTACGAGCTGCTCGCTACCAGCAAGCTTTGCGCCGCTACCATAGCCGCAAAGTTAACGCCAGAAGTCTCGAGGAAGGCGACATTGTTCTTCGGCGCGTTCAGTCCGCCAAGAATTCCAACAAGTTGACGCTGAAGTGGGAAGGCCCTTACCGGGTGAAACGAGTCAGTAGGCCTGGCGCTGTCCGCCTTGAGACCGAAGATGGCATTCCGGTGACCAACTCCTGGAACATCGAGCATCTTCGTAAGTTTTACCCGTAAGGCGCGGTTGCCGGAACCCGTTCCGGCAACCACCTTTTGTACAAGTCTTGCCACTGTTGCATGTAATCCTTTGTACAAAGCCGTGTGCAGACCCCGTGCATTAGTAAAGCTCATGTCTCCGGACATCTTGTCAATTTCATGCTTTCTATTTTTTTCATGTGTTATCTGACACTTTGTGCAGCACCTACCCCCGGTAAGCAATAACGAGCCGTAAGGCTCCATATCTTTATTTTCTCTTCTTTCTTTTTCTCAAGGAAAGGAAGGTTCCCTCGCCCACAAGTTTGCCGGGGGGGAGGAGAAGATAATGGTATGGACCAGGCGTCGTTCAAGAATGTTTTGCCTTGCCGGGAAGCAAACAACAGAAAAGCTAAGTTGCCAAAGCTTGAGCAATCAGATTTTTAAATTTTTAAGTTATCTTCCTTGAACGACCGTGCTTTGTATGGAAAACCTGTGCGCGGAGGAACCAACTCGTAGCTAGTTGCGCCCTTAACTTTGTTTCGAGCCCGCTCAACAACTTTGTTTTGAGTCCGCTCAACAACTTTGTTTCGAGTTCGCTCAACAACTTAAGTGAGCTGCGACTAGTTGCGACAAGGTTTCTTGTCGGCAACGGCACCGCCAGCAGGCTGCTGAAGTCCCACACTTAGCGCTCGCGGCTAAGGTGCCTGCGCCGGCAAGTTCCCTAAAAGCGTAGGGCGAAAACATACAAAGGAAGGAATCAAGTAAAGGAAATAACGTTGCGATCACTACCCAAAATAGAGTTATATTACAAAGTAGCTTGTCGCAGCTCTAATAGATTGTTCTCATAACATGACCAGCAGCGACAAGAGAAGAAGAAAACGGGCGGCCTAGTCTACGCGATCGCCCTCAACCCTCTTGATCCCGCTCACCTTGTCCACAATGGGTGCGACAAGGGCCTTGAGCGCCTCCAGATCGGCATCCGGCGGCAGGGACTTGAGGACGTTGGTGAGGTTGAGGCCCGGGTTGCGGAAGGCCACCTTCACCAACACCTTTTGAAGAGCCCCCGCGCAGATCTTGCGCGACTCGTCGGCCAGCCACTTTGGAGTCGTCTCCCGGAGTCGCTGGAGGGCCGTCGCCACGCCTTTGAAGAACAAAGTAAGCTTGGCGCTGGGTTGGAGGTTCTCATCGGAGGGATACCCGAGATCCTCCATCCCCAGCTGTGCCAGCTCCTTGTCAATATCTGTGGCAGCATTCACGAGACCCTCCGTCCAGTGCTCGACGGTCTCCCTGAAAGTGTTCTGGACGGCAGCAGCACTCGCCAGCAGCGCCTTCTCGGCCTTGATCTCCTCCTTCAAGGCCGCCTCCCGCTCCCTGGCGCCGTCCAGCATCTTGGTCAAAGTGGTCAGCTTCAACTCAAGATCCGCGTAGGAGTCCTTGGCGGCGGCAAGCTCCTTGCCCTTCTCGGCGAGGCGAACTTGCAGCTCTGAGTTGCTGTGGGCGTCCTTCTCCTGCTCACGCTTGAGCGCGGCAATCTCCTCATCGCTCGCCTTGAGATCGGCCTCCAGCTGCGCCACCTTCGTATCCAGCTCCTTCTTGGCAGCCTCGGCAGCTGCGACAGCGTCCTGTGCTTGCTTGAGGGCCTCGCCAATTGATTGCTCGCGCGCGGCAAGCTCCTCCTCGTGGCTGTCAAGATTGACCTTCCGCTGCACCAACTCGCCCTCCCACGCGGACAGCTTCTCAGCGGCAAGCCGCTGCTGTTCTTCGACTTCACACTTCTCGAGGAAGAAGGCCTGCTGCTCCTCGGCAAGTTGCTCCCGCTCCTCTGCCAGGGACCAGAGAGCTGCCTGGCGGAGCTCCTCCGCGCGTTTCTCGATGTCAGCTCCCGCCTTCGCGGCAAGTGCCTCTCGGGACTCCAGCTTGGCCTGCCGAGCGCGGTAGAGCGACAACAGCTTCCGCAGACCGCAGCAGCCGCTCCTCGTCGGGCTCGCCGCTGCTGCTGCTTGGCGCGTCAACTAGCATCAGCCCGGCGGAGGCGAGCACCTCTCCGTCAAAGCTTTCTCCTTCGAACGGCGCCCTGGACATTGATGCCCAAGGGAGGTTGATGAAGACGCCATCGCCAGCCTTCAAGTAGACGCCTGGCTGGGGCTCTTCGGAGCCTGGCGCTACGGTAGCGGCGAAGGGTTCGGCGGTCGGCGTAGCGCCTGGTGCTCCTGCGGCCTCAGAGCCGTCAGTGCGATCGCCGGACCCCTCGCCAGCTACTGCGGCGGCAGCCTTGGCGGCCTCATCGTCGGCGGGATCGTCAGCGCCGGCTGCTTCTTCGGTGGCAGCGGCGTCGCCGGTGTTGTCGCGCATGTTCTCTTCACCAGCAACCTCCGTCTCCATCGGCTCCGCAGCAGATGGATCTAACGGCCGGAAAGGGGAGAAAAGACAAGCAAATATCCAAAAAGAGATCAAAAGAAGAAGAACCCAAGGGAAGTTTTGAAGCGGGGGAATTACCTGTGCGAGCCGGCTCCTCGGCAGTGCCCCTTGCCGTGGAACTGTCCCTTGGCGGCGTAGTTGTAGTCTCCGTCGCCGGGGGGCCACTGGTGCTGTCCTTTGCCGGAGAGCTCTCCCTTGCTGGAGGACTCTCCCTTGGCGGAGAACTCTCCCTTGCCGGAGAGACCCTCGCCGGAGAACTCTCCCTTGGCGGTCTAGTCGAAGCAGATGGCATGTCGGGGGCGGCCTCCAGGCGCTCCTGGTGGGGCTGCTCTGCTCCTACACAAACCAGCAATCAAATATCAGCAAAGAAAGAGCATCCACGCGCGCCTAACAGCGGAAAGTGAACCATATACTTACGCTGGGGGCTGCGCTGGGGGCTGCTGTGAAGATTAGTTGCCGGGTCCGGCAAGGTGGTCTCGGTGGGTTCGTCCTCGACGATGATCACCTCCTCTCTCCTCGCCGGGACCTTGGCTCTCTTCGCCGCTCTCTGGGCCAGAGTCATGAAAAGGAAAAAAGTTTGGAGCAAAGCGAATGAGATACAAGACAAAACAACAAGAATTGAAGAAATACAAGCACAACAAGAATCTTACTCTTCTTCTTCCTCGTCGGAGCTGAGCGCGGAGAAGTCGAAGTCCGGCTCACGTCCGGCGCGAGGAGGCGGAGGAGTAGGCTCCCTTGGCCGCTTGGCGGGAGCAGTGGCGGTGGTCTGAGACGACCCCGCTCCGGCTGCCGCCATGGCGTGGGAAGCGGCAGGAGCATAAGCGGTGGTCCGGGAAGACCCCACTCTAGTTGCTGCAGAAGCGCGAGTTGCTCCCGCGGCAACCGTGCTTGCCGCGGTGGAGCGTGTCGCGCGGCGCGGCGGCTGTTGACTCGTCTGCCGCTCCGCTACGTCCCCGGCCTTGCGGAGACGCCTTCTTGGTGGAGCTGGGGGCTCTGCTAGCGGCGAGCTGCCTGAAGATGAGGAGGAAGAGGAGTCGATCTCCAACGAGCCGCTCGTATCCTCGGCGGGCCTGCTCGACTCGACGTCTTGCCCGGCAAGCTCTTCCTCGCTGGCAAACTCCTCTCGCTCGGCAAGGCTTGCCGCCTTTGCTGCCTCTGCCTCCTCCACGGTGAATCCAAACTCGCCCGCGGCTGCGGCTGCTGCCGCCTCTTCCAGCCTAGTGGCGATGCGCTTCAGCTTCGTATCGGTGGTGTCGCGAGTGAGGCCCTTCTGCTCGTCGGAGCGGATCGGCGTTTCTACCAAGCCATCGAAGAACTCCTGCACGACGTCGTCGGCGGGCTCTTGCCAAGTTGGGTCAATTCCATGCGAGTCGCACAGCGGCATCATTGCACGGATGCGGCTGAGCGAGGAGTTGTTGCACAGCGGAACGACGCCCTTCGGCAACCTGAACACTTCGGGATGCTGAGGGTCGTACTTGAACAGCTCCTGGAGCATCGCGTTGAGTTCCAGAATAGTGAAGTTGAAGTTAAGGCCCGGGTGCAGCCTCATGATATCCGCCGCATTCTCGAAATCCCAGGCGGGTCTCTTCCTCTCCTGCAGGGGGGCGATGTGGCATCGAAGGAAATCTGCGCCAACTGCGCCTACAGTGAGCCCGGCAAGCCTGAGGCATTGGATCCGGGCGACGGCAATCTTCAGCCTATCATCTTCCGGGGCCACGTTGCTCCAGTCACTGCCACGCACTACTGGGGTTTGGCGCCAGGCGGTAAATGGCTGTGGGTTCTCCTCGACGATCCAACACCAATTTGCTCTCCACTCCTCCCACTTGCTGCGGAGCTCTCCCTCCAGATAAGCGTCCTTCTTGCCGGCCCTCGAGATCCAGGCGATTCCACCGGATAAAGTCTCTCCTCTCTCAACTCGAGGCATAAAGAAGTTGCGGAAAAGGGCTACATTTGGATAGACTCCGACAAAGTTTTCGCAGAGATGTGCGAAAACTGCCATGGTCAGAACAGCATTGGGGGTGAAGTCAAGGAGGCGGAACCCGTTGGTGTTCATAATGTCACATAAAAATTCAGAGAAAGGTGGGCAGAGCCCGCAGTAGAAGAACAAGGCGAAGAAAGGGTATCCCGTTGGAGCCATTTTCCAAGCAACGGCTGGAAGTACCTTCGTGCGCGGGTGCGCCCGCGTCTCCCCCGACCAGAAGAGGTAGTAGCACTCCCTCAGCTCCCTCGCGACAAGCTTGGGGGGGAAGACAGCCCGCTCCTTTCGCAGCGCCGCGAGCCGCTGCGCTTCGGCCGACTTCGCGCCCTTTCCCTTGTCGGTTTTCGGAGCCATGGCGGAAGTGGTGAGGGAGGTCG
>LR738714.1:495185185-495223552 GCA_902687465.1 Secale cereale | reverse complement strand
GGAGCGCTGCTCTCTTTCAGCTTTGGGAAGAAGGGGAGCGGCGGAGGTTTTCGAGGTTGGAGTAGCAACTGGCGGATGGACGAACTGCCCTTGTTTCCCCTGCTTATAAGGAGGGAGGGGGCGAACGTTCTGCCTTTTCCGAATAAAGAAACCACCCACGATCTCTCCCACGACGCCGCAATCAACACGTGCCGTTCGAGGAGGGCGCGGTGGATACGGAGTAAGATACGGCGCAACCCAATCCGCGCGTGCCCGTGCCCTGTTTTGGGCCTGGCCCGACAGCGCTCGGCACCGTGTATGGCCCAGGACCGGGGGCTCCTGTCGGTGTACTAGAGTAGGGGTACCCTAGTATCCCGAACTTGTGCACGAGCAGTCGCAGCACCCCGCGGCAAGGCTTGTCGGGTGACCGCCAAGGTCCTCCGTGGTTCCTTTGGATCCATTCAAGAACAAAGTATTCGAGCCAAGAAGATAAGGCCCGGGCAAGAGGAGCTTGCCGGGAAGGCCACTCAAGGCACAAGACCCCGGCGAGAGGAGCTTGCAGGGAGGCCAACCAAGGCATCTCAAGGAACTTGCCGCGACGCGCCACGCGTCCCGGCAAGGCCCGGTGAGCGACAAGCTCCCGGACGCGACAAGACAACGACCGCGGCAAGGCGCTTGCCGCGGCAAGCTACCACTCTGTACCCACGCTCCAGCACATCCACCAACGTGTCGCTCTAGGACCCTTCCAGGCGTACGTGGCGGGAGGCTATGCAGCCAGCGGTGCGCGGTGGCAAGCGGCGCTGACAAGGTTGCCGTCGTGGCGAACGGTGGCATCCCTGACGGTCCCTTTTTGCACTGTTTGGGCGACGCCGATGGGCATTTAATGCTCTTGTCCCCTGCCGTCAGGGTTAGGTATGATGCACTGTACAGGTGGTTGTACCAACTACAACACCTTTCCATTTTTACCCTTGTCTACGTTGCCACCTGTCGGAGACCCCTTGAGCATATAAAGGAGGCCCATGCGCAACGTAGAGGGGGGTTCGAGACAGAAGAACTCTCACGCTCGGTCTCGCTAGCCGCTGGTGTACTGTAGCACTCAGCGCTCCCGAGCAAGAACTCAATACAAACCACAAAGCAGGAGTAGGGTTTTACGCATCCGTGCGGCCCGAACCTGGGTAAACTGCTCGTGTGCTTCGCCTTGATCTGCTCTTCGTGTGATCTCCGACCCCGCCGAACCTAAAGGGGCTCGGTCCGCCGGTCCCCATAGGTGCTCGTGGATCAGTTTCCCCGACATGATGGGATAAAATTGTAGTAGATTGAAAGATGCAAATAAAAGCAAATAAAATTCAACAAGGTATTTTTTTGTTTTTGATAATATAGATCTGAAAATAAAAGTTTGAAATAGAGGAAAAAACAAAAAAATAGATCTGAAAGTGTATGATAGGAAAATAGACCCGGGGCCGTAGATTTCACTAGTGGCTTCTCTCGAAAAATAGCAACGGTGGGTAGAAAAATTACCGTTGGGCAATTGATAGAAAAGAAAATAATTATGATGATATCCAAGACAATGGTCATGTATATAGGCATCACGTCCAAGATTAGTAGACTGACTTCTGCGTGCATCTACTACTATTACTCCACACATAGACAACTATCCAGCATGCATCTAGTGTATTAAGTTCATGGAAAAATAGAGTAATGCAATAAGAACGATGACATGATGTAGACAAGATCTATTCATGTAGGGATATACCCCATCTTTTTATCCTTAATAGTAACGATACATGCGTGCCTTCCTGCCCCTTCTGTCACTGGGAAAGGACACCGCAAGTTCAAACCCATTACAAAGCACCTCTTCCCATTGCAAGATAAATAGATCAAGTTGGCCAAACAAAACCCAAATATCGAAGAACAAATACGAGGCTATAATAATCAAGAATGGATATTAAATCAAGGAAAATCTGATCATAAACTCAAAATTCATCGGATCCCAACAAATACACCACATAAAGTCATTACATCAAATAGATCTCCAAGGGACCATTGTATTGAGATATAAAGAGAGAAGAAGCCATCTAGTTACTGCCTACATACCCGGTAAACTACTCATGCATCATCGGAGAGGAACCAATGAGGATGATGAACCCCTCCATGATTGTGTTCCCCTCCAGCGGAGTGCTGGAAAAGGGCTCTAGATTGGATCTCGTGGTTCTGAAACTTGCGGTGGTTGGAATAAAATTTCGTCGACTTCCTTAGGGTTTCTGGAATATTGGGGGTATTTATAGAGTGAAGAGGTGGTGCGGGAGGCCACCGAGGTGGGCACAACCCACCAGGGCACGCCTGGGCCCCCAGGAGCGCCCAGGTGGGTTGTGCCCCCTCGGGGCACCCCACTGGTACTTCTTCAGTCCACTAGATGTCTTCTGGTCCAAACAAAATCTCCAAAAAGTTTCGCTGCATTTGGACTCCGTTTGGCATTGATTTTCTACGATGTAAAAAACAAGCAAAAGACAACAAATGGCATTGGGCACTATGTCAATAGGTTAGTCCCAAAAAATGATTGTAAAACATCCAAGAATGATAATATAACATTATGGGACAATGAAAAATTATAGATACGTTCGAGACGTATCAACATCCACAAGCTTAATTCCTGCTCGTCCTGGAATAGCTAAATGATAAAAATAGAATTTTTGATGTGGAATGCTGCCTATCATGTTCATCACATATTCTTTTATTTTGTAGCATGGACATTTGAACTTTAAATGATTCAAAGCAATAGTCTAGTTTTGACATAAATACTTTAATACTCAAGCATATAAACAAACAATCATGTCTTTTCAAAATATCAACACCAAAGCAAGTTATCCCTAGCCCATTATGCTCAACCATTGATCCATTCATGCAACACATACAAATAATAGCTACATTCAATGCTCAAGTGTGATAATAGTGTTCCGTAGTTGGTGCTTTATAAGAGATGACGGAGACTCAAATAAAAATAAAAATTATTAAAGTAAAAGATAGGCCCTTCGCCGAGGGAAGCAGGGATTTGTAGAGGTGCCAGAGCTCAAAGCTTAAAAATTGAGGGATTTTTTTTGGGGGGGGGGCATACTTTTCCCATCAACGAACATGACTTAGAGTTCCCAACACTTTCCATGCTAGATATATCATAGGAGGTTCCCAAATAGAAAATAAAGTTTATTCCTTTTTCCACCATTCTTTCACAATCCATGGCTTATACGTATCCACGGGTGCCCTCCATACCAACACTTTCCAAGGAATTTATTATTTGACAACATAAAGTACATTTCCTTTTTCATTTCAGGACTATGGATCCCTATTACCACCATACTCTCGTGCAATGACAAGTGAACAAACACTCATCTTGAGAATAACACATCTAGCATGAAAACTATTAGCCACTCCTTACCGCTTCATGAGCGGTATGGGCACACAAAAGAGAAATTTATTTTGAAAGTAGAGTTGGCACATAAAAATTTGCTTAGAATGGCATGGAAATACCGCATATAGGTAGGTATGGTGGACTTATTTGGCACAACTTGGGTTTTAGGATTTGGCTGCACAAGTAGTATTTCTACTTATTACAAGGTGAAGGCTAGCAAGAGATTGAGAAGCGAGCAACCAAGGAACAAAAACCATCATAAGAGAACATTAAACATAACTAACACCGTATAATGCAACACAAGTAGGATGTAATTTCATTGCATAACTATTGAATTTCGTGCTTTCATAGGGAATCACAAACCTTAACATCAATATTCTTACTAAAATATAATTACTCATTAATATGGCTCACATATCACTATCGTCATATCTCAAAACTATTACAAATAATCAAGTTTATTTTGTCCAATGATCTTCGTGAAAGTTTTTATTCTGCACCCCTTGAATATCTATCATATTGGGACTAGTTTCACATGTTGCTTTTGATAAGCTCAAAAAAATATAAGTGAAGAACATGAGCATAAAATTTCCTTCTCTCAAATTAATATAAGTGAAGCATGAGAGAATTTCTTGAAAAAATTACTAGCTCTCAAATAAATCTAAGTGAAGCATGAGAGCATTTCTTTAAAAATAACAAAGCACACCGTGCTAAAAAAGATATAAGTGAAGCACTAGACTCATATAATACAAGACGCTCCAAGCAAAACTCATAATACGTGACAAATAAAAATATAGTCTCAAGTAATATAATGATGGTCGTTAGAAGAAAGAGGGGATGCCACTAGGGGGGCATCCCCAAGCTTAGTTGCTTGATACTTCTTGAACATTATCTTGCAGTGCCTCGGATATCCCCAAGCTTAGCCTTTTGCTAGTCCTTATTCCTTCATCCATTGTGGTCTCACCCAAAACTTGAAAACTTCAATCACACAAAACTCAACAAAACCTTGTGAGATCCATTAGTATAACAAAACCAATCTTTACTTTAAGTAATGTAGCAAACCAATTCATATTTTGTAATTGTATTATATCTAGTATATTCTAACTTTTCCATGGAAAAAAACTTCAAAAGAAACCATAGATATATCAAAACAAGCACATAACACAACGAAAACAGAATATGTGAAAAACAGAACAATCTGTAAATACACGATTTTTGATCATACTTCTGTAACTCTGATAATTCTGGAAAATTAGGACAACGTGGGAAATTTGTATCCAGATAACGTGTAAAACATTCAAGAATTGACCACGCTCCACTCATCGTCAGAAATTCTAAGTCTAGACGCAAAAGTTTTTGAATTTCAACACAATCAAATCAAGTATTAACCAAATCATCCCAAAGGATTTGCTTGGCACAAACACTAATTCCAACCACAAAAACACATCTAACTAGAGGTATAATTGGGCAATTTATTGAAAACAACAAGAAAATCAAAAATCAAAAAGATATAAGGTGGGTTGCCTCCCAACGAGTGCAATCGTTTTACACCCTTAGCTAGGCATAACACATAGATCTAAAGTGTTGTCATCCTTGGTGGATGATCCATAGGTTGCCCTCATTATAGATTCATAATACAATTTGATCTTAGTTCTAGGGAAGTGTTCAATGCCCTTTCTCAAGAGAAATTGAAATATAATATTCCCTTCTTTCATATCAATCACTACACCAATAGTGCGTAAAAACGGTCTACCAAGTATAATAGGACAAGACAGATTGCAATCAATGTCAAGAACAATAAAGTCTATGGGTACATAGTTCCTACACTACAAAAAAATACACTTCCATGATGATACATGTTTGTCATAGTAGGTCACGTTTTTGTCATGCATGTACATCGATGACAAATTTATGACAGAATAAAGATAGTCATACATGTGCTGTCGTAGAAGTGTTCCATGACATTACCAAAAGGATCATCACGGAAATGTCCACTTCCATGACGATAAATCACGCGTCACAGAAGTGCTTTCGTCAAGGGTGACCGACACGTGGCATCCACCGTAATGGAATGAAGTTAAGCTATCGGGTCCGGTTTTGGATCCGATAACCCGTTAACAGCCCCGACCAATGGGGATTTTCCACGTGTAAAATCATCATTGGCTGTAGGAAACACGTGTCGGCTCACCGTTGGGACATATGTCATCCACTCATTGGACCCAAAGCGCCTATGATACGCCGACACCTGGCACGGCCCAACAGAGGCCCATTCTTGTGAAAAGGCCAGCCCGGTCAAAAGGTGGTGGGCCGACCCACGGCAAGCCTGTTAACGGCCTGTTCACATATAACCCATTTACAGCCCGCTAACCCAGGGCCCGTTTACGGCCTACCCGAATTAGGCCCAATAGCGTCATCTCGGCCGTCCAATATAATTCCAGCCCGTTTTAACTTCTGGCCCATGTATGGCCCATGACGTCTTTCAGCCCATATGAGGCCCTTATTACTCTCGGCCCATCAACGACCCGTGGTAAAACTGGCCCGTAATGAACAGTGTATCACTTTATACCCATTAAAGGCCCATTATTCCGTTTGGCCGTTTCCAGCCCATGTTATCTTTCGGCCTTCTCAGGGCCCATTTATTCTTGGGCTCATTTCCAGCATTCATTTACTTTCGGCCCGTTACTGTCATTTTCTGCTTGTGGGCCAAATACATACCGTGGTTACAGTCGGCCCGTTTGTGGCCCATTAATACGTTGGGCCGTTTTCATAGCGTCATCAGATACGGCCAATTTATTCTTGGGCTCATTTCCAGCATTCGTCTACTTTCGGCCCGTTACAGTCATTTTCTGCTTGTGGGCCAAATACAGCCCGTGGTTACAGTCGGCCCGTTTGTGGCCCATTAATACGTTGGGCCGTTTTCAAAGCGTCATCAAATACGGCCTATTAACGATGGCCCGTTATGGTCAGCCCATGAATGGACGATTTCAACTCTAGCCCATTTACGGCCATAATGTGGTCTGTTATTGGCCCATGTTTGGCCAACCGATCATACGACCCGTAGAAGGCCCATTGATGATATGGCCTGTAGAAAGCCCATTGATGATACGGCCCGTAGAAGGCCCATTGTGTCAACAACCCATAGAAGGCCCATTGTTTCTACGGCCCTTAGAAGGCCCATTGTTTCTACGGCCCGTAGGAGGCCCATGTTAACTACAGTAAATATGTAGCACATTGTTAATGTGGCCTAGTTTTAAAAAATAGGTTATTCCGGCCACTAGCAAACCGCGGAAAAAGAACTGCACTGACTACAAGAAAACAAATAAACAAGACAATAAGGAAATAAATAAGCAAGCAATTAATGCTAGCCTATTACCGCTATTACACATATTACATCCATTGGGCATCAAAGTTCGCCACCAGTGCAAATATAGGGTACAAAGCAGCATATTACATACACTGGCCGTCAAAATTGGCCACCAGTGCAAATAAACGCGGCAGCAAAACATGAGCATAACTAAAACAACTTCAGAAGAGCTCAAGAAACGTGGTATCCACCATGCTGGCAATAAGCTTAGCAAGCTTATTAGCTTTGTCCTATTTGGCGCTAAAATCCTCCAATGCTTGCTGTTGCACCAGAAAGTATGCATCTGAATGCTCCAGGGGCTTCCGCAGTCCTTCTGCTTCTTGTCGCAGCACAACTGATCGATGTCTTTCAGCTTGTAGTTCAGACTCAAGAAACCGAACTGATTTAGACAGTGAGTTTGAATAGCTTGTGCAAGCAGTAGTGGCTAGTAACTCCAACACTAAACCAAGACAAGACTTTAGGGTTGTCTCACTATCTTCGAGATAGTCTTCCTTAGCTGTTTTATCAGCTTTGTTGGAGACCAACAAGGATGTGTCACTATCCTGAACCTTATCTGCATTACTTCCTTTACCATTGCTTAATAAGGCACTCTTCCCCAATATTCTGTCAGCATTCTAAAATAAGAAACAAGCACACACATAATAGTTTAGCATGTACTAGTATATGAAACTCATTTCGGTGAACCAGTTCATTAGTAAGGTGGACAGGGTTAAACTACCAAGTCTTCTATTGCCAAGTACTAGTACATAATAAAAGCATCAAACAAACATATATCTATGTCCTATGGTCACTGCATTGTCTTGCCAAATCAAAATAGAGACACGGTTCAAATCATATCAGTTCAAGACAAAGCAGCAGTGAAAGAATACAAAGCGTGGGAAACTACACGACACAACAAGATTTCTGATGGGTACCACGGGTCTACATGTACAACAACACTATTTGCTTTGTTGTGGTGCTAGTAATGTGCATGATATGAGAAGTCAACTGTATACACAATTAAAATTGAAATCAACAAAGCTATTGATAAGAGCAAGCATGTTAAAGAAACATGCGTGAACATACCTGCTGTGCCATTGGAGTTTCGATTGGATCCTTCAATTTAAAAATAAGTTTGTATGAGTAAATAAAGTGATACAAGAGCAAATCAATATGCACAATAGCAATCATAGTTAAAAAAGGCGCGCCTAAGCGAGCGCTTAAGCGCGCCTAGGCTCGAGGCATTGGCGAAACGGATTGCGCATAACTACGCTTAATCTGTGCATAACTGCGCATAAGCATGCGATTTGGTCAGTAAAGGGCAAGGCGGTGGCAAAACGCACAATTAACGCCTAACGCTTTTTGGAACTATGATAGCAATGGAATCTTAAATTAGAACAGTTGTTCTTCAGGTTTAGGCACTTGTTCTACATGAACAGAGTATAGCAAGACACAATAATATAGTACTTAAAAATAGAAAATGAGCTCATAGACCATACCATATTCTTGGTTCGGGACCAGTACAGAACAAGGCGTTCCCAGTCATCGTCCAGTAATGAGTCTGAGGAGAACGTAAGAGAATTTGATGAGTTTCTTTGCCGGTGAAGTACGTTTTCTTCAGGTAATTCCGATACTGCCACCAAGCATTCTTGAAGATAGCAGAGGTAGTAGCACAGGTTACCTCATCCTGAGTTTCCAAATCGGTCCTTCTCTATAGAGAAAAATGGGAAAATTTGCTGTATTATAACCATCATGGAGGTAGGATGTATGGGACAAAGCAAAGTAATTGCCATGAATAACATTACTTACACATAACTCCTGGACAAACACCTGCAACTGGCATTTTCCTTCATCTTCAGTATAATATTTCCAATATGGGAAGATACGCACATACGATTTAACAACATCAAATGCGATAGATGCTAAAGTACGACTAGCTGGTTGTGCTTCCACCACAGGAATAGGCGTACTAACTGGTGGAGTTGGAGTTCGCCGTGGTAGTACTGGCCCTTTGGGCACTGGAGCTGCCTTACTAACTGATCTTGTTTGGGAGCTCTGTGGTGGAGATGGTGCTGTGTCAACAGGAACTGGGTTACTATCAGCTGGGGTTGGGGTTAGATTGGGTGGAGCTGGTTCTCTGTCCATCGCAGTAGGGGTAGAATCTGCGAGAGTTTGGGTTATGTGTGGTAGGGCTGGTTCTCATGCATGTACAACCGGGGTGCTATCTCCACCAAGAGGTAGCACTGTTTTATTTGAAGACCGTGTTTTTAGTCCGCTAGATGCTGGCATCACCCGCTCCAATTCAAATGGCTGATAAACAAGAAACATAGTTGAATGTACAGACATTGTATTAGAGACAGATGCAATAGATAGTGTGGAAAAAAGAGGACATGAAATAGTTGACATGTATATTGTTTAACTAAAACGGATAGAATGACATAATTTCACATATATGATGTCTATCTAAACTGGATAGCATAGCATAACAAAATTCAAAGATATGATGAATAACTAAAACGCCATGCCAAGTTAGAGCATACACCTCGGTGGGGGGATATGACTGGTCATCACTCTCTGAATCCATCATTAAGGAGCTATCGGGACCCAACAAGAGATCTGCTTCGACAAGTAGCATTGTCTACTCTGAAGGCCTTGTTTTCACTCCAGATTTTTCAATCTCCCACCCAAATAGCTGATTCACAGGAAGAGTAGTTTAATGTACAAACATCGTCGACAAATGGAAATGTAATGAAGAAAAGGATGGGCAAGATATCATTCAAATATATGATGCCTGGTTAAACAGGATGGCATTGCACACATATATTATGGCTGGCTAAAAGACATGAGACTGCATAATTCCCATATATGATATAGAAACTAAACAGGTGGCGACAGAACATGTCCAAACTAAGTGAAAGTGTGTTATATCGACTAGAGGGGGGTGAATAGGCGATTTTTCTGAATTCTTCACTCAGGAATTTGCTGTTGAGGAAATTCCATAGTGAAGAACTACTTGCAGCGGAATAAGTACTCATAAGTAAACATGACAGAATACAAGCATGGTCATCATGAAGAAGTGAAGACAAACACAGAGTACAGAAAGCGTAATCACAGGATAACACAGAATGAAGACAAACAGACTGAGGAAATTGAACTGAGGAAATTGAGAAAGTCTTCAGTCAAAGTCTTCAAACAGATATGAACAAGCACACAACACATATATGAGGAAATGAAAGAGTTGAGGAAATAGAACCAGTAAGCTTGGTGAAGATAATGATTTGTTAGACCAGTTCCAACTGCTGTCTCAGTTGTACATCTGGTTAGGGCGGCTAGGTATTTAAACCTAAGGACACACAGTCCCAGACACCCAGTCAAGGACACACAGTCCAAGACACCAAGTCCTCATCGTATTCCCCTTGAGCTAAGGTCACACAGACCTCACCCAATCACTCGTGGTAAGTCATCAGGTGACTTCCGAACCTTCACAGACTTGGTCACTCGGCGATCCACAATTCCTCTTGGATGCTCTAGACCATGACGCCTAACCGTCTGGAAGAAGCACAGTCTTCAAAGGTAACAAGCGTCGAATCCACGCAGGATCAATCTCTTTAGTGATGCTCAATCACTTTTGGGTTTGAAGGTTTTTGGTTTAGTTTTGGGTTTTTCCTCACTTGATGATTTTCGCTCAAAGTCCCCGGAGGATGTGTTGCTCTTATGACAAGTGTCAGTTTCTCTCGGATCAGCCAACCAGCTAGTGGTTGTAGGGGGCGGCTATTTATAGCCTAGGGAGCATCGCGAAATGATAAGACATAAATGCCCTTTAATGATATGACCGTTAGGTAGGTAGATATTTTGGGACAGCTGGCGCGTAGCACAGCAACGGTCGGAAATTTGAATATCAAATTCCTCAGGGCTATCATGTTCCTCACTGTGTAGGTAATCCGCACTTGCGAATTCCTAACTCCTCAGCCAGAACAAATTCCTCAGAGACCAGAAGAACTTCGTCTCTGTCACTGAGGAATATGACTGAACTGTATGATATTTCCAATGGCTTCACCCGAAGGGATTGGTAGGTGTAGGATTTTGAGTTGAGCATCACATGGAAAAATTTCCTTAGTATTTCCTCGACCCCCTTTAACAGTACGGTGTTTCCTATGACTCAAGAAAGAGAAAATGAAACTACGAAAACAAAAGTCTTCACGCTTCATGTTCCTCAAATGAATACCAGGTCTTCAAGGTCACACCAATTTCTTCACTTTCAAAGTCTTCAGGAATTTTTAAGAAATCCAAAGTCTTCAGTCGAAGAACTTCATTTTTAGGGGTCGACTTTCCGTGTAAATATCAAACTCCTCATAGACTTATATACTTGTGTACACTCATAAACACATTAGTCCCTTAACCTATAAGTCTTCAATACACCAAAATCACTAAGGGGCACTAGATGCACTTACAATCTCCCCCTTTTTGGTGATTGATGACAATATAGGTTAAGTTTTCAACGGGGATAAACATATGAAGTGTAAATGCAGATATTGAGGAATTTGACTGCAAGATATAGGAGAACCCCCCCTACAGATGTGCATAGTGAGGAATTTGCTTTTGAAGCAACACACACTTGAAGAGTAGAATCATGGAGATCTCCCCTATATCTTGTAATCCATACACGCATTTGACATATAATATGAAGAATTTGAAATGCATGATGAAATATGGTGACTGATGTAATTCAGCATGCGTGCATAACATTAATGAGGAATAAGCATGCAGAAACACCACAGCAAAAGTATCAGGTCACCATAGAGTTTAAGTTTACTACTCGATCCACAAAGTCATCAGAAGAACGAGAGTTGTAACTTAGCCAAAAAAAACACCCATATATATAGACCCGCTTGAAGACTAACTCAAATTTCTCCCCCTTTGTCATCGAATGACCAAAAGGATCAAAACTGAGGACTAACGCCCCTGAAGAATCTCAAGATGATGAAGGAGCGCCAGCGTTGTTGGGGTTGATGGTTGATGTAGGGCTTGCCGCAGTGTCGTCCAAGTCTTCATACTCGTCGGTCTCGCACGATGAAGAATAAGGGCTGGCCACCAAGGGAGGAGCCTTGACCTTCTTGTATTTCTTCGGAGGAGGAGCAGACCAGTCAAAGTCATCCTTGAGACCCATTTTCTTCAGTTCTTCTTCGCCATACAGATGAGACATAATAGCCTAGGTGCGGTTGTGGGTTTCATGAAGGTAGTAATGGTTTTTCTTCACTGCATTATGTGTGGAGGTCATGTTGTGAAGAATTGAACCAAACTGATGCTTGACCCATTTGTGGTTGCGATCAACCTTCTGATGAAGACTGAGGAGAAGCTCACGATCAGTCATCACCCTGGGAGCTGTGCCTTGAGGATTTTACTTGGGAGCGTTGGCGGCAGAGTCATGAGTGGCAGAGTCATCATTGGTGGAATAAGATGCAGCTTTGCGAAACTGGCCATCCAATGGACGAGTGCCTTCATCAAAAACAGCAGTGGCCTTGCCCTTGTCATCAGCCGAGGAAAATGTCCGTTTGAGGACTTCAATTGGGGGCAAGTAGCTGCAAATGATTGAGAGTGTCAGCTTTGTAATTCACTGAAGACCTTGTCCTGATGAATCTCATTATCCATGGAGCATAAGGCTTCAAGTTGAAAGGGGACAGTGCTACATTTGCCATTGTCCTCATGAAGAAATCATGGAAGTTGACGGGAACGCCATGGATGATGTTGAATAGCAGATTCTTCATGATGCCAGCGACTTCTTCATAATTCGAGTCGTGGTCCTTGATTGGACTTAATGTCTTCGTCAGAATGCGATAGACAGTCCGAGGCAGAAACAACAATTCCTTCACGAGGAATTTGGTCCGTGGGGCTTGACCTGGCTTCAAAGGCTTCATAAGCACTTGCATGTAGTGATCAGTGAGTTCAGTTTCTTCATACATGCAACGTGCTGCTTCATTTGGAGGACTGAGAGGCAGAGCCTGAAGCAATTCAGAGGCTGGAGCTTTGTAGTGAGTGTTGTCAGACATCCAGTCCAGCACCCATGAATTCAGATCTTCAGAATTGCCAGTGATGTGCAGGGTTGCAAAAAATTGGAGAATCAGTTCTTCATTCCAATCGCATATATCAGTGCAAAAACCCAGAAGTCCAGCGTCGTGAAGAACACTAAGGACCGGCACAAAACACGGCAGAGATTCCACATCCACATGAGGAATATGCTGATGATCGAAGACTTTGTCTTTGTTGTAAAGCACCGAGGAATAGAAATTTGCCTGACTGGAAGTCCAGAAACGCCTCTTCCTTATGCGAGTAGAGTCATAGGGATTGAAATCAGTGAAGAACACATGCTCGCCGAAGAAATCGGCCTTCTTGAAAGATTGCTTCCTTGAGAAAGGATCCTTTGGCTTTGGTTGAGGAGTATCAGTCAATTGCATCACTACTTCTGGATTCGCAATCTCAGGTTCTTCAGTCTGAGGAATTTCTGGTTCCTCTTCAGTGGCAGTCTTCATCGATTCAGCAGCAGCAGTTTCTTCAGCACTAGTGGCTGAAATGTCTTCATGAATAGACTGTGTGGGATGAGTTTCCTCCGAGCCCAATGGAACAGTTTGCGCTGGTGAATGAGGAATTTGTTGCAGAGGTGTGAACAAAGGGGAGTTGGGATGCTGACTATCCCAGAATTCATCGGTCATCAATGGAGTGACATTCCCAATGTCCACATTCGAGTCTTGTTCTTAGAATTCTTCAACGTCGGCTTCTTCAGCAGTAAATTGAGGCATAAGCGAGGATATGATTGGGGTTGAAGGGATAGCATCCACTTCAATTTCTTCATCCGTCTGCTCTGAGGAAGCAGCAGAAGGAATGTCTTCATCTGATTCACTCGGAATCACATAATCTTCACCAGAAGGAACACGGTCCTTTGATGGCATGGATGAAATGGGAATGACATCAATTGGATTCTTAGCTGAGCTTGTCAATGGCTTCATTTTCTTCCGAACTGAAGAATCTGAAGAAGTTGATGCCTTCCTTTTCTTCATAGCTGCATGCTCTGCAGCCTTTGTCTTCTTCACATGTAATGTAGATGGAAGGATTGGAGTTGGAGTAGGCGTAGGAGCAGCAGAGGAATCCAGTTCATTTTCTTCAGACACAATAGATGCAGTTGTCCTGACTTCTTCACGATCTTCCGGCACAACCTTTGGAGCTTCAGCTGGCCTGGCATTTTCTTCAGGGGCAACACTAGAGGTTGCCCTGGCAATTTCTTCAGCGGCTGGAGTGGAGTCATCAACCCTGGGATGTTCTTCAGCAGCCTGATGTTCTTCAGCGGTGCTGGCATGTCCTTCAGCAGACTGAGCAGATGCTTCGGCCTGAGAAATTTCAATGTGCGTCTTACGAGCAACACTTGAAGAAAAACCTTTGGTCAGATTTACAAATCTGACTTTGGCGCCCAACCAGTCAGCATGATATGCTTCAAATTCATCACTGAGGGTTTTGATTTCACCCTAAATCTTGACTAGTTCTTCTGTTGTCATGTTGACAACTTTTTTCTTCAGGAAGCACTCCTTCTTGTACTGCGCTTTCTTGGTTTGCCTGGCCTGTTCAAACTTCCATTTTTATTCACCTATGAAGGCGGTCAGCATATGACTTTGGCCAGGAGTCAGGTTGAAGTCAGGCATAGGAGTGTTTGGGTCCCTATGCCAGAGATCAATGAAATCAAGGATCACCTTGGGATCCAAATCAGCGGTACTTTGCTTCCTTTGGCTCTAGCGGCCTTTTCTTGCCTGACTCTGATGATTTGAACCAGTTCTTCATCATCAGCTTCGTCATCAGACGACACTTGGAAAGCAACTTGCTTCTTATGAGGACTTGGGCGAGAGCCTCGTCCAGCAGTTGTCTTCTTCTTCAACAGAGAGGGACCAGATGAGGAACTTGGTATCGCTGAGGAACTTGGGGCAGCTGAGGAGCTTGCAAAGGCTCCTGAGGCAATGGATATGCTAGCAGTCCTCTGACATGTGGCAAGATGCACTGGAGCAGATGACTTTGTTGCAGCATCTGATGACCTTTGCGAAGGTGCTGAGGACTTGGGAGGAGCAGGAGTAGTCTGAGGAATTTGCCGTGAGGGCATTGCTGAGGAAGAAGCACTTGGCTTGTGAGCAGGCTTCTTAGCCATGGCCTTTTTAGGCTTGGAAGAAGAAGCCTCAGTAGAGGCAGCAGCAGCAGCAGTAGAGTCTTCATTGAATTTCCTCACTGCTTCTTTTGCTTGTCTGGCCAACTTGGCCTGGCGCTTAGCCCATTCTTCAGGAAAGTCCTCACCACGTTTAACGCTAGTGGGATCAGCAACTTGGCCATGTGCCAGTGGATGTCTTGGGCAGGGAGGATTGAGTGTGAATTTCTTCATGTATTTGGGAGTGACATATCTGTACTCCCTCCACTCATGTGCCCATCTCCTCTCTATTCTTTGTATGCGCACTTTGCGCTGATTCTTGTCCTCTTTTCCGAACTTTGCCTCATCAGGGGTGCAATAGTCAGCATACACGTCTTCACGTATCTCAAAAGAAGTATTGACCTCAGGCCTCTTTCCTCCTTTCTGTGGCTTCTTTCCATCAACCATTTTCTTCAGATGAGGAATTTGAACAATCGAATTCTCTGAAGAAGTATGCAACTTTTCTTCAAGGAACGCTGCAAATGAGTTAAGTTGATGAGAACCTAGTGATTCAGCAGCAGACATGAGTACCTGTGAACAGAGTATAGTTGCGAGGAATTTGGAGAGGTCATATGCGTTCTCAGAAGGTTTTGTAAAAAGAACAAGTTTGAGGAATTTGACCAGATAAGTCTTGAAGAATTTGACTAAGTGTTCTTTGTCTTAGGTTCCAGAGTTGTATAGATTGAAAATCCACACAATTGAGGAATCTTGAAGAAAATTATAGCTTAGAGAAATCAAATCAAGAACAGATGACATGAGAGGTGTTCAATGTGTGAAGATTTGACGAAGAAAAACACCTTTTGAGAATTTGAAGAAAACATTTGAATCAAAGAGGGCAGTAAAAGTAACTTTTAATTACCCTTGATGAAGAACACGACGAACTATGGGATGGAGAAGTGAAGTTCGTCTATGCAGATCTTCCACGCCCTAACTTGGCAGAGGAAGACAGCTACGGCGGCGGCGGAGTGAAGAAATCCGCGGCCGGCGCGAGTACAACGGCGACGAGGTCAAGGCAGTGAAGCTCTTCCTCACCGGCGACGCTGGAGTAGCGGCGGCGCTAGGGTTGGAGAAGCTCGAGCGGGAGAGTGAGAACGAGCGGAGTAAAAAGTGAAGTGAGGGAAGGGTAGGGGTATTTATAGCTGAGATGAAAAACCGTTCGCCCGAAGAAATTGGATGAACGTGCCCCTGACCCTTCTCATTCGCACGACATGTGTCATCCACGTACTGTGTAGTGGAGATCGTGGGTGAATGGATAAGTATTGTCGTGGGATGCGGAACGATTTGAGCGGCAAAACTGAAATTTTTGGAAAGGATAAGTTTTAACGTTGCGTTCACAAATTCTTCAACTGACAAGAACACAGTGAAGATTTTGAACAAGTTTCAAATAGAACGCATATGAAGAATTTGTGAATGGAATGGGTTGAGTTTAGCATAGAGGGGGAAGGGTCCGATCACATTCACTTAGCAGAAAAAGCAACGTGAAGAAATAGCAATTAGTGAATGCTGTAGAGGACATAAACTCATATATATATATATATATATATATATATATATATATATATATATATATATATATATATATATATATATATATATATATATATATATATATATATATATAGCCAATGAAGAAAAGAGAAGGAAACAGTGAAGACAATGCAAAGTTGAAGAATATGAACAACTGAGGAATTTCAAAAACTCAAATTGAAGATTTTCAACTTTTGTGGTGGTGTGACCCACCGTATAAGAATGATGATTTCAGACACCACGTACAATTGTCGTAGGGTTCTGAGAATCAAATTCTTCATTAATTTCTTCACACTTAGAGCGTTATTCTTCATTGATTGAAGAAAAACAAATTCTTCATGCGTTGCACATCTAAGTCATCAATTTTGCATAAGTGTTAGGATGAGTGTCCAATTCAAAGAACGTTCGAAGATTCTAAGATATTTAGCTCACACCGCAACTTGCTAAATCTCTTCTCATCCAAGGGATTTGTGAAGATATCGGCTAGCTGTTCTTCAGTCTTCACATGCTCAATAGAAATGTCGCCTTCAACACATGATGAAGAAGAAAATGATGATGAATCTGAATGTGCTTTGTCTTCAAGTGCTGAACAAGGTTGCGAGCAATCTTGATGACACTCTCATTGTCACAGAGTAGAAGCACATTCTTCACGTTGACACCATAGTCCTTGAGAGTTTGCTTCATCCATAACATTTGAGCACAACAAGAGCCAGCAGAAATATACTCAGCTTCAGCGGTTGATAGTGATACACAGTTCTGTTTCTTCGAGGAGCAACATACCAAAGATCTTCCGAGGAAATTACATGTACCAGACGTTGATTTGCGGTCCACACGATCACCAGCATAGTCAGAGTCTGAATATCCAATGAGATCAAAAGCCGACCCCTTGGGGTACCATAATCGAAGTGTTGGTGTGTGAGCTAGATATCGAAGAATATGTTTCACAACCTTATGCTGTGACTCCTTCAGAGCAGCTCGAAATCGGGCACACATGCAAACACTAAGCATTATATCTGGCCTAGATGCACATAAGTACAATAGAGAACCAATCATGGAGCTGTATAACTTATGATCGAAGTCAATACCAGTTTCATCACTGCACAGATGGCCATTTGTGGGCATAGGAATTTTGACGCCTTTGCAATCGTGCATGCCGAATTTCCTCAGTACATCTTTGAGGTATTTCTCCTAAGATATGAATATACCATTGCGTTGTTGACGAATTTGAAGACCTAGGAAGAATTTCAACTCTCCCATCATAGACATTTGATATTCTTCACTCATCATATAGGCAAATTCATCACTATAGCGTTGGTCAGTACAGCCAAAGATAATATCATTAACATATATTTGGCACACAAATAATTCACCATCATAAGATTTAGTGAAAAGAGTTGGATCGAGTGAACCGGGTTTGAAGCCTTTCTTCATGAGGAATTGCTTCAAAGTATCATACCGAGCCCGAGGGGCCTGCTTGAGGCCATAGAGAGCCTTATTGAGTTTGAAGACTTTGTCAGGATTCTTTGGATCTTCAAAACCTGGGGGTTGAGCAACATATACTTCTTCCTCAAGCTTACCATTGAGGAATGCACTTTTCACATCCATTTGATTGAGAATGATATCATGATGGTTAACATAAGCAAGTAATATGCGAATAGCCTCAAGTCTAGCAGCAGGTGCAAAAGTTTCATCGAAATCAATTCCTTCAACCTGTGTGTAGCCTTGAGCTACAAGTCGTGCCTTATTCCTTACCACGAGGCCATTTTCATCTTCCTTGTTGCGGTAGATCCACTTTGTGCCGATGATATTATGCTTGCGAGGATCTGGACGTTTGACCAGTTCCCAGACGTTGTTGAGTTCAAACTGATGTAATTCTTCTTGCATAGCTTGAATCCATTCAGGCTCCAGAAATGCTTCATCTACCTTAGTGGGCTCTGTGATAGAGACAAAAGCAAAGTGGCCACAAAAGTTAGACAAAATGTGAAGCTTTTGAGCGTGTGAGAGGACCTGGTATATTGATGTCGCTGATGATTTTCTCAATCTGCAGTTCTTTAGCAACGCGAGGATGATCTGGTTGTCGTCGAGGAATTTGATCAGCATTTTCCTCAGGTGCAGTAGCTCGACGATCTTCAGGTTCTGGAATGAACTCTTCAGCAGATTCTTCGATAGGAATGACATCCTCAGTAGCCTTGAATTTGATAGTTTCCTCAGGTGCTGGTTCATCTATCACAGTAGGCAAGTGCTCTCTTTGCGAGCCGTTAGTTTCATCGAACCGCACATCTACAGTTTCAACAACCTTGTGAAGAACGTTGTTGAAGACTCTGTAGGTGTGCGAGTCCTTTCCGTAACCAAGCATAAACCCTTCATGTGCTTTCGATGCAAATTTTGAGTTGTGATGAGGATCTCTAATCCAACATTTAGCACTGAAGACTTTGAAATAACTCACATTGGGTTTCTTGTCAGTGAGGAGTTCATAGGCAGTCTTCTTGAAGAATTTGTGAAGATATACTCTATTGATGATGTGGCACGCAGTATCAATAGCGTCAATCCAGAAATGACGAGGCGTTTTGTATTCATCAAGCATAGTGCAAGCCATCTCAGCAAGAGTCCTGTTCTTGCGCTCCACGGCACCATTTTGTTGAGGAGTATAAGGAGCAGATAGCTCATGAGTAATACCAAGTTCATCAAGATAGTCATCGAGACCAGAGTTCTTGAACTCAGTTCCATTATCACTTCTGATATGCTTGATCTTCACACCAAAGTTGGTTGAAGCCCTCGAGGAAAATCGTTTGAAGACCTCCTGCACTTCATGTTTGTAAGTAACAATGTGTACCCATGTATATCGAGAGTAATCATCAACAATAACAAAGTCATATTGAGAAGCATCATTTGAAACTGCAGAATAATGATTAGGACCAAATAGATCCATGTGAAGCAATTCAAATGGTCGCATAGTAGTCATGATAGTCTTCGCTAGATGCTTGGCCTTGGTCATCTTTCCAGCTTCACAGGCACCGCATAGGTGATCCTTGAGGAATTTGACATTCTCAATGCCAATGACATGCTTCTTTTTCGCAAGCGTGTGCAAATTCCTCATGCCTGCATGACCAAGTCGTCGATGCCATAGCCAGCCTTCTGAAGCTTTTGCAAGTAGACACACAGCTGGTTGAGGTCCTGTAGAGAAATCAACAATATACAAGTCTCCTCTCCTAAAGCCTTCGAAGACTATGGAGTTGTCAGATTCCATGATCACAGCACAACGATGTTTGCCAAAAGCAACAACCATATCTAAATTGCAAAGCATTGAGACACACATGAGGTTGTATCCTAAGGACCCGACAAGCATGACTTTGTCCATGTGTCGATCCCTAGTGATCGCAACCTTACCTAGACCCAATACCTGACTTTGGCCTTTGTCAGTGAAGATGATGTGTTTCAGATGAGATGGTGATAAGGGAGCATCCATCAAGAGATTCTTGTCACCAGTCATGTGATTTGTACATCCACTATCGAGGACCCACTCAGTGGCTTTGGGTTGATCATCCTGCAGATGAATTAGTGCAGCTTACAAACTCATATACTTCATCAGAGAAGAATGTGACATCAAATCATCAGATCAATTTCATCAAGCAATGCAAAAGATAAAGCAGTATGAGGACGTGAGAAATGAGAGTTCATTTCTTCGTGATTAGCCTGCGTCCTTTCAGGCATTTTCAGGTCTCCAGCAGATTCTTCAGACGTTTGAGCATGTCTGGAGACCTGACCCTGCAAAAGAGATTAGTTCTTTTTCTTCACCACCCACATCTGAAGGGGTGGCAAAGAGTTCATCACTCTGCGAGCTCCATACGAGAACGGTAGCATAGACGCCAGACCATTTTGTTTCACATGAGAGGAGTTAGGATAAGCAGAGTAATTCTCCGAGGACTTATGAACATACTGGTTAGAAGAATAATGCTCATATTCATAGCCCTTAGCTCTTCCCTGCGAAACAGAGTTGTTAGCACGATGATATTCATATGAGGACTTTGATCCTTTTGAGGAATTTGACCCATACGAGGAATTTGGTCTGTATGAGGATTTTACTCCATCTGAAGATTTTGATCCATATGAAGAATTGGATCTGGGGTTCCTATTCCTCACATGAGGTGTCATGAGGACATTCACTTGAAGATTTTCAAGGTGCCTCTTAGGGAGCCGGATTTTCTTCATAGGGGGACCATTCCTGCAGTTAGTTCCAACATATCTAGCAAATACTTCACCATTCTGATTTCTGAATAGTTTATAGTTGGAGTCAAATGACTCATCATAAGAATGAGGAGATTCACATGTAAAGCCAGGTAAATTAGATGGATCAACTGGGGGTCCCTTTGCAACAACGCATGAGGTTTTGGGGTACTGCTCATGCTTCTGATATGAACCATCGGCATTAAGTTTTCTCTCAAAGTCAATTCCCTCTTTCCTAGGGTTCATGTTGAGGATCTGCTTTTTAAGCATATCACAAAGAGTCTGATGCCCTTTGAGGCTTTTGTACATCCTTGTCATGTACAATTCCTTCAGCCCTGCATTGTCGGTGATACTAGCAATGTCCTCAGATGAGGAATTAGTGATAGCAGAGACAGTTGAAGAATTTGTAGCATTTGAAGCATTTGAACATTCAGGTGAAGAATTTGCAGTTTCTCGTTCAATGCATTTCAAGCATGGAGGAATGAATTCTTCCTGAGAAGTGCTGATTTGTTGAGCAAGTAATGAATCACGCTCCTTCTGAAGATCTTCATAACTCACTCTTAGCTCTTCAAGATCTTGCTTTCTTTGAAGAAATTCATAAGAAAGTTTCTCATGATCAGATAAGAGAGTGTTATGATGACCTTGAAGGTTATCATACTTGGACTGAAGTCTCTGAAGATTTTTAGTCAAGATTTTAGATCGATCCATTTCTTCACCCAACATATCATCACTTTTATCTAGCATGTTTTGAACCTTATCAAGAGCCTTTTGTTGTTGCACAACAATCTTAGCAAGTTTAGAATAGTTGGGCTTAAGGTTTTCATCAGATTCATCCTCACTAGATTCAGAGGAGGTATATTTGAGTACCTTAGCACCCTTTGCCATGAAGCAATAGGTGGGAGCATAGTCATCATTGTCTTCATCAGCCTTGTTGGAGAAGCCATTTTCCTCAGTGTTGAAGATGGACTTGCTGACGAATGCAGTAGTGAGAGCTAGACTCGCCACACCAGACTCTGATTCCTCAGATTCCTCCTCTTCCTCATGATCCTCAGATTCAGCTTCAGAGTCCATTTCCTTGCCAATGAAAGCCCGAGCCTTTTTGGAGCTGTTCTTCTTGTGAAATGAAGATTTTGAGGATTTTGATGATGAAGATTTTGTCGCTTTCTTCTTCTTCTTTGCATCATCAGAACTTAATCCTTGTATTTCTTCTTTTTGGATTCCTTTTCCCACTAAGGACAATCTTGAATGTAGTGACCAGGCTTCTTGCATTTGTGAGATAGCCTTTTGTTGTAGTCACTGGAAGAGGAATAATTTCTCTTGGAGAACTTTCCAAAGCGACCACGTCTGGAGAACCTTTGGAATTTCTTCACGCGCAATGCTACCTCTTGGCTCAGTTCTTCAGGATCACCAAGGCTACTACCAGAATCTTCACCTTCAGATTTAAAGACGACCTTGGCCTTCAGGGCACGTGATCTGCCATAGCTCGGACCATAGAGATCTCTCTTTTCAGCAAGTTGGAACTCATGAGTGTTTAGTCTTTCAAGGATATCAGCGGGATCAAGTGACTTGTAATCACCATGCTCTTGAATTATCAATGCCAGAGTATCAAATGAGGAATCAAATGATCTCAGCAATTTCTTCACCACTTCATGGTCGGTGATGTCAGTGGCACCAAGTGCTTGAAGTTCATTTTTGAGATGTCAGTGAGACAATCGAAGGTTTGCTGAACATTTTCATTGTCAAGTATTTTGAAACGGTTGAAGAAATTGCGAAGAACATCAACTCGAGAGTCACGCTGTGTTGAGACTCCTTCGTTGACTTTGGACAGCCAATCCCAGATAAGCTTCGCAGTTTCCAAAGCACTCAGTCTTCCATATTGTCCTTTGCTTAGATAGCCACAAATGATATTCTTCGCTTGAGAATCGAGTTGCTTGAATCTCTTCACATCAGCAGCATTCAAAGAAGGTGATACCGAGGGAACACCATTTTCCACAACATACCAGAGACCGTTATCAATTGCCTCAAAAAGCATTCACATCTTGTTCTTCCAGTAGGGGTAGTCCGTCCCATCAAAGGTAGGACACCCAGCTGAGACCTTGATCATACCTGCGGTCGACATAACTAAAACTCCAGGCGGTTAAACCAAAATCACACAGAACAAGGGAGTAGCTTTCTCTGATACCAATTGAAAGTGCGTTATATCGACTAGGGGGGGGTGAATAGGCTATTTTTATGAATTCTTCACTGAGGAATTTGCTATTGAGGAAATTCCATAGTGAAGAACTACTTGCAGCGGAATAAGTACTCAGAAGTAAACATGACAGAATACAAGCATGGTCATCATGAAGAAGTGAAGACAAACATAGAGTACAGAAAGCGTAATCACATGATAACACAGAATGAAGACAAACAGACTAAAGAAATTGAACTGAGGAAATTGAGAAAGTCTTCAGTCAAAGTCTTCAAATAGATATAAACAAGCATACAACACAGATATGAGGAAATGAAAGAGTTGAGGAAATAGAACCAGTAAGCTTGGTGAAGACAATGATTTGTTAGACCAGTTCCAACTGTTGTCTCAGTTGTACATCTGGTTAGGGCAGCTAGGTATTTAAACCTGAGGACACACAGTCCCGGACACCCAGTCAAGGACACACAGTCCAAGACACCAAGTCCTCACCGTATTCCCCTTGAGCTAAGGTCACACAGACCTCGCCCAATCACTCGTGGTAAGTCTAAAGGTGAATTCCGAACCTTCACAGACTTGGTCACTCGGCGATCCACAATTCCTCTTGGATGCTCTAGACCATGATGCCTAACCGTTTGGAAAAGCACAGTCTTCAAAGGTAACAAGCGTCGGATCCACGCAGGATCAATCTCTTTAGTGATGCTCAATCACTTTTGGGTTTGAAGGTTTTGGGTTTAGTTTTGAGTTTTTCCTCACTTGATGATTTTCGCTCAAAGTCCTCGGAGGATGGGTTGCTCGTATGACAAGTGTCAGTTTCTCTCGGAGCAGCCAACCAGCTAGTGGTTGTAGGGGGCGGCTATTTATACCCTAGGGAGCATCCCGACATGATAAGACATAAATGCCCTTTAATGATATGACCGTTAGGTAGGTAGATATTTTGGGACAGCTGGCGCGTAGCACAACAACGGTCGGAAATTTGAGTATCAAATTCCTCAGGGCTATCATGTTCCTCACTGTGTAGGTAATCCGCACTGGCGAATTCCTAACTCCATAGCCAGAACAAATTCCTCAGAGACCAGAAGAACTTCGTCTCTGTCACTGAAGAATATGACTGAACTGTATGAGATTTCCAATGGCTTCACTCGAAGGGATTGGTAGGTGTAGTATTTTGAGTTGAGCATCACATGGAAATTTTTCCTTAGTATTTCCTCGACCCCCTTTAACAGTACGGTGTTTCCTATGACTCAAAAAAGAGAAAATGAAACTACGAAAACAAAAGTCTTCACGCTTCATGTTCCTCAAATGAATACCAAGTCTTCAAGGTCACACCAATTTCTGCACTTTCAAAGTCTTCAGGAATTCTTTAGAAATCCAAAGTCTTCAGTCGAAGAATTTCATTTTTAGGGGTCGACTTTCCCTGTAAATATCAAACTGCTCATAGACTTATAGACCTGTGTACACTCATAAACACATTAGTCCCTTAACCTATAAGTCTTCAATACACCAAAATCACTAAGGGGCACTAGATGCACTTACACTAAGCAGATGACATATATGATATCAAAAGTAGGCACTGCAAGGCAACATAAGCACGAGGTAGAGCAAACACCTTGGGGGGTAAATAGGAGTGGTCAGCGGCGTCTGAATCCGCCTCAGAACAGATATCTTCCTCTGGATTACAATCTGGAGAGGGGTGGGGAGGGTTTGCCATTGAACCCACCATGGAGCGATGTCTGCATGACATTGTATTGCCGCGCAAAACTATTCTCTTTTTCTCTATATGTTTAGCATGACTGTGTACAATATCTGACATGCATACAAAAAAAATATGGTGGTATTATGTAAGGAGAGCATGCAGAAATTTAGAGTGATGGTAACAACTAGTGGATGCACCCAAAATAATTATAGCAGGCTGATGATTGCTTTAATTTAATAAAAAGACACATGATGATTGCTTTACTATTTGTTTCCCACCCAAGATGAACAACATAGGGATACCCTAGGTGAACTAGATATTAGACAGAGATACTATTCATTGCTTCCTCGATATGTGCCCCACAACTAATTTAGAACTCAAGTTTGAACATTAATTTGGACCTGACTTGGAGTCCGAGAGGTGAACAGGACGATAAAGTAGCAGGTAATTTTATGCAATGCATAACATAAGCAGAATCAAAAGAGTGCAACCTCTTTTGTGGACCCGTGTACTCCTCAGGTTCATCTGCTGAGTCGATGAAGGTGATGCCGTTGCGGTGGGTGCCGGCGGCAGGGAAGGAGATCTGAGGCGACGAAAGACGGTCAGGAGTCGTGATGTCTGGTTTGGTGGATGTTTCTGTCGATGGAGCACCTCAGGTGAGGTGGACGACGTCGCGGCAGGAGCAGGACAAACCACACAAAGTTCCCTTCGACACCTACCTGTAACTGAAGTAATTTTGTAAGGGCTCATTTGGCTTGCATGATTCTAAAAACGCGGGGATAGGGAAAACACAGGAATAGGATAGGAATGCACATGGTAAGCAGAGCATTTAAAAACACAGGATTTCTGTCAACTTGGGTGTTTGGTTTACAGGAATTGGAAGAGCAGAGGAACGCAAAGAAACATGGCCAAAATAAAGTGAAACCATATGAAAGCGTGTACAGTTAGAATGTTATTCTGCCACTAATGCACTTGGTCTTGTTTTCATGCATAGGACTTTGAAAAGTAGGTCCAGGTGGATGTTTTGCTTCATTCCTTTCAACAAAATGCATGAATAATTGAATAGTAGAGTGCCATTGGAAAATTCCCTATTGCTATGTTTTTTTGTCGAACCAAAATAGCCCTAATGGATCGACATGAATGTATAGTAATAAGAGATGCAACAAGTGTACAACCTCTTTGCCGTAGCCGTGTCGACCTCAGCATCATTGGGTTGGTCACTGAAGCAGTTGAGGCAGAGGTCGCTGTCAGAGGTGTGGAGGAAGATCTGAGGAATCTGTAGATGGCATCCAGGGCAATGCTCTGTCGTTGCAGCAGTCCCGGTGAGCCGTAAGACGTCAAGGCTGAAGCAGCACAAGACAGACATCGTCAATCTCAAGTGGGATTCTAATAGCATCTCCAGAAGATGATGTAAAATAGATGTAAAATTTCCATCACCAAAAACCACCTGACTACAACAGATGAGGTAAAAATTGTTGACTCTGAACTTAACTGTCGTAACTGAAATTTACTGTGGAATCTGAATGTTACTGTCGAAACTGAACGCAATGGTAGCAGAGAGGCACTTGACATGTAGATTAGGGAGGGCTTGCAGTTCATCTTCAACCTGCACCCCCCTGAGCTGCCATCCACCACCGGCCGAACCGTCGGCCCCAGCACCGCCTCGCCGCCCCGAAACAACTCCCCACTATCAGTCCGCCACCGCCCCGGCCAGCCCTATAGGTCCCCCGCCCCACCCTGAACCCTAAGATAGATAGTGGGGTACCTCTCCGGTGAGCCCGCATCCCCGCTGCGGGTGGTTCTTCCTTATCTTCGGCGAACCCCCCCCCCCACCACCCGAAAATCAACTGACCCAAAAGTCGATTTAGTCGACTGAAGTGTAGCTAAATCGGAGCAGGGCAGCATTACAAGCGAGGGGGAGAGCAGCAGCAGCAGCAGCAGCAGCGCGAGCGAGCGAGCGAGAGCCGGAGCAGCAGCAGCTGGACGAGCGAGCGATCGAGCGAGAGCCGGAGCAGCAGCAGCAGCGCGAGCTAGCGATCGAGCGAGAGCCGTAGCAGCAGCAGCAGATCCGGCTGGTATGGCCGCCGCCGCCGAAGGGGACTCACACTGGGGGAGAGCCGCCATGGAGATGTCGCCCGCGGCGCCGGCTTCAAGGTAGCCACTCCCTGGGGGTGCAGGATGGAGCACCGTCGGCGCCGGGAGGTCAAGCTAAGGAGAAGGTGCGATGCGATGAGTGTACAACTTCTTTGGTGGCGCCGAGTAGGCCTCGGCTTCGTCCGAGGAGTCAGTGAGTATGCTGCTGTTGGGGAACGTAGCAGAAATCAAAAAAATTCTATGCTTCACCAAGATTAATCTATGGAGTCATCTAGCAACGAGGGAGAGGGGAGTGCATCTACATACGCTTGTAGATCGCGAGCGGAAGCGTTCAAGAGAACGTGGATGATGGAGTCGTACTCGTCGTGATCCAAATCACCGATGATCCTAGCGCCGAACGGACGGCACCTCCGTGTTCAACACACGTACGGAGCAGCGGCGTCTCCTCCTTCTTGATCCAGCAAGGGGGTGATGGAGATCCAGCAGCACGACGGCGTGGTGGTGGATGCAGCGGTATTCCAGGAGGGCTTCGCCAAGCAACAATGGAGGAGGAAGGGGTGTCACGAGAGGGAGAGGGAGGCGCCAGGGCATAGGGTATGGCTGCCCTCCCTCCCCCCACTATATATAGGGGGCCTAGGGGGTGTGCGGGCCCTAGAGATCCCATCTCTAGGGGGGCGGCGGCCTAGGGGGGACTTGCCCCCCAAGTCATGTGGGGCGCGCCCACCCCTAGGGTTTCCAACCCTAGGCGCAGGGGGGAGTCCCAAGGGGGGCGCACCAACCCACTATGGGCTGGTTCCCAACCCCTTTCAGCCCATGGGGCCCTTCGAGATAGGTGGCCCCACCCGGTGGACCCCCGGGACCCTTCCGGTGGTCCCGATACAATACCGGTGACCCACGAAACTCTCCCGATGGCCGAAACTAGACTTCCTATATAGAAATCTTTACCTCCGGACCATTCCGGAACTCCTCGTGATGTCCGGGATCTCATCCGGGACTCCGAACAACATTCGGGTTACCGCATGCATATATCTCTACAACCCTAGCGTCATGGAACCTTAAGTGTGTAGACCCTACGGGTTCGGGAGACACGTAGACATGACCGAGACGACTCTCCGGTCAATAACCAACAGCGGGATCTGGATAGCCATGTTGGTTCCTACATGCTCCTCAATGATCTCATCGGATGAACCACGATGTCAAGGATTCAATCAATCCCGTATACTATTCCCTTTGTCTATCGGTATAGTACTTGCCCGAGATTCGATCGTCGGTATACCGATACCTTGTTCAATCTCGTCATGGCAAGTATCTTTACTCGTTCTGTAATACATCATCCCGTGACCAACACCTTAGTCACATTGAGCTCATTATGATGATGTCTTACCGAGTGGGCCCAGAGATACCTCTCTGTCATACGGAGTGACAAATCCCAGTCTCGGTTCGTGCCAACCCAACAAATGCTTTCGGAGATACCCATAGTGTACCTTTATAGACACCCAGTTACGTTGTGACGTTTGGCACACCCAAAGTATTCCTACGGTATCCGGGAGTTGCACAACCTCATGGTCCAAGGAAAATATACTTGACACTGGAAAAGCTTTAGCATTACGAACTACACGATCTTGTGCTAGGCTTAGGATTGGGTCTTGTCCATCACATCATTCTCCTAATGATGTGATCTCATTATCAATGACATCTAATGTCCATGATCAGGAAACCGTGACCATATGTTGATCAACGAGCTAGTAACTAGAGGCTTATCAGGGACACGTTGTGGTCTATGTATTCACACATGTATCACTGTTTTCGGATAATACAATTCAAGCATGAATAACATACAATTATCATGAACAAGGAAATATAATAATAACCATTTTATTATTGCCTCTGGGGCATCTTTCCAACAGTCTCCCACTTGCACTAGAGTCAATAATCTAGTTACATTGTGATGAATCGAACACCCATAGAGTTCTGGTGTTGATCATGTTTTGCTCGTGGAAGAGGTTTAGTCAACGGATCTGCGACATTCATATCCGTATGCACTTTACAAATATCCATGTCTCCATCTTGAACATAATTCCGGATGGAGTTGAAACGGCGCTTGATGTGCTTCGTCTTCTTGTGAAACCTGGGCTCCTTGGCAATGGTAATATCTCCTGTGTTGTCACAGAAGAGAGTCATCCGGCCCGACGCACTTCTAATAACTCCTAGGTCGGTGATGAACTCCTTCATCTAGACTCCTTCCTACGCTGCTTCACAAGCAGCTATGTACTCCGCTTCACATGTAGAATGCGCCACGACGCTTTGCTTGCAACTGCACCAGCTGACTGGCCCACCATTCAAAATATACACGTATCCGGTTTGTGACTTGGAGTCATCCAGATCTGTCTCGAAGCTAGCATCGACGTAACCCTTTACGACGAGCTCTTCGTCACCTCCATAAACGAGAAACATATCCTTAGTCCTTTTCAGGTACTTCAGGATGTTCTTGACCGCTGTCCAGTGTTCCATAACGGGATCACTTTGGTACCTCCCCACCAAACTTATGTCAAGGTTCACATCAGGTCTCGTACACATCATGGCATACATAATAGAACCAATGGCTGAGGCATAGGGGATGACACTCATCTTTTCTCTATCTTCTGCCATGGTCGGGGATTGAGCCGTGCTCAATCGCATACCGTTCAATACAGGCAAGAACCCTTTCTTGGACTGATCCATATTGAAATTCTTCAATATCTTGTCAAGGTATGTGCTTTGTGAAAGACCAATGAGGCGTCTCGATCTATCTCTATAGATCTTGATGCCTAATATGTAAGCAGCTTCTCCAAGGTCCTTCATTGAAAAACTCTTATTCAAGTAGGCCTTTATGCTTTCCAAGAATTCTACATCATTTCCCATCAGCAATGTATCATCCACATATAATATGAGAAATGCTACAGAGCTCCCACTCACTTTCTTGTAAATACAGGCTTCTCCCCAAGTCTGTATAAACCCAAACACTTTGATCACATCATTAAAGCAAATGTTCCAACTCCGAGATGCTTGCACCAGCCCATAGATTGAGCGCTGGAGCTTGCATATCTTGTTAGCATTCTCAGGATCGACAAAACCTTCCGGCTACATCATATACAGTTCTTCCTTGAGGAAGCCATTAAGGAATGCCGTTTTGACGTCCATTTTCCATATCTCATAATCATAGAATGCGGCAATTGCTAACATGATTCGGACGGACTTCAGCATCGCTACGGGAGAGAAAGTCTCGTCGTAGTCAATCCCTTGAACTTTTCGATAACCTTTAGCGACAAGTCGAGCCTTATAGATGGTTACATTACCTTCCGCGTCAGTCTTCTTAAATATCCATTTATTTTCTATGGCGTGCCGATCATCGGGCAAGTCCACCAAAGTCCATACTTTGTTTTCATACATGGATCCTATCTCGGTTTTCATGGCTTCAAGCCATTTGTTGGAATCCGGGCCCGCCATCGCTTCTTCATAGTTCAAAGGTTCACTGTTGTCTAACAACATGATTTCCATGACAGGGTTGCCGTACCACTCTGGTGCAAAACGTGTCCTTGTGGACCTTCGAAGTTCAGTGGTAACTTGAACTGAAGCTTCATGATCATCATCATTAACTTCATCCCCAGTCGGTGCAGGCACCACAGGAACATCTTCCTGCACTGCGCTACTTTCCGGTTCGGGAGGGGTGACTGTCACCTCATCAAGTTCCACTTTCCTCCCACTCACTTCTTTCGAGAAAAACTCTTTCTCCAGAAAGGATCCATTCTTGGCAGTGAAGACCTTGCCTTCGGATCTGTGGTAGAAGGTGTACCCAATAGTTTCCTTAGGGTATCATATGAAAACACATGTTTCCGATTTGGGTTCGAGCTTTTCAGGTTGAAGTTTCTTGACATAAGCATCGCAACCCCAAACTTTCAGAAACGACATCTTAGGTTTCTTGCCAAACCAAAGTTCATACGGTGTCGTCTCAACGGATTTAGACGGAGCCCTATTTAAAGTGAATGCGGCAGTCTCAAAAGCATAGCCCCAAAAGGATAGCGATAAGTCGGTGAGAGACATCATAGATCGCACCATGTCTAACAGAGTACGATTACGACGTTCGGACACACTATTATGCTGAGGTGTTCCAGGCGGTGTCAATTGTGAAACAATTCCACAGTTCCTTAGGTGTGTGTCAAATTCCTGACTTAAATATTCTCCTCCACGATCCGATCGTAAGAACTTTATTTTTCTGTCATGTTGATTCTCAACCTCATTCTGAAATTCCTTGAACTTTTCAAAGGTCTCAGACTTGTGTTTCATCAAGTAGACATACCCATATCTACTTAAGTCATCTGTGAGGGTGAGAACATAACGATAGCCTCCACGAGCTTCAACACTCATTGGACCACACACATCGGTATGTATGATTTCCAATAAGTTCGTCGCTCGCTCCATTGTTCCGGAGAACTGAGTCTTGGTCATCTTGCCCAAGAGGCATGGTTCGCACGTGTCAAATGATTCATAATCAAGAGACTCTAGAAGTCCATCTGCATGGAGCTTCTTCATACGTTTGACACCAATATGACCAAGGCGGCAATGCCACAAGTATGTGGGACTATCATTATCAACTTTACATCTTTTGGCATTCACACTATGAATATGTGTAACGTCACACTCGAGATTCATTAAGAATAAACCATTGACCAACGGGGCATGACCATAAAACATTTCTCTCATATAAATAGAACAACCATTATTCTCAAATTTAAATGAGTAGCCATCTCGCATTAAACGAGATCCAGATACAATGTTCATGCTCAAAGCTGGTACTAAATAACAATTATTAAGGTTTAAAACTAATCCCGAGGGTAGATGTAGAGGTAGCGTGCCGACGGCGATCACATCGACCTTGGAACCATTCCCGACGCGCATCGTCACCTCGTCCTTCGCCAGTCTCCGCTTATTCCGCAGCTCCTGCTTTGAGTTACAAATGTGAGCAACTGCACCGGTATCAAATACCCAGGAGCTACTACGAGCGCTGGTAAGGTACACATCAATAACATGTATATCACATATACCTTTGACGTTGCCGGCCTTCTTATCTGCTAAGTATTTGGGGTTGTTCCGCTTCCAGTGACTCATTCCCTTGCAATAAAAGCACTCAGTCTCAGGCTTGGGTCCATTCTTTGGCTTCTTCCCAACAACTGGCTTACCAGGCGCGGTAACTCCTTTGCCGTCCTTCTTGAAGTTCTTCTTACCCTTGCCTTTCTTGAACTTAGTGGTTTTATTCACCATCAACACTTGATGTTCTTTCTTGATCTCCACCTCCGGTGATTCCAACATTGAATACACCTCGGGAATGGACTTCTCCATCCCTTACATATTGAAGTTCATCACGAAGGTCTTGTAGCTAGGTGGGAGCGACTGAAGGATTCTGTCAACGACCGCTTCGTCTGGGAGATTAATTCCCAACTGAGACAAGCGGTTGTGCCACCCAGACAAATTGAGTATGTGCTCGCTGACAGAACTATTCCCCTCCATCTTACAACTGTAGAATGCGTCGGAGACGTCATATCTCTCTACTCGGGCATGAGCTTGGAAAACCATTTTCAGCTCTTGGAACATCTCATATGCTCCGTGGTGCTCAAAACGCTTTTGGAACGACTGCCAAGCGTTCATCACAATGCGACTGAACCAGGGAGTAATCATCACAACGCGACTGCCAAGCGTTCATAACGTCTTGGTTCGCTGGGGCGGGAGCGTCACCTAGCGGTGCTTCAAGGACATATGTTTTCTTGGCAGCTATGAGGATGATCCTCAAGTTATGGACTCAATCCGTATAGTTGCTACCATCGTCTTTCAGCTTGGTTTTCTCTAGGAACGCGTTGAAGTTGAGGGTGACATGAGCGTGGGCCATTGGATCTACAAGACATATTGTAAAGAATTTAGACTACGTTCATGACAATTAAGTTCATTTAAACAAATTTAATGAACTCCCACTCAGATAGACATCTCTCTAGTCATCTAAGTGATACATGATCTGAATCGACTAGGCCGTGTCCGATCATCACGGGAGACGGACTAGTCATCAATGGCGAACATCTTTATGTTGATCGTATCTTCTATACGACTCATGTTCGACCTTTCGGTCTTCCGTGTTCCGAGGCCATGTATGTACATGCTAGGCTCGTCAAGTGAACCCTAAGTGTATTGCGTGTGTAAATCTGGCTTACACCTATTGTATGCGAACGTTAGAGCCTATCACACCCGATCATCACGTGGTGCTTCGGAACAACGAACCTTAGCAACGGTGCACAGTTAGGGGGAACACAATTCTTGAAATTTTAGTGAGAGATCATCTTATTTACTACCGTCGCTCTAAGCAAATAAGATGTATAAACATGATAAACATCACATGCAATCAAATAGTGACATGATATGGCTAATATCATTTTGCTCCTTTGATCTTCATCTTCGGGGCTCCATGATCATCTGTGTCACCGGCATGACACCATGATCTCCATCATTGTGTCTTCATGAAGTTGTCTCGCCAAACATTACTTCTACTACTATGGCTAACGGTTAGCAATAAAGTAAAGTAATTACATGGCGTTTTCAATGACACGCAGGTCATACAATAAAATTAAGACAACTCCTATGGCTCCTGCCGGTTGTCAGACTCATCGACATGCAAGTCGTGATTCCTGTTACAAGAACATGATCAATCTCATACATCACATATATCATTCATCACATCTTTTGGCCATATCACATCACACGGCACATGCTGCAAGAACAAGTTAGACGTCCTCTAATTGTTGTTGCAAGTTTTTATGTGGCTGCTATAGGTTTCTAGCAAGAACGTTTCTTACCTACGCCAAAACCACAACGTGATATGCCAATTTCTACTTACCCTTCATAAGGACCCTTTTCATCGAATCCGATCCGACTAAAGTGGGAGAGACTGTCACCTGCTAGCCACCTTATGCAACTAGTGCATGTCAATCGGTGGAACCTGTCTCACGTAAGCGTACGTGTAAGGTCGGTCTGGGCCGCTTCATCCCACAATGCCGCCGAATCAAGATAATACTAGTAGCGGAAAGAGAATTGAACAAATCTACGCCCACAACTGCTTTGTGTTCTACTCGTGCAAGATACTACGCATAGACCTAGCTCATGATGCCACTGTTAGGGAACGTAGCAGAAATCAAAAAATTCTACGCTTCACAAAGATCAATCTATGGAGTCATCTAGCAACGAGGGAGAGGGGAGTGCATCTACATACCCTTGTAGATCGCGAGCGGAAGCGTACAAGAGAACGTGGATGATGGAGTCGTACTCGTCGTGATCCAACTCACTGATGATCCTAGCGCCGAACGGACGGCACCTCCGTGTTCAACACACGTACGGAGCAGCGACGTCTCCTCCTTCTTGATCCAGCAAGGGGGGAGGAGAGGTTGATGGAGATCCAGCAGCACGACGGCGTGTTGGTGTATGCAGCGGTATTCCAGCAGGGCTTCACCAAGCAACACTGGAGGAGGAAGGGGTGTCACGGGAGGGAGAGGAACGCGCCATGGCATAGGGTACGGCTGCCCTCCCTCCCCCCACTATATATAGGGGGCCTAGGGGGGTGTGCCGGCCCTAGGGATCCCATCTCTAGGGGGGGCGGCCTAGGGGGGGGCTTGCCCCCCAAGTCATGTGGGGCACCCCCACCCCTAGGGTTTCCAACCCTAGGCGCAGGGGGAGGCCCAAGGGGGGGCGCACCAGCCCACTATGGGCTGGTTCCCAACCCCTTTCAGCCCATGGGGCCCTTGGGATAGGTGGCCCCACCCGGTGGACCCCCGGGACCCTTCCGGTGGTCCCGGTACAATACCGGTGACCCCCGAAACTCTCCCCATGGCCGAAACTAGACTTCCTATATATCAATCTTTACCTCCGGACCATTCCGGAACTCCTCGTGACGTCCAGGATCTCATCCGGGACTCCGAACAACATTCGGGTTACCGCATGCATATATCTCTACAACCCTAGCATCACCGAACCTTAAGTGTGTAGACCCTACGGGTTCGGGAGACACGTAGACATGACCGAGACGACTCTCTGGTCAATAACCAATAGCGGGATCTGGATACCCATGTTGGTTCCTACATGCTCCTCAATGATTTCATCGGATGAACCACGATGTCAAGGATTCAATCAATCCCGTATACTATTCCCTTTGTCTATCGGTATAGTACTTGCCCGAGATTCGATCGTCGGTATACCGATACCTTGTTCAATCTCGTCATGGCAAGTCTCTTTACTCGTTCCGTAATACATCATCCCATGACCAACACCTTAGTAACATTGATCTCATTATGATGATGTCTTACCGAGTGGGCCTAGAGATACCTCTCCGTCATACGGAGTGACAAATCCCAGTCTCGGTTCATGCCAACCCAACAGATTCTTTCGGAGATACCCGTAGTGTACCTTTATAGCCACCTAGTTACGTTGTGACGTTTGGCACACCCAAATTATTCCTATGGTATCCGGGAGTTGCACAACTTCATGGTCTTAGGAAAATATACTTGACATTGGAAAAGCTTTAGCATTACGAACTACACGATCTTGTGCTAGGCTTAGGATTGGGTCTTGTCCATCACATCATTCTCCTAATGATGTGATCCCGTTATGAATGACATCCAATATCCATGGTCAGGAAACCGTGACCATCTGTTGATCGACGAGCTAGTAACTAGAGGCTTATCAGGGACACGTTGTGGTCTATGTATTCACACATGTATCACTGTTTCCGGATAATACAATTCAAGTATGAATAACAGAAAATTATCCTGAACAAGGAAATATAATAATAACCATCTTATTATTGCCTCTAGGGCATATTTCCAACAGTTGCGGTTCCGGTGGAGCAGGTTAAGGCGGCGTTGTGGGGATGGAGCAGCCGCGATAGACGAGGCGATCGTCGGAGCAGCTCCTTGGAGGTGGAGGACGGGGCGGCTGAACCGGCGAGACGATGAGATGGATGACGGATCCTCATTCGGGGAGGTGGACGAGGGACGTCGAGCTGTTGCGGTGGACGACAACGTCGGGGAAGAGGCTCCGGTGGGGCAGCGGTGAGGTGGCGGACGGAAGAGGGTGGGGTTTCGTGGCTAGAGCGGAGAGGTTATGGCGGCCTAGGATTTTGAATGGCAAAAAGGAGGCGATGGAGATGCGCTGGTCCAAAATGTAGGGTGTGTTAAAAAAGTACCCCCTACCGATTTGAACTAGCGGACCTTTCGTCTCAGGGTTAGAAGGGGGATTTCGTGTGTCAGGATTTGGCAGTTGGAGGGAGTTTTCGCGCGCGTTGCAATTTCGGGATAGCAAGGCACGGGTTGTGAAGGCGCCAGTTTTGGGAGCACGATATCTGAATTTTCGGGGCACGGGTTGAATTTTAGGGACAAGCCTAACGTGTAATATTGTACTTGTACGTACCAAATCAATTCGCACTTCCCACAACCAAAAAGAAAACAAAAAAAAATAAAACTATTCACACCACACAAAGAGACAGTATTGCCTCGTTTTACTATAAAAATGCTATTTAAAGCTACTCATACCAACAACTTAGTGCAATTAAATGCTATTCGGTAGTATGAATCCATGTTATGTCCAATTAAATTTTTTCGCTTGCTGTATAATGCATGTAACCTACTCATACCAACATTTTAGTGCATTCCAAATGTCTATACCACCGCTGCAATGCAAACTGAATTTGAATTTGTTTATCTATTTCAATAACAATCTACAATCATGATTGTTGCCAACTTCAACCATCATTCGTGTATTACCTTAATAACACACCACATGATTACTATAGAGATAGATCTGAACTATGTGTACTACATGAACTCGAATTCTATTTTTTGAATACACTTGATGTTGATTCCAAATAATAGTACATTTGATGTACTAACTATATATTTATAATCTAAACCGTGTTCCATACGTGTACACTGTGTTTATCACACATGGTATAGTGCCCCGCCCCCTACATTATGACAAGTATTTAGACCTGAGCTGCAAAAGCCACACATTAGCCCAAATTATGATCAATGTTCTATATGTTATACATAGTACTAGCAAGATGCCCATGCGTCCCACCAAACATCAACATGATCAAGGGGATGCCTTATTTGCAAATATGGAGAGGGGTGTGGCTATCTTTTTTCAAAATTGCCATAGTTTCCATCCTATCCGTCAGATATAAATCGGACGGCCTATATTGCAGGATGGCACCATCATCAACAACTCCGTTTTTTATAAGAGTAGAGATAAAATATACTATATGTAGTATAACATGTTCATAACCACACCATGTGTATCATTGTTATATATATTCACCCATGCGTCGGTTTAAAACACTCTGATAAATTCTTCAAATATTCGAATTTGCTTTTTACAATGAAGTATGATCTCTATTCGTCTTTTACACCCACACAATCCTCTTATCTTTGTAGCTAGCTACCACTAACTTTCTCTCGTGCATGCAGACGCCCGCATCCCTCTCACCCTCCCTCAGCATTCTATAGCTCCATCGCGTAAATTCGTCTTTCCACTTTAGGTCGTTCACCCACGGTGTGTGTAGACCCCCCAGCTCCTTCTTTACGGCACACATCAATCGATATGCCTCTCTAGCCAGGTGTGCCTAGCACAAAACACAAGCTTCCCCTCTTCTCTTATCACCATCCATGCCTCACTCCCACCACTCTCTTCATCGATCTCGTACTCGCACACTCCTCCCCCCTCGATATAGTGTGACTCTCGCACCACCTCCTAGATGCATCCCTCTCTCTCTATCCTTCTCCACATGCCTCATTTGCTTCTAACACGCACATGCATGTATACCGGTCGATCTCCCAACATATACCTAGGTCGACTTTAAATATTCCCCCCCATCGATCGACGTACCTCACAAGTTATGTCTCTCCTTTCTCTGACAAAGGACGATTGATCTTCCTATGTAGTTATGTCTGCTTACCACAGCCATATCGCCCCCTCATCATTCGTGCATGCCTCCTGACCTGTCTCTCACACGCACGTGCACAGACAGGCAGGCGGCAGCCATCCCCTCTCTTATTGATATTGCAGGCGTGCCCTCCGGTTGTCTAGCAAGCCTATCCCACCATTTGTTAGAAGCAACTCCACTACCACCCCCTCCAACAATCTAGCTCTGTCTCTCTCCCAACCTTATTCCTCTCCTACACATATGCATGGATGCCGATCGATCTCCCTTAATACATGAGGTAGATCGATCTCCCTTAATACATGAGTTAGGCCTCTCTCCTCCTCCACACATATACCAGCCATTGTACCTCTATAGTTAATTAGGCCTCCCCCCACCCATCACAGACCGATAGTCGAGTGCTGTAGGTAGGTATCGATGCCATAGAGACAAACTGCACATGTCCCCTCTCACGTTCCAGTAGGCCAGCCACTCTATATCTTTGACGTGGGCACACACAAATTCGATGGCACTCTTTATCGATTGTGCACGCGCGCGCACACACACACATCATCCCTCTCTTCGATTCAACGGACACCTCAAGCCGATGATACCTCCACTCTCTTCTCGTGGATCGCCCCCTCTATATATATGATATATCCAGGACTCTATTTCACACACATTGCATATGTTACATTTTTTGATTGACCCCCC
>LR738714.1:495110197-495185175 GCA_902687465.1 Secale cereale | reverse complement strand
CCCCCCAAAAAAAAACTCTCACGAACCCACACACTACATCTCTCTACGTTTGTACCTCTCTCACACAACCCCACGTAGGTGGTGTACGTATACAAGAAGAGGATAGGTGCACCGTGCACGTACTCACGCTTCGTGCCCAGCCACACCCGTGCGGGTACACGGTGGAGCTCATTTTTGTACGAAATGACAGCCCACGTCCTAATTTGAACGCGTGTAGCGGTTGTTTACCTACGGAGGTCGTGTACCACGCGTGCACGAAACAAAGTTTGACTTGATGCGTTGGCGCATTATATTTAAATAAAGTTATAACGCTCAATGGCACGTACGCAAAATATAAAACGATTTTTATGGAGAAAAAGGTAGTCCGCTCCACTATATACAATGGAGCCTGCCTGCCTGGTTTGTCTCTCTTCAGAGTATCTCACACAAGGCTACGGTTGCCTCTCTCTCTCTCTCTCTCTCTCTCTCTCTCTCACCGTTGGTCACTGATCCGACCGCATCCCATCCGCCGGCGGAAAGGGAGGACGTGCATTGTTTCTCCGTTCGACGGCACCGAGGCAGCACGTCCCGATCTATGGTACTACGTTCTCTCTGACCAAGCTCCGGCGTGGTAGGGCCTACGCCACCTGCTCGCTGCCGCAGTATGGGCAGATTTCGCCCGCCGTCGCTCACCTAGTCACATCCCGACGACCTCCAGGTATCCCCTCCGGCCTTGCTCCACTGCCCGTCTTCCCACGTCGCTGCATGTGGATCTTCCATAGTTCTTTGCCCAAAACGTAGCTCGTCCGGCGTACTTTCCATATTGCAATCTCGTCCTCACACCGTTTTAGATAAACACAACCGTGTTGTTATCTTCCCTTAGGACAAGGAATATGCTTCTTTTTTGTCCTTGCATGTGTCATCAACTGTTATTGGCCAGTAATTGTTTCCTTTCTACCTCTTTTTTGCGAACAGGGCTATCCATTTCACCTCGTTGCTATTGCGACATTTTGGTGAACTGGACAAATCACTTTTTTCTTAAGAGTGTTTTGTGCAGTTCTACCAAAATGTCACACGGGCAATGTCTCTACATCTCAGTGCGACTGCACAAAGGGAGATTGATTTTGCTCTATCCTCCTCATCCAACTCCGAGCCTAATCTTCTCCAACTAGTTAGTCTTAAGAGAGACTGCAAAGGTGACCGGCTTCTATTTGTGTGTTTATTGTTTCATCAGCAATCCTTTATTATCGTAATCAAACTTAATATCTTTGGAATAGGGACGCTCAGCTCTATTTTAGTGAAACTGCACAAAATGATCGGAATGTTGCATGCTCCAGACAGCTACTTTTTTCCCAACATGCTTTGTTGATTTAGACAGAGCTGGGGGGACGTTGCTGCCAATCAAAGCATGGATCAATTTTAATTTAACACCTTCTCACAACTTTGTCTTCAGTTGTGATGTAAATATTAGCTCTGATTAGCATGGAAGTTAGTTTTTTGTTGTTTCCGAAAGAGCATCGATGGCAAGACACACGAAACAAAAGTTGAAAGCTCACACCATTGTACAATTTCATGTCGCTGGAAAATTATTTGTATAGTACGTCAATTATGTAAACAAATGCTGGAAGCTTGATAGCATTGCCAGAAGCCTCTTCGGCATCTGGGTCCATGTGCCATGCACAAAATTATACTCCTTCGTTCCTAAATATTTGTCTTTTTACAAATTTCAAATGGGCATATTTTAGAGTGTAGATTCACTCATTTTGCTTCGTATGTGTACTCCTTCTGTTCCTAAATATTTGTCTTTCTAGAGATTTCAATAAGTGACTACATACGGAGCAAAATGAGTGAATCTACACTCTAAAATGTGTCTATATACATCTGTATGTAGTAGTCCATTTGAATCTCTAAAAAGACAAATATTTGAGTAGTAACTCGTTGAAATCTCTAGAAAGACAAATACTCTGGAGTATATTTAAGAACCGAGGGGGTAGTGCACAGCCGCATGGGAGACTGAGACCGGTCGTTGCGCCGCATTACTAGTGAGTAATGAGCAGTCAAATCATAAGCCCCACCTTTCCCACTGTAAGTTTCTCGGAAGAAGCAACCGTCAATACGCTCTTCTTTGAATCCGCTCATACTACTCCGTCCGTCACTGTATATAGAGCGCGCTTCAGAAAAAGAGAAAATCTCTGGGACCAAGGCGACTAGCGAACGGCGTGAAAAATAGCATTGGTAGTTATAGCACATCGTCTATTACTAGAGGAAATAATGCGTACACACATGCATGCAGTGCTTCCACCCCGGGTACACACATGCATGCACTTACTCCACTCTGTAGTACTACATCGAGAGAAAATTGTGGTTACCATGCCCTAACTAATTGAGCATTAAACCAAACGCGTCTAAAGTCTCTCTGGTGGTGGAAATGCATTGAGAGAAATGCATCATAATGAAGCGCGCCCTGTAAACTGTGACGGAGGGAAGAGTAGTATGAAGGTGCAAAACCAAGTACGCGTATGGCCAGTCGGTCAACGCACCTCCTCTTGGCATATCACTGACATGTGGGACCGGAGTGTGAGCAAACTGATCTCAACTGACGGCAGAATGGCCAACCCGCCGTTCCTTGAGAGAGACGAGGAGCGAGAACACACAGACGAGCTCGCACGGAGGCCAAGATATATTCGACCGTGGTTGATCGATATCATCATTACATGTTGGGCTGCCGTTTTCCGCCCTTCTCCGGAACAAATGTGTACTTTATCAGAGATTAATGAAAAATAAGAGTACAGAGGGTCCACCATGTGGTTCTAGTAGTAGTACTACTCGTACTACTAAACCTTGGGCTTGGCTCTTCGCCTCTTCATGAAGTCGAACAATGATGGTACCCCGCATGTTCGGTACTACAGTGTATGCCTCTGGCAATCTGACACTGAATGAACTGATGCATGTCCACTGCCTGGGCGAGGGTACGTTGCATTAGTCAAAAGGCGTAAGCGAGCTTCACCTTGTCCTGCAAGTTTCTCCTCGTTCTGCGAGTTGACGGGACACACCAACAAGTAGTGCTAGTCCATACTCCCTCCTTTCCGGTTAATATGGCTTAATCTTTTTTCCGGGTAAATGAGAGAGCTTTATTCATATATAAGCATTCTTAGGATGATCAGCCAAGACACTGGTCACTAGGAAACGAGGTACCCCGCAAAAAAGAAGTAGGAAGCGAGGTGTTTCATCAAGCTAGCTCTCGGCCACATTCGAAGTACAGCAAGCACGGTTCGCACAAAGATGCGCTGCAAGGTTTGATGACCTGTTTACATGCTGAATGACAAAAAAAGAGGAAATATTACCAAGCGCTCCTATTTGTAACAGGATATGAGCCAGAATTAAGCGAGAATTGTGGCGAGTGTTCCATGCAATCAACTTCCATTATCACATGCGAGAACCCTCGAAGAGAACCAAATGTGTTGAAGATTGCTTTATCACATTTTAAAAATATAATAAGAGTGTAGACGCTCCTCCATCCGGTTCCTAGTGTACCTCTATAGACTACTATAAACTTTGCGCTTGGCTGTTCGCCTCTTCGGGAAGTGCAACAATAATAGTAATACTAGTATAGTGTATGCTTCTAGCAATTTGACACCGAATTAACTGTTGCACGTACACCGCCTGAGCGAAGGATAGCTTGCATTAGTCAAAAGTTTCTCCTTGTCCTGCGAGCCACCGTGCGCAAGCTTCTCCCGTCCTGCAAGCTTCTCCTTGTTCGGCAAGTTGACGGGACACAACAAAATAATGCTAGTCCGTACTGCCTCCTCTCCGGTTAATATGGCTTAATTTCCAACGAGATGAATACACTGTATGTCGCTGTATATTTGTAAAAATACGGTCAGTGGACTTCATAATACGCTCATTGCGCTCAATATATACATTTCCCGGTGTTTATACGGTCACTAGCTCACCCTGGCTGAGTATGTGTGTGCATGCACGTGTAGGTTTAGCACTTGAGCGTGACCGTGTGTGTTCCATCGTGTGCTCGGACATGCATGCATTAGGGCGTCGCGCGCGTTTCAGCGTCCATGTGTACGTGTGACTGTTGCATACACGTAGGGGCAGTACGTGTAGGGGCCACTAAAGGAGCTGTCAAATCACACAGTAAGTTAGTCGGAAGAAGCAACCATCATTTCACTCTTCAATGACACGTACGCAATATAAAATGGTTGATATGGAGAGAAAAAGAAAACCACTATATATTCACTAGCAGGAGCCTAAGCTACAAGCCTACTTGCTTGGGTTGGTATCTTCACAAGCATAGAACGACGGTGGCCACACCGCTGGTCACATATCCGGCCTGATCCCGCAGCTGGGGGAAGGGAACAATGTTCTGCGTAGACGCGGTCGACATCGGCGAGGGAAAAAATCCACAGTCGGTGCGTCTCAATCGGGGGTCACCGCGGTATGGGCCAATGTCGCGTCCCAATCGCCCTTATAGCTACAGTTTGACGTCCGTTTCGAAAATATTAGTGTGATGTCCAATGTGCCGTCCTCCTCTGCGAACGGCAAGAGCCGTGGCTCCGACATTGGCACTTGCAGCTGGAGTGCCTTGTCGTACTAGATCATGTGCACGTGCATGGGATGCACGATGCTGATGTGGTGGGAGAGCACCGGCGGCGGGCCTTCGTTGCCGTGGACGGGCATGGGGCATTTGCAGGGCGCGAGCGTACACACGCTCTGGTGATCGGCGAGCTTGTGGTAAGTGACGTAGAGCCCACAACCTACGTGCGGGCACTCCACCCTCACCGAGGAGAGGACGACGCCCACCGCCGTGTTCCGCACATCGAAGCCACCGCCGCGCTCGCACTTCTGGCACTGCCGCTGGTTCCCGGGGCGCTCGATGCGGCAGCCCGCGCAAGCCAGGTGCCCTCCCTTGCACTGCACAAATCAATCAAACAACACATCAATCAGGAAACCTGCACCTTGCTTGATCAGCCGAAGGGATGAGGTGTATTCGAACCTCATACACTGGAGGCTTCAAGGGGCGGAGGCACAAGGGGCAGTGGAGCAAGGTGAGGTCCATCAAGACCATAGAGAGCTCCATCATCGGGTCCTGTTCCATCTGCATGATTTCGCCCTCGTGCACAACCATCTCTCGCTTTATTAGGGCTGGGGAATTACAAAGCTTTACCATCACATATTCATACTACTTCAAGGTTCATTAAATCAACACATGCAAGTATCAAAAGGAGAGTCACGGCATCCATGCATGCGTTGTAATTAATGCATCGGTAAACACAAATTATTGAAAAATATATCGAGTCCAGTGCTTTGATGTGTCGTGTCAACCTGTATAAGACCGAGAAGTTTGATTACTACAATGCCCTCTCGCCTTAACCGCACATGCCTTTGGCTGCATGACAGGTGGGCCACCGACCTGTTGGGCCCACCTGTCATGGAAGGAAAGGCAGGAGCAGTAAGTCAATGAAGCCACGTCCCTCCCTCGCCCATCAGCGTGGTGGCTGGCAGGACTAGGAGAAGCTTTCGTTCGCTACACGCTCTCCCTCCCATAAGCGGTGGACATGCAGCAGTTCAATCGGTGTCAGATGGCCGGAAGCATACTGTAGTACTCCTCCACTGCAGTAGTACTCCCGAAGAGGCGAAGAGCCAAGCGCAGCCCGGACGCTCGTGTGGCAGTTTCATGTGTAGAGTAGTCTAGGATAGCGTGTACCGTGCCTGTAAGCTTAACCTCTTCCAATGCAAAGGTGCTTAGATGACGTGCCAAGTGCATTAAATAGCTTAGCAACTCAACTCCTCAATGCACAGGTGCTTAACTTGTTGTTGCTAAGCCCACTTATTAAATGATTTAGCACATAAACTATTTCATGCATTAGTCAGCTTCTTTTATTTAAGTGGTTTGCCTAGGTTCACGTACCTGGCATTGGTTCTACCCAGGGTCACCAAAGTGCTCTCTCTCCTCTTTAATTGTTGTGCCATGTCACTTTTTTAGCTTATGTGGCATGCTTAGCACCTGTCCAACATGGAGCACTGGGAAGTAAAATCGTTGGGGTCGGCTACTCGGCTCCATGCTATATTTTTTTGATTAAAATAATCTTCTGGCCCTACCTGTCATCCTGGTGATTCTAGTTTGCATGCTGCTACCTCTTGAGCTTGCGTTGTATTCCCTCGAAGAGGAAAGGGAGATGCAACACAGTAGCGTAAGTATTTCCCTCAGTTTTTGAGAACCAAGGTATCAATCCAGTAGGAGACCACGCGCTAGTCCCTCGCACCTACACAAACAAATAAGAACTTCGCAGCCAACGCAATAAGGGGTTGTCAATCCCTTTACGGTCACTTACGATAGTGAGATCTGATAGAGATGATAATTATATTTTTGGTATTTTTTGGTACAGAAACAGAAAGTAAAGAAAGCAAATAAACAACGGTGGCAGAAATTGGATAGTTGACGGAAAAGTAATATGATAAAGATAGACCGGGGGGCATAGTTTTCTCTAGTGGCTTCTCTCATGATAGCGATATTCTACGGCGGGTAAATAAATTACTGTCGAGCAATTGATAGAAAAGCGAATAATTATGAGACTATCTAGGCATGATCATTGTATATAGGCATCACGTCCGAGACAAGTAGACCGAAACGATTCTGCATCTACTACTATTACTCCAAACATCGACCGCTATCCAGCATGCATCTAGTGTATTGAGTTCATAGGAACAGAGTAACGCCTTAAGCAAGATGGGATGACGTAGAGGGATAAACTCAAGCAATATGATGAAAACCCCATCTTTTTATCCTCGATGGCAACAATACAATACGTGCCTTGCTGCCCCTACTGTCAGTGGGAAAGGACACCGCAAGATTGAACCCAAAGCCAAGCACTTCTCCCATTGCAAGAACTATAGATCTAGTAGGCCAAACCAAACCAATAATTCGAAGCGACTTCCAAGGATATTATGAGCACAAATAAAAAGTTTAGAGAAGAACCAAATATCTTTCATAGATCACCTTGATCATAAACTCACAATTCATCGGATCTCGACAAACACACCGCAAAAAGAGATTACATCGAATAGATCTCCTCGAAGACCGAGGAGAACTTTGTATTGAGATCCGGAGAGAGAGAAGAAGCCATCTAGATACTAGCTATGGACCAGAAGGTCTGTGGTAAACTACTCACAACTCATGGTGAGGGCGATGATGATGATGATGAAGGCCTCCGTGATGGATCCCCCTCTCGGAACAGGCTCCAAGATGGGATCTCCATGGGAACAGCAGCTACGGCGGTGGAATTAGGGCTTTCTCTCTACGTATGGAGTTTCTGGGGTACGTAGGTATATATAGGAAGAAGGGGGGTACCAGGGGCCACGTGGGCCAGCCTCAAGGCAGGGGGGCGCGCCCCCCACCCTCGAGGGCTGGTCCCACGTCCCCTGACTTGGCCCCGAAGACTCCCGAGCATGATTTCCTCCAAAATATCTCTCGCGAAGGTTTCATTCCGTTTGGACTCCGTTTGATATTCCTTTTCTGCAAAACCCTGAAATAGGTTGAAAAACAGCAATCTGGACTAGGCCTTTCGGTTAGTAGGTTAGTCCCAAAAATGATATAAAAGTGAATGATAAAGCCCATTAAACATCCAAGACTTCATAAATAATAGCATGGAACAATAAAAAATTATAGATACATAGGAGACGTGTCAAGCATCCCCAAGCTTAATTCCAGCTCGTCCTCGAGTAGGTAAATGATAAAGAAAGAATTTTTGATGTGGAATGCTAACCAATATAGTTTTTTCAATGTAATTCTCTTAATTGTGGCATGAATGTTCAGATCTGAAAGTTTTTAGACAAAAGTCTGTATTAACATAAGAAATAACAATACTTCAAGCAATACTAACAAATCAATCATGTCTTCTCAAAATACTATGGCTAAAGAAAGTTATCCCTACAAAATCATATAGTTTATGCTCCCTTATTATCATACTAAATATTCATATCATGCACAACCCCGATTTCAGCCAAGCATTTGTTTTCATGCTCTATCTTTTCAAACCTTTCAACTTTCACGCAACACATGAGCGTGCGCCATGGATATAGCACTATGGGTGGAATAGAGGTGGTTGTGGAGAAGATAAAAAGAGGGAGATAGTCTCATATCGACTAGGCGTATCAAGGGGCTATGGAGATGCCCATCAATAGATATCAATGTGAGTGAGTAGGGGTTGCCATGCAACAGATGCACTAGAGCTAAATATGAATGAAAGCTCAACAAAAGAAACTAGTGGGTGTGCATCCAACTTGCTTGCTCACGAAGACCTAGGGCATTTGAGGAAGCCCATCGTTGGAATATACATATGAAAATTCCCACTAGTATATGAAAGTGACTAAACATGAGACTCTCTACAATGAAGAACATGGTGCTACTTTGAAGCACAAGTGTGGAAAAAGATAGTAGCAATTGTCCCTTTTTCTTTTCCTTTTTTTTCTTTTTTTTTCTTTTTTTGGGCCTTTCTTTTTTTCTTTGGCCTTTTTTTGCAGAGGGGCTTTATAGATTCAGCCTTTCCTCCCATGGGACAATGCTCTAAAAATGATGATCATCACACTTTCATTACAACACAATATTACAACTCGATACTACAACAACAAAGTATGACTCTATATGAATGCCTCCGGCGGTGTACCGGTATGTGCAATGAAACAAGAGTGACATGTATGAAAATATTATGCATGGTGGCCTTACCACAAATACGATGTCAACTACATGATCATGCATGGCAATATGACAATATGATGCGTGTCATATAAACGGAACGGTGGAAAGTTGCATGGCAATATAACTCGGAATGGCTATGGAAATGCCATGATAGGTAGGTATGGTGGCTGTTTTGAGGAACAATATGGTGGCTATTTTGAGGAAGGATATATAGTGGGTTTATGGCACCGGCGAAAGTTGCGCGGTACAAGAGAGGCTAGCAATGGTGGAAGGGTGAGAGTGCGTATAATCCATGGACTCAACATTAGTCATAAGAACTCATATACTTATTGAAAAAATCTACGAGTCATCAAAACAAAGCAATCAACGCATGCTCCTAGGGGGGAGGTTGGTAGGATTTAACCATCGCGTGCCCCCGACCTCCACACAAAGGTTGACACTCTACAAATACCTCATGCTTTAACTTAGTCACATAACGGTTCACCATACATGCATGCTACGGGAATCACTAACCTTAACACAAATATTTCTCAATTTCATAATAACTCCACTAGCATGACTCTAATATCACTATCCTCATGTCTCAAAACAATTATCAAGCATCCCACATCTCTTTCTATTCAATTCACTTGATGTGATTTTTTTTACTACATTGACATTGGATGGCTATAATGTGAAGACTAGTTTATTTAGCTCAAACACTTTACCATGATGTTTTAATAGACTCTCAAATAGATCTAAGTGAATCATGAGAGTTCAACAGTTTCTACAAAATATTACCACCACCATGCTCTAAAAGATATAAATGAAACACTAGAGCAAAAACTATTCAACTCAAAATATATAAGTGAAGCACATAGAGTGTTCTAACAATTTCTAGGCCATATTTAACTCTCTCAAATAGGTGTGTCTAGCAAGGATGATTGTGGCAAACTAACAAGCAAAGACTCAAATTATACAAGACGCTCCAAGCAAAACACATAACATGTTGCGAATAAAAATATAGCTCCAAGTATAGTTACCGATGGATGAAGACGAAAGAGGGGATGCCTTCCAGGGGCATCCTCAAGCTTAGGATTTTGATTATCTTGAATTTACTTGGGGTGCCATGGGCATCCCCAAGCTTAGGCCTTTGCTACTCCTTGTTCCATAGTCCATCAAAGCAATACTCAAAACTTGAAAACTTCACAACACAAAACTTAGACAAAAATTCTCGTGAGCTCCGTTAGTAAGAGAAAGCAAACCACCACTCAAATGTACAGCAAGGAATTCATTCTTTGTAAAACTACTGTACTGCAAGTTCTCTATGGTTCATATCCTCTAATATTACTCATAGATGCATCGGAATAAGCAAACAACACACGAAAAACAGAATCTGTCAAAAACAGAACAATCTGTAGTAATCTGCTGGGTTCTCCTACTTATGGAACTCCAAAAAATTCAAACTAAATTGGTAAATTTGCGCAATTTGTCTACAAATCAGAAGCAAAACGAATCAACTAAAAAGCACGCTCCAGTAAAATCTGAAGTCTACTTTAGCGAGCGCCAACGATTCTATTTTTCACAGCAAGATCATATAAACTTCACACAAGTCTTACCAAAGGTTCTACTTGGCACAAACACTAAACAAAACATGAAAACACATCTAATCAGAGGCTAGATGCAATATTTATTCCCTAACAGCAAAAAAACAAAAAACAACAAATTGGGTTGCCTCCCAACAAGCTCTTTCTTTATAGCCATTAAGATAGGCTTGATAATTCAATGATGCTCTTATGAAAGACAAGAATTGAAGCACAAAGAGAACATCATAAAACATGTGACAAACACATCTAAGTCTAACATACTTCCTATGCATAGACATTTTGTAAGCAAACAAATTATCATAGCAAGCAAGATCTAGCGTATGCAAGGCAGAAGAAGGAAACAAGATCAATCTCAACATGAAGAGAGGTAATTTAGTAACATGAAGGTTTCTACAACCATATTTTCCTCTCCAATAATAATTGCATGTAGGATCATAAGAAAATTCAACAATATAGCTATCACAAAACATATTCTCAACACGATCCACATGCATGCGAAGTTGACACTCTTCCAAAATAGTGGGATCTAAAGTTGACAATCTTCCAAACCCACTTTCAATATTATTACAAACATTATTATCAATCTCATATTCATCATGGGATTAAATAAATTATCAATATCATAAGAAGAATCACCCCAACCATTATCATTGCAACAAATAGTAGACATGGAAATACTAGCATCCCCAAGCTTAGGGTTTTGCATTTTATTAGCACAATTGACATTAATAGAATTTACAATAACATCATCGCAATCATGCTTTTTATTTAACAAGCTATCATGAATCACTTTTTCTTTTAACAATTCCTCACAATTTTGAGATTCATAAATTTCAAGAAAAACCCCATAAAGATAATCTAGTGCAGTCAACTCACTAGCAATAGGTTCAACATAATTGGATCTCTTAAAGAGATTAGCAAGTGGATGAGGATCCATACTTTAGCAAGCGAATATGCAAGCTAATTGAGGGCACATAGTACATAAGCAAACGAGGGGCAAGTGAACGAAAAACACACGACAGAAGAAGGGCGAATAAAACGACAAAGGTGAAGTGGGGGAGAGGAAAACGAGAGGAAAATAAATGTAATGTGAAGGATAAGGGTTTGTGATAGGTACTTGGTATATGACTTTTGCGTAAGCCTCCCCGGCAACGGCGCCAGAAATTCTTCTTGCTACCTCTTGAGCTTGCGTTGTATTCCCTCGAAGAGGAAAGGGAGATGCAGCACAGTAGCGTAAGTATTTCCCTCAGTTTTTGAGAACCAAGGTATCAATCTAGTAGGAGACCACGCGCCAGTCCCTCGCACCTGCACAAACAAATAAGAACTTCGCAGCCAATGCGATAAGGGGTTGCCAATCCCTTTACGGTCACTTACGATAGTGAGATCTGATAGAGATAATAATTATATTTCTGGTATCTTTTGGGTATAGAAACAGAAAGTAAAGAAAGCAAATAAAGAACGGCGGCATAAATTGGATAGTTGACGGAAAAGTAATATGATAAAGATAGACCGGGGGCCATAGTTTTCTCTAGTGGCTTCTCTCATGATAGCGATATTCTACGGCGGGTAAACAAATTACTGTCGAGCAATTGATAGAAAAGTGAATAATTATGAGACTATCTAGGCATGATCATTGTATATAGGCATCATGTCTGAGACCAGTAGACCGAAACGATTTTGCATCTACTACTGTTACTCCACACATCGACCGCTATTCAACATGCATCTAGTGTATTGAGTTCATACGAATAGAGTAACGCCTTAAGCAAGATGACATGATGTAGAGGGATAAACTCAAGCAATATGATGAAAACCCCATCTCTTTATCCTCAATGGTAACAATACAATACGTGCCTTGCTGCCCCTACTGTCACTGGGAAAGGACACCGCAAGATTGAACCCAAAGCCAAGCACTTCTCCCATTGCAAGTACTATAGATCTAGTAGGCCAAACCAAACCAATAATTCGAAGAGACTTGCAAGGATATTATGAGCACACATAAAAAGTTCAGAGAAGAACCAGAAATCTTTCATAGATAACCTTGATCATAAACTCACAATTCATCGGTCCCACATCCCCGGACTTGGCCCCGAAGACTCCCGAGCGTGATTTCCTCCAAAAATATCTCTCGCGAAGGTTTCATTCCGTTTGGACTCCGTTTGATATTCCTTTTCTACAAAACCCTGAATTAGGCAAAAAAACAGCAATCTGGACTGGGCCTTTGGGTTAGTAGGTTAGTCCCAAAAATGATACAAAAGTGAATGATAAAGACCATTAAACATCCAAGACTTCATAAATAATAGCATGGAACAATCAAAAATTATAGATACGTTGGAGACGTATCACACACTCATCTGGTCAAGATAGGAATATATATTTTAATTTGTGGTGTGGTAAATGTTAGAGGTTGCAGCAAATGGAGTATTTTACACTGCGGGTCTTTCAGCCAAGTTTAGAGGCAACCATGTGGGGCCACTGCTATGATGTGTCGCGTCAACTCGTACAACGAAGAGAAGCTTGATTTTACTACTACATGCCTTCTCCCTCGCCCTTGTGCGCGGTGGCTCGCAGACGAGGACAGGCTTTTGCTTATAGTAGTATAACAAACAAGCTATCCCTCCCGCTCGCGGTGGATGGACATGCAGCAGTGGATTCGATAATGTACAAGCAGTAGTGCAACCCGAACATGGCAGTTGCGAACCTTGGAGCACGCATATAGCTAGGCTCTTGCATGAGACAAAATTGCTATGTGAGCCCACTATAGTAGTACTACTTGCTAGTATAGCCCTGTAAACCAGAAAGGAGTATTTGCCTTTCTAGAGATTTCAAGAAGTGACTAGACTACACCAAGACGGAGTACATATGGAGCAAAATGAGTGAATCTACACCGTAAATAAATACATAGTTCTCTCGTTTTCCTCTCGGCCTTGGTCGTGGTGCACAATATTTAGTATACTAGTATCATATTGAAATTTACGAAGTTACCATAGGCACCTCGTCGTCGACGGGAACGTCTCCTGACACGCGATAGACGCGAGCGACAGTCGCCTCCATAGGTGCTTGAATGCCAAGGAGGGAGAGGGTAGCTGTTCCCGAGACGTTGAACGGTCAATGATGCATCCTCAAATTACTGTACATCCAGAGGGAATTAATTGGAGAAGCAGAATAGAGCTAGCACAATGTGAATGCAACAGAGTTTGGATTCTCATATAGAGGCGCCCCACCACTCCAATCCATCTACTCCTTAGTCTCTACGCAACACTGCTCACTCCAATCCAAGACCAAGTGACCAGAAGCCAGAAGCACCAATGGAGGCGATGGACGCGAGCGGCAGTCGGCTGTGCCAAATCATCCAAGGCGCCGGCCTGCGGCCCCGCACTGCGCAGCGTTTCCAGACGGTGCTGGCGACCGCCGGTGTCATAGCCCTCGCCGGTGCCGGCTTCGCCTCTCGCATGGACGACATGATGGTCAACTCCATCCGCAAGTTCGCCGCCATCAAGAAGCGCGCGGACGACCTTGCCGTACTGCTCCAGCCCGCGGGCCCAGGCTCCTTATTGCCTGCCACCCTCATTGGCCTCCATGGTGAAAAACTCTTTCAAGCCCTGGTGGCCCTGCAGTTGCCAGAGGTTGCGATGAAGAATGTGCACCTCGAGGCCGCGCTCGTCGCGCAGCGCCTCGCCATGCAAGAAACCGTCGACCTGCACATCCACGTCTACGAGGAAATCGTCTACATAGGCCACTACACGGCCAGCGAGGACAGAAAGACGTTAGCCTTCTTCCAGCGGCTGGAGTCTTTGGACGCCATTGTTCAGAAGCACGTCGACCTGGCCACGAAAGCCGCTGCTACTTAGCCGCCGTTCGGTGTGCCGGCTCCCTGAGTCGAGGAGGTGGACGTCGTCGATGGATGCATCTCTTCTTCTTGCCTCCAGTAACTAGCACTGCATCGCCTCGTGGCCTTAATGTTTTATTAATATAGGAGTATAGGGCATTTTTATTCCAGTAGTAACGTTTTCACTGTGAGGTGGGGCCGCAGTTGAGCAAACCGACCATTGGCAAATCCCCACCCCGCCCACCGGGCGTCTGCTGAGTTTAGAATTAGAAGATAGAAACGAGGGAGAAGAGCTAGATGTAGCACACACGTTGTTGTTAGATGGGACTCGCGTTGATAGAATAGGAGTACTGAGCACTCGTAACTTTTTTATTTAGGGAAAAAGCAGTCGTATGTCTAGTACTATCACTAGTTTGGTGCGTGCGACCTATACCTGTCAACACTTTAGGTCTTCTTTCGAACCGCAGCTACGCTTCACCAGAGATATTTTTCCACACATTTATCCTCCTATATGTACTCCTAGGCTATTTCCACGTGCTCCCTTTCACGGACATGTGGGACATAGAGCATCTAGGTCATAGTGCATGCACAACTATGCCGGGGTACTTTACATTTCAGATGTCGCGAATTACATGCAAACCCCCGCAGAAGAATAAATAAATAAATGAATTACTACATGAAACCGCATTATTTTTGTAGAAACCGGAGCACGTTCATTAAATTTTGGACATAACACGTTTATAAAAAACTACCGGACCTAAACCAGTCTAAGGGCCTCTTTGATTTGCAGGATACTGAAAACACAGAAATGGGGAAAGTATGATGGCGATGAACCGAGACGAGGAGAACTCTAACCCTGAACTAACTCTAAACCAAAGAGGTGTATGGATGGCAGGGTTAGATTGACAATAACGGGCTGTTTGGTTCTAGGCCTAGGAGTGCCACACTTTACCATACAATTGTTGCCAAACTTGCCTAAGGGAATCTTACCAAACACACACCTAAGTTGGTCAAACTTGCCTAACCTTAGGCTTAGTCTCACACCAAACAACCCCTAAATGTTCTTTCTCAATCACTGTGCAACACTGCTCACTCCAATCCAAGACCAAGTGACCAGAAGCCAGAAGCACCTATGGAGGCGATGGTTGCGAGCGGCAGTCGGCTGTGCCAAATCATCCAAGGCGCCGACCTGCGGCCCCGCACCGTGCATCGTTCCCAGACGGTGCTGGCAACCACCGGCGTCATAGCCCTCACCGACACCGGCTTCGCCTCTCGCATGGACGACATGATGGTCAACTCCATCCGCAAGTTCGCCGCCATCAAGAAGCGTGTAGTGAACGCTCCTACTGGTCCTACCAGCCACCACGCTCATGCGCGAGGGAGGGACGCAGCTGTTCGCACACGAACACGTGACCGTGTACCCTCGATGCCGGGGGTGATGCACCGCAGCTCACGTCAAAGGAGACCCGTCCGGAAGCGCGGTACGCAAGCAATCCGGCGGGCGCTTTTGAGGACCCGAAACCCCACACGCTCGGGAGGGACCCCGTCAGGACACGCGGCGTCTATGGGCTGCCCTAGGTCGGCCTGACCGCCCCTAGGGCCTCGAGGTTCGCCGCCCTGCAATAAGAAAAACAAACGAAGAACGAGGAAGAAGAAGAACAAGGGAGAGGATAAAAGTAAAGGTAAAAGTGGTAGATTGATATGTCGATTGTGTGTTGTTCACTCGGCCGTCACCTCTTGTCTATATATGAGGCGGGTGTACTTCCCGTACAAGAAAAGGACTTTCCTAGCCGTCCAAATCATCAAAACCTAATAAAACACGGACTATTCACGACCTCCGGCCCGGATGATCCGGCCTAGCCTAGTTTTGTGATAGCAGCTCACTAATCGGGCGGTAACTTTTTTATACGAACTTGGATTAAGATAATTTTTATAGCAAAATTAACCGCCTCGACGAGACGCATAACTTTTCTGTTGAACACTTTTTGATCTGAGGCCATCTTGAAGGTGTGTCGTGCCGTTTTCTAAAGTCTGTAGCAGAAAAAGTTGTCCGGACGTCCGGACTTCTACCCGGATTGTCCGGTCTCCATCCGGATCATTCGGGACTGGACCCAGATCATCCGGCTTCATCGCAAACCTTCTATTGTCGTTGGTGCTTCAATTTCCCGAATGATCCGGACCCCGGCCCGGATGATCCGGCCAAATATGGCTGCAGCGCACGGTTTTGTCTGTAACTTTTGCATACGAACTCGAATGGGGACGATTTTTATATCAAAATCGTTCGTTTCGACGAGACGAATAACTTTGCAGTTGAAGACTTTTTAATTTGAGTGCAACTTAATTAGGTTCCATGCCATTTCCCAATCTGATGTCAACACGGGTATCTCCGAAATTGGCCTATCTTTTGCACCTGAGCTCCGTTTTGGTCCATCTTCATATTTATTTCGATCATCTTGACGAGGGACATCAAATGATGACATGAACTCATAATTTTAACCTCATCCCATTATAGGATCAAGTCACTCTTTGCGATCATGCCATTTTTGAGTGTCAACACATGCCCCCCTGTTTTTCGGCAAAGCTAGTGTGCCAAAAAATAACTTACACATAACTCATTCTAAGGACGATGTCAACACTCCATCGGCCACTTTGCATGCTTAGGGCAATAAATATATATCAGCCGTTATTTGTTTGAATCCTTGATGCAAACTTTGGTGAAACCTTCTCAACTTTATTAACAATCCGATGATAAAGTTCCTTGGATATGTATCTCAAGGTCATCCTCCGAACCATTTTGTTCACCCTTTTGCTAGGATTTTGTGGATAATCAACAATAAACTTTTTCCAATCCTTACTTTCGCCTGCATAACAATTTCATTAGTGGCCGAAGCTGTGGACTTCGGTTCGGCCTTACCTATGTTGACGAGACTAAGCATCGGCTACTGAGAGAAATGCAATACAGCATGATAACATAGTAGCCGGATGCTTGCCGTGCCAACTCTTTTGAATTGTCATGTATAAATATATGAACAATTTTAAAGCAACCCAAGGTAAATTTTGCATCTAGACATACCCCAAGATAAACTATAAGTGATTCATCAAAACATTGATAACCCTTGGATATTTTTTGCACTACTCATAACGAATCAATGAAAGCCTCAATATGTATAGCACCTATAGCAAGTAAAAGAGTCAATCCGAATAACAATGCATATTCGGCTTTCATTAATCGTGCATAAAAATATTCTAAGCGGCATGAGGCTTCAAAAAATAGTACCACAAAGAGATATATAAAGAACACCAACACTTTGGCCATTGCTGCGAATTGAACCATCAAAACATAATCTCCATAGTACTAGAGAGACAAGGCTAACATCAATAATATGCATGACATTAATCCGATGTTCAATAATAAAATCAACTTATGATTTGGCCTCTTATAGATCTCAAAGATGCACAGGCCAAATCATATCCAAACAAAGTATAAGCCCACTAGCCAATTCTGAAACTATGAATTGGTCTATACAACGTATATTCAATGATGTCTCAACTCCATTCAATCATAATATAGGCATACATATGAATTTTCATGAGCGCATACCTTGTCTCGCTCTCCATTCGAACTAAGGACGATGCTAGAATACTACACCAGCCATGCATTGACATATTCTTAGGACGATAGATAAATATCGACCATTACCATGTAAACTTCATTCAAAGCACATATAGCCGAAACAAACAAATGAAATGACAAACTAAGTATTTCGGCCTTTTGGATCAGCAACAAACTTGTAGCTAATCAAATGTATAGTGACTTGGTAATACCCTTTCATGATGTAAGAAATTATATGGCATCCATGGATTAAAATAAGCCCATTGAGGGTTACCAATCATGCCTGAAGACGAATTCCATGACATGGGTGTTAATGGCATAGTTGAAGAATATGGATAATGTGTAGACCGGCGATGCTGAAACCTTCGGCTTCGTCCTTCATAGTTTTCACTCTTTTCCTTCTTCACCTTTGCCGCACTTCTTGTAATGGAAGCGTGCAGATAATTCTCATTTTGAGCACTTCCTTTGGGAACCCATGCCATGTTTCTTTCTTCAAGTTCTTATGCACTAAGTTTTTGTAATTTCTTCTTTTGCCGATATGACAAGCCAAGTGGGCACCCCGGCAACGATTTTGTCTTGGCCAATGGCAATTCCTTTTTGGCCTTGTGCACTCTCAACTTCTTTTCTTCAGATTTGCCACTTTGACTCTCAATAATTGGTTGCTTCATCTCATTGCCTTTAGTAGCCAATGTCAACACTTTAATTGGCTCTTTTTCATTTGAGATTAAATCTGAAGTTGCACTCTTACGGCCATCTCTTTTAACACGGTAAACTTGCTTGACCACCTCTTTCTTCTTCCTTGAGCTCCGGACCGATTCCTTATGATTGAAATGGTCTTTAACATGTGATTGTCCAAATGTTTATCTTCTCGGAGCTGCATAATATTGGTGAGATGGTTTAAAATAAGATGGAGAATGTGCCCTTGTATCATACCTATCCCGTGATGGATATGGATCTATATGAGCATAGGGAGACATCAACGGCATTGGAATTGGTGGCCCAAAATAAGGATATGAATATGTTGCATTAAAATTATCACTTTGCCAATACCGATCCTCATATTTGCACCTTGGGGGTGATCTTGGTTTCTTTGCATGATTTGGCCGATAAGCATTCTCCTCTTCACTCTTCTTTTGATATTTATTCAATAGTTTAGCAAAGGTGATTTTTGATCTCTTACACTTGCGCTTATTTCGGCCTTTGCTTTCTTTTGGTTTGCTTTCATCGATCATTGGATTTGCTTGTTGCCCTCCAGTCCTTGGCGTCTCCATTGTAGATTCGATGGAATTCCCGCCCTCAAGATTATGTTCATTATGCTCTTCAACAACTTCTTTGCTTGAAAGCTTGATCCTGTCACCTGCAGTTTTTACCTTCTCACTAAATGGATCGGCTTGAAGGAGCCGATGCAATTTTTTTTGCCATCGGGACCAATCGGAATAGACTGCCCATCTCTTGGTGTTTCAACAAATTCCAATCGTTCTTTTTCAATGGCCGATTTAACTATTTGACGAAACATATTGCAATCCTGAAAATTATGTTTGAACAAATGATGCAACCTACAATACATTCGTCCTTGAATTGATGGATTGACATGGTGATCAAGAATTATTATATAATTATTTTTCAGCAACAAATCAAATATTTGATCACACATGCTTGAATTGAAGGTAAACTCTTTATTCTCTAGCCGATCTTGCTGTGAGAACGGCTTTGAAGTTAAGCAAACGAATGGTTCAGATTTTGCATTACGCCATTCGTCTATGCATTGTGTTTTGCACTCTATCTCCGATGTCTTTGAAAAGGAAATTATACCATCATCGGTTTTCTCAATAGAGTATAACCTTGGCTTTAAATTTCTGAAATCAAAGTAGTTAGAACATACATGTCTCAGTTGAGGCCATGCGTAAGCCAAGTATGAAGCAAGCAAAGAAACCCAATTAGATATGAATTTTAAATAAAGCAATGGGAAAATCTTTGGCTGCAATAATAAATCGCTATCGGTCTTTGTAAATGGCACAATAGGTTGATCGATATGTTCTATAACAATTTTATTGCTAACAAGTAAATTACCCTTCTTCATTGGTCTTTCAAAATTACTTATGAGGATTTTTATAATAGATGCATCAACAATAAAGTTGTGACCAAATCTGAAAACAGGTAAATTACTTGCTAGACATACCTTTTTAAATATGTTGAGAGAGCATGATGGTGGTGTAACTTGAACAATATCTTGCTCTATCTTTGGATGGCTCCCCAACACCTTATCATCATCTTTTTCTTGATTCCATGCATCATTACTTTGAACATTCTTGTCAGCCGAACAAAGTTCGGCTACTTACTCTTGTCCTTGAGGCTTGTCAATCTCTATAGCACGAAACTCATAGGGCAGGAAGTAGGTACCATTCACTTCAGAAAAATTAAGCATGGTTGTTTTCCTATGCTTGCGATGCCCTTTCTCAATGATGCTTGCATCATTGAAGTTGATCGATTCGGAATATATACCACTTGATTCGGCATTTTCAACTGAAGTACTTTAGTTTCCGAATCATCATTCTTTCATCGGTTATATCAATTGGCAAAGCTTTTTTTCCTTTGAGTCAATTCCCTATCAATTCTCTCTTGGCGAAGTACTTGCACCCTATCGCGCAAAGCTTTACTCCCCTCACAATTTCATCCCGCTCTAGATCAGTTTGCCCCCCAATGCTTTTAGGATCTTTCGGCAATGAACTGTTAGTGTTGCCGAAATTCTGCAGCTGTGTAGAGGGTGTATAATATGTTGTGGCACTAGGTGGAGGTGTATGCACTGGTGTATAACAATATGCTCTCTCGCCAATTCTATAAGTTGATGAAGTTTCATCTTGTTGCAAAACTCTAGCCTTTATGGCAGGATAATCAGGATGCAACCCGTTTTCATATTGTTCAAGGCAAAGAGTATTAATCCTCTTATTCTGTGTCAAGCTCTTTTTTAACGCAGCCACAACCGCTTCTGAAAGGGACTGCTCCACAATACTTTTAGATTCTTTCGACAATGATTCGTGAGTGTTGCCAAAATTCTTGACTTGCATAGAGCATGCATTATATGCTACAATATTAGATGGCGGCATGTGCACTGCTGGAAAATTTTCACTTATTCGGCTATGACCATGAAGGGGTGGAGCCGAATTATGAAAATATACAGTTGTATACGGCATCGAAAAATTACTAACATGAGGTGTAGCATAGGATGGCTGAGAGTAACTGGCCGAATAGCTAGTAGTAGCATGGCCAATTCTCCCATCCACCGGCAAGATTGGATTGACATATTGCAAATTAGTTGCCGATGAATAAAAGGGTGAAACACTTTCATGTATGCTATTGGAAATTTTAACATGAGGTGTTTCAAATTGATTAACCAAACCCATCGTGTTGTTCATCGGCATATGGATTTGTGGGGTTGCCGATGCATGAGAGTTTGGATACATATGTTGTACGTTACTAAAATTATAAGAATTTGAAGCATGAAGAATGTTTTGCATCGGGCCTTGCGCATAATTAGATGCATGATTGGTAAAACTAGGGCTAGACGATACATTATGCTCAGTAGGTGATCTAGCAACAACATATGAATTATTTGCATCTACAAAGGAGAATTGGGTACTCATATTACCTTTGTAGATTATAGTAACTTGATGACGATCTCTTTGTAGCAAGAACGGGCCGGAGACCGTTCAAAGCTTCGTCCCCAGCGGAGTCGCCAAAATGTGTGTTCGCACACGAACACATCACCGTGTACCCTTGACACCGGGGGTGATGCACCGCAGCTCACGTCGAAGGAGACCCGTCCGGAAGCGCGGTACGCAAGCAATCCGGCGGGCGCTTTTGAGGACCCGAAACCCCACACACCTGGGAGGGACCCCGTCAGGGCGCGCGGCGGCTATGGGCTGCCCTAGGTCGGCCTGACCACCCCTAGGGCCTCGAGGTTCGCCGCCCTGCAATAAGAAGAACGAACGAAGAACGAGGAAGAAGAAGAAAAAGGGAGAGGATAAAAGTAAAGGTAAAAGTGGTAGATTGATATGTTGATTGTGTGTTGTTCAATTGGTCATCACCTCTTGTCTATATATGAGGCGGGTGGACTTCCCGTACAAGTAAAGGACTTTCCTAGCCGTCCAAATCAGAAAAACCTAATAAAACACAGACTATTCACGACCTCCGGCCCGAATGATCCGGCCTAGCCCAGTTTTGTGACAGCAGCTCACTAATCGGGCGGTAACTTTTCCATACGGACTCGGATTAAGATAATTTTATATCAAAATCAACCACCTCGACGAGATTCACAACTTTGTTGTTGAACACTTTTTGATCTGAGGCCATCTTGAAGGTGTTTTGGGCCGTTTTCTAAAGTCTGTAGCAGAAAAAGTTGTCCGGACGTCCAAACTTCTACCCGGATTGTCCGTCCTCCACCCGGATCATTTGGGACTAGACCCAGATCATCCGGCTTCATCGCAAACCTTTTGTTGTCTTTGGTGCTTCAATTTCCCGAATGATCCGGACCCCGGCCCAGATGATCCGGCCGAACATGGCTGCAGCGCACGGTTTTGTTTGTAACTTTTGCATACGAACTTGAATGGGGACGATTTTTATATCAAAATGGTCCGTTTCACAAGACGAAGAACTTTGCAGTTGAAGGCTTTTTCATTTGAGTCCAACTTAATGAGGTTCCATGCCATTTTCTAATCTGATGTCAACACGGGTATCTCCGAAATTGGCCTATCTTTTGCACTTGAGCTCCGTTTTGGTCCATCTTCATATTTATTTCGATCATCTTGACGAGGGCCATCAAATGATGACATGAACTCATAATTTTAACCTCATCCCATTATAGGCTCAAGTCACTCTTTGCGATCATGCCAATTTTGAGTGTCAACAGCAGCTTCATTGACTTATTGCTCCTGCCTTTGCGTCTATGATAGGTGGGCCCAACAGGTGGTTGGCCTACCTGTCATGCAGCCAAAGGCAGGTGCAGTTAAGGCACCGGAGCTCAGTTCACGAGGAAGAGGGCGTTGTAGTAATCAAACTTCTCGGCCTTGTACGAGTTGATGGGACACATCAAAGCACTGCACTCGATATAAGTCTTTTTACACATTTCAAATGGACTACTACGTACGGATGTATGTAGACATATTTTGCTTCGTATGGAGTCACTTGTTGCAATCTCTAAAAAGACTTATATTTGGAAACGGAGGGAGTACATCGCATGCATGCATGCCGTGAGTTCCCTTTTGATACTTGCATGTGTTGATTTGATGCACCTTGCCAAATTTTGACTATAAATTTAACTAACCAAATTTTCATGCATGTCACAAAAAATTACGGGGCTGTTTGGATTGTGACTATGTTTGTCTTATGTTGCCACGTTATTTTTCCCACAATTGCCACACTTGCCTAACTTGAGTTGCTCAAATTGTTAGAAACACTTTGGCTTGCCTAAGGGACTTGTACCAGACTTGAACGATACAAAGTGCGACCTTGCACACCGTAACACCACTTGGAACAAGCGGGTAGCTATCTCAAAAAACAATCAACAACTAAAAAAAACGGTGACCTGGCAATAAACGATTGTTTTGATGGAGTGAAAAAGGAAAACTACCCCACTACGTATATATAGGCCGAAGCCTCCGCGCTTGCTTGCTAGGGTTGCTCTATTCACGCACTCTCATCCTTTCCAGATCTAAACAAGATAGGGGTGGCAACACTGTCTTTCTCCCTTCAAAAAACAGTGTCTTTCTATCCTCACCGCTGGTTACAGATCCGGACATATCCCCCTCCACCGGTGAAGGGGAGGAGGGGCAGCGTTTAGGCCGTCGTCGACAGCGAGGGAGAATACCCACTGCCGGCCGCATCGTTATCTCTGGCCGAGCGCCGGCTGATGTCTACACACGCTTCTACTCTTGTAGACTATGTTGGGCCTCCAAGCGCAGAGGTTTTTAGGACAGCAGCAATTTCCCTCAAGTGGATGACCTAAGGTTTATCGAACTCAGGGAAGTAGAGGTTGAAGATGGTCTCTCTCAAGCAACCCTGCAACTAAGATACAAGAAGTCTCTTGTGTCCCCAACACACCTAATACACTTGTTAGATGTATAGGTGCACTAGTTCGGCGAAGAGATGTTAAATGGCAAGTGATATGGATGGCAAAACAAAGTAATATAAATCTGTAATAAAAAGTGCAGCAAGCAAACAAGTGGTAAACGTGAGCACAAATGGTATTGCAATGGTGGAAACAAGGCCTAAGGATCATACTTTCACTAGTGGCAACTCCCAACAACATTAACATAATCGAATCACATGATATTTCCCATAAAACATGCAATGGAGACGCACCCGGAGGTCATTCCTTCGTGGTCAAGAGAGGACGAGAATTATGTAGGGCTACAAAAACACACCTCAAAGTTCGTAGTTCTCAATCTAAGGATTTCCCAATGTCACCGCGGCCATCCAAAGAGAGTCCCACAATCACCACAACATATCTAAAGGATAGTCAAAGACAAGCACCAAGAGACTCTCAATCTTCAATCAACACACAAGAGAGGAAATCACACATGAAAATATTTTTCTAATCCATGACCAATAGACCGCTGTCACCTTGGTCTCGGGGATTATACTAGATAAAGACAAGTGAGTACATCAATCCAATACATAGAGGAAGGGGAAATATCATGGGATCACCCTAGATTAACATAGCCTATGATCACAACGAAGATCACATCATGGGAGAGAGAGATAACCACATAGCTACACATACGAGCCCTCGGCCCCGGAGAAGACTACTCACACATGGACATGGTGAGGAGGAGGTTGATGATGGTGTTGATGGAGAGGTGCAGCCCCGCGAGGAGGAGACGGCCGGCGGCAGCCACGGAGGCGGCGGCGGCGGCCCTCGGGGGCGCGGCGGCGGCGGCGGCCCTAGGGGGCGGCGGCGGCGGCGGCCCTAGGGGGCAGCGGCTCCTTGGCCGCCCTTCTTCCTTGTGGATGGTGCTGCAATGGTGTTGGTCCTCCCCTCCAAGACGGCGGCTCGGGAGGAGGAAAATTCGTGGCCCTTGGTGACCTAGGTTTCCTCTCTTTATATAGACTCTCGGATTCCCGTCATCAGATTTTGGGCCTCAGTAAAACGGGCTTTACTCGGCCGTCTGGACTCTAATTTGGACGAATTTTATATCCAGAAGCATCGCCTCGAAATTCCCCACAACTTTCGCAACTAGACCTTTTCCGTTTGACGTCGTCTTCGGGACGGAACGTGACCATCTTTAAAAAACGTTCTCAGACAGATTTCAGGAAAGTCAGAGTCCTATTCCAATACGACTCCTTTTGCGTTTTTGTCAATTTCCAAGTAATTCCTACACAATAAAGTGTAAAACAAGAACATTGTGCACTTTTGCAACCATTAGTAGGTTAGTCCAAATATGATCAAAAGTGTATGGAAGTGCATAAATATCATAGCAATATCACACAAAAAGGGCATGGAGCAAACAGAAATTATAGATACGTTTTGGACGTATCAACATCCCCAAGCTTAATTCCTGCTCGTCCTCGAGTAGGTAAATGATAACAAGCATAATTTCTGTGGTGACATGCTATTAACCATATAAGAACTTTTCACAGTCACATGACAAGTGCTTACTGAGACATTGAATCTGTAGTAATTAAGTTGCCTCATGAGAAAATCACAAAGAACTGAAAGTTTTACAATATGATACTGAAACACTCAATAGATTTGTAGTGAGCAAGGTGTGCAAATATGACAAAGTGATATCTCGCTTGCCCCCTTTAGTGAAGCAAAACATAAATGCAGGGGCACCTCCAAGGTTTAAGTGACGACTAGATACAATGATTTCAGAATAAACGATATCATAATCATGCAAAAGACAATGGTACTTTGGGACAATGCACATTACACTCAGAATGACAATCATGCTCTAAATAGTTGGTGCTTTAAAGAAGGTGGAGACTCTCGAACCGTGGCTTTTGTTGGCAAGGTTGAAAACCCGTGGTCGGAAACAAAGACAAAACATGTACCAGAGCTCTTGGTTTTAAAAACAGAGGTAATAATTATTTTTTTAGATTATGCATATTTCGTCAACGAATGCTAGCAGATAACTCAATTACTTCTCGAGCTGGACAAGTTTCGAGGAACGACTCCCGAATGAGGACGATCACATCCTCTTAATCTCCTTTGTTTATCACTACCAACGTTTTCTGATTTCTCATGAACAAAGCGTGAAGGAGGGTTTGTTTGTTGTATAATTTTTTAATGAGCCGGGCGCACTCTATGCAAGTTCCTTCTCGTATTATGGGTTTGGACATTAGACATGCAATCCCGGGGTGAAGCTTGTCCAACTTAAAAAGATCATGAATTAACTACTACTTCCTCATGAGCTAAAACAGAGGCACAAAAGAGAAATGCTTTTTTTTGAATAATTTCGAGATGGTACATGAAAGTCTTCGTTAGGAATGGCAGGTAAATACCATGTATAGGAAGGTATGGTGGACTCATATGGCATAACTGGTTTAAAGGATTTTGGATGCACAAGCAGTCAGTCCGCTTAGTACAGGCGAAGGTTAGCAAAAGACTGGGAGCGACCAACTAAGAGAGCAATGACGGTCATAATCATGCAGAGCGACAAATCAACATTGAATCAGGCATGGAAGTTATATCGCTACTCAGAAATTAAAGATCATCAAGGCTTGATAGACTTTCTTTACAGTCTTAAATATGCGTGAGCATACGCCAAGTCAATCAAAATAAATTCTTGGGGGAAGACACCACTAAACCATACCACATCATAGGCAAACAAATCATGTTGGTACTCCATTAACACATTGAGAACCCCCCAGCTATTTGAGACTAACCATAAGAACACATGAACTACTAAGCATCATTATGCACATAGCATTTTTATCATAGACATATCAACCAGTGCAACAGAAGCCAACTCTCTTAACAAGATAAGCATGATAACTAAAGAGAGTTCCAGCGACCAACTAAACAAAAGCTCTTTAAAAAGATAAGCATGAAAACTAAGAGCTGAACATGATAGTAGCTATTGAAAGACAAAGAACACACACAGCAAGGATAGACATGAAAATTCTATGTTATGGTCTAGGTTGAAGTGGAGCGTGTTTCTCTCCCACACAAAGAAAGTTGAGTTCCAACTCGTTATGAACAGCAAGCAAAGCTAAAGAAACTAAAAAGGAAACTAAAAGCAAGACGCTCCAAGCATAGCACATAACACATGAAGTGATAAAAATATAGTGGAACGAAAGACGAACTGGTAATGTTGATGGAGAAGGGGATGCACGGGGGCATCCACAAGCTTAGATGCTTGAGTCTTCTTGAATATTTCTTGGGGTGCATGGGGGCATCCCCAAGCTTGAGCGTTTGACACTCCTGAATCTTTTTATCATCTTCCCTCGCACACTTGAAAACTCCCTTCATACATAACTCATCATAATCTGATTAGTGAGGTTAGTACCCATAATAAAATAATTTTCCTTGCTGGAAATAAGGATATTCTTGAAGGTCTACTGTTTCTCAAGATTGCCCAAAGGTTTTTGCAAAGAAAAAGCAAGCTCAAGGTTTGCAAAACGAAGGAAAGGCAAAACAGGACAGAATCTGTGAAAAACAAACCAGCAGGTAGTAAATAATTTTTTCGCGGCAATTCTGCAACTCAAATCAAAAAACGCAGAACAGACGCCCGAAAGTCAATTGTATAGAGCACGCTGTCGAAAAAAATAAGACCAAAAAGATGATCTGGTGATTTTATACGAATTTTTCTATCCAAAGACAGAATCTGTTTCCTGGACAACACGTCACAACTTTTGAACTTTCTTGCAATCAGAGGCTACACTTGGCACAAAGCTGAAAAGTAAAGATACAATGATGATGCTACTGTAGTAACAACATCAAGACACAACAAAAGCAAAATAAAATTTTATTCATTGTGGGCTGCCTCCCAAAAGCGCTTTCTTTTATGCCTTTAAGCTAGGCATAAGACTTTAATGATGCTCTCGTAGGAATAAGAGTTGAAGAACAAAAAAGAGCATCAAGAAGCAAATACCAAACACATTTATGCCTAACATGCTTCCTATGCATAGGAATATTGCAATAGAATAATTCATTGAAGCACAAAGCAATAAGCATAGGAAGGCCAAACAAGCATAACTTCAAAATATTCACCATAAAAAGAGGAAACTTCTTATTATTAAGATATTTAGAACCATGTCTCCCTCTCTCATTATAAATTTCAGTGGCATCATGGATGAACTCAACAATATAACTATCACATAAGGCATTATTTCCATGATCCAAAAGCATAAAAGTGTCATTACTCTTCAAATAAGGAAAATCTTTCTTATTAGAAATAGTGAGAGTAAGACTATCATAACCATCATGGTAATCATCGTATTTAGGAGGCATATCATAATCATAATAAATTTTATCCTCAATAGTAGGTGGACTGAAAATATCATATTCATCATTGTAATCATCATATATAGGAGGCATAGTATCATCAAAGTAAATTTTCTCCTCAAAAGTTGGGGGACTAAAAATATCATGTTCATCAAACGTGTCATCCCCAAGCTTAGAGCTTTCCATGTCATTAGTAATATTGATATTAAATAAAAACATACTAATAACATCACCACCATCATGATTGTTATGCAAATAAAGTTCCAAAGGTTTTTTAATTTTCTCTTCGAACACATCATGTCCAAGTTCAAGGTAGAGCTTATAAAGCTCTCTCATATTTTTGTTGTTTTCCATTAAGCAAAACTAGTGAAAATAAAAACAAGAAATAAAAAGATTTAATTGCAAGATCTAAAGATATACCTTCAAGCACTCACCTCCCCGGCAACGGCGCCAGAAATAGCTTGATGTCTACACACGCTTCTACTCTTGTAGACTATGTTGGGCCTCCAAGCGCAGAGGTTTGTAGGACAGCAGCAATTTCCCTCAAGTGGATGACCTGAGGTTTATCGAACTCAGGGAAGTAGAGGTTGAAGATGGTCTCTCTCAAGCAACCCTGCAACTAAGATACAAGAAGTCTCTTGTGTCCCCAACACACCTAATACACTTGTTAGATGTATAGGTGCACTAGTTCGGCGAAGAGATGTTAAATGGCAAGTGATATGGATGGCAAAACAAAGTCATATAAATCTGTAATAAAAAGTGCAGCAAGCAAACAAGTGGTAAACGTGAGCACAAATGGTATTGCAATGGTGGAAACAAGGCCTAGGGATCATACTTTCACTAGTGGCAACTCCCAACAACATTAACATAATCGAATCACATGATATTTCCCATAAAACATGCAATGGAGACGCACCCGGAGGTCATTCCTTCGTGGTCAAGAGAGGACGAGAATTATGTAGGGCTACAAAAACACACCTCAAAGTTCGTAGTTCTCAATCTAAGGATTTCCCAATGTCACCGCGGCCATCCAAAGAGAGTCCCACAATCACCACAACATATCTAAAGGATAGTCAAAGACAAGCACCAAGCGACTCTCAATCTTCAATCAACACACAAGAGAGGAAATCACTCATGAAAATAATTTTCTAATCCATGTCTAATAGACCGCTGTCACCTTGGTCTCGGGGATTATACTAGATAAAGACAAGTGAGTACATCAATCCAATACATAGAGGAAGGGGAAATATCATGGGATCACCCTAGATTAACATAGCATGTGATCACATCGAAGATCACATCATGGGAGAGAGAGATAACCACATAGCTACACGTACGAGCCCTCGGCCCTGGAGAAGACTACTCACACATGGACATGTTGAGGAGGAGGTTGATGATGGTGTTGATGGAGAGGTGCAGCCCCGCGAGGAGGAGACGGCCGACGGCAGCCACGGAGGCGGCCCTCGGGGGCGCGGCGGCGGCGGCAGCCCTAGGGGGCAGCGGCTCCTTGGCCCCCCTTCTTCCTTGTGGATGGTGCTGCAATGGTGCTGGTCCTCCCCTCCAAGACGGCGGCTCGGGAGGAGGAAAATTCGTGGCCCTTGGTGACCTAGATTTCCTTTCTTTATATAGACTCTTGGATTCCCGTCATCAGATTTTGGGCCTCGGTAAAACGGGCTTTACTCGGCCGTCCGGACTCCGATTTGGAAGAATTTTATATCCAGAAGCATCGCCTCGAAATTCCCCACAACTTTCGCAACTAGACTTTTTCCGTTTGACGTCGTCTTCGGGCCGGAACGTGACCATCTTTAAAAAACGTTCTCAGACAGATTTCAGGAAAGTCAGAGTCCTACTCCAATACGACTTCTTTTGCGTTTTTGTCAATTTCCAAGTAATTCCTACACAGTAAAGTGTAAAACAAGACCATTGTGCACTTTTGTAACCATTAGTAGGTTAGTCCAAATATGATCAAAAGTGTATGGAAGTGCATAAATATCATAGCAATATCACACAAAAAGGGCATGGAGCAAGCAGAAATTATAGATACGTTTTGGACGTATCACCGGCGCGGGAGGTCCTCCGACCCCTTCGTCGTTGCCCTAGTGTGGGCGGATCCAGCCTCCCGCCGCCCACCTATCCATGCATCCGGATGACCTTCAGGTATATCTTCCTTGCAAACCGCCTTAGCTCTACTTCCCCAGCTCGCTACGTCGCTGCATGTGCATCATTTTCTACCTCTCAGCCCCTCTCAATCGGACGGTCCAACGTCACCTTTTTTTCTTCTATTGTTAGAGGTAAAGCTACTTCATGGAGTGGAATCTTGTACTTGGTTCAAACAAGAAATAAAGTGGGGTGGGGAAATTTAGTATGTAGTACATTGGACTTGGTACAAACAGAAAGGAAAGGGGGTTAAAGTAGTACATACTGGTCATCCAACCGGTCTCTTGGTCGAAAAGGGAAATATGGGGGTAACGCTGAACACAGTGGTATGACCAGGATTAGATTTGCTATCCACACATAGGAGTAGGTGGCTAGAGTGAACAAAAATGGGACCAACCCAGATATGTTTCTTGGATGTTTGTTTCTCGGGGCAACAAACTATGAATCACCACTTTATGCCCCTGTTTAGGTACATGGTGCGACAATTTTTTGTGTTTTGACCCTTTTTGGATGGAAATTCAGGATCTGACCCCTGTTTGATTTTTTTCGGGGATTTGACCCTTTTTCTTACCGCCACCGGCTCTGGCGGTAGGGTTAGACATGCTACCACCAGGGCCCTTGGCGGTAGGGTCCTTATACACGTCAGCACTTGGTCAGACAAGTTCCTACCATCTTGATATATGTATTTTATTTATTTGATCCATATGTTTAGGTCTGCAACAGTGGCGCAACCATTGCCCATTCATCTCCAACACGACCCTTCTGCCTTGCCACTTCTGTACGTGTACGGGTCCTTCCCCGAGCTTCTACAGCCGGTGGGAGCTTTTTCAGACGAGTTCCTACAAGAGACGAGGGCAGTGCAATGGCACGAGAGGGCAGAACGGATCGCCGACGATGTGAAGTGTTGGTCGCTGAGTGTGAAGGAGTTCCAGAGAGTGATTGCAGAGATGGAGGGAGATCCAACTATCTCCTGTGAACGCTGGGAAGGGACAATTGAAGTTGCCAAGCAACACACCAACTGGGAGCTGCACAATTTGGGCCGGAGGATCTACTTCGAGAGCATTGCGGAGGAGAGAGCCAGGATGACGCACCCAAGTGCATCGGCGTTCGATATCATCAGCTGGGGAAGGGCGGAGGCGAAAACTCCAGCGGGCAAGGCAAGGTGGGAGTGCTTGAATGGTCGGATGCCGACCAACATTCTGCCTCCGCCTGAACCGGTGGATCCGCTGCCGTATCTGTCTCCACGGCCAGGCGTAACATATGAGGGGGGAGGTTTACCCGCCCTATAAATTGCATATGCATCTATGTTTTAGTAGGGGTTGTCAAACTATGTGGATAAGTTTGCTATTTGCTATTTCCTACTTATGAATCTATGTGTAAACTGTTTGATATTTGCTATGTGGAACCTTTGTTAATATGTGCTATGCTAGACTGCTAGTGCACCCACTGTCCCATGCCCTTATACCAAATATTTAGTTGTTCTTAATCTAATTCCCCTGGTAAAAATGAAGCCATGCCACTGTTATAAGCCATGACAAGTTTAGCCAAATGTTTTTGCCTGTAATTGTTTGAGACTCTAACTGTTTCCTCTGTAGCTTTTTGTGTAAACAGGGATGTCCATTTCACCTGGTTGCTGTTGTGACCTTATGGTGCACTGCACAAAACTCTTCTTAAAAGAAGTGACTTTTGTGCTGTTTAACTAGAATGTCAGAATGGAACAGTCGGTTCATTTTGGTGGAACTGCACAAAGGAAGATCTATGTTCCAATCCTCATCATCCATATTGGCACCATAACCTTCCTTTAGGTAAGAATGGTATTTAATGCATGTGTTCATCTCTATTTTGCGACTGCCATGAGAAAATAATGCTATTTTTACTAGTACACTTGTACTCCCTCACTGACAAAACCAATTCTTAAATAGAAGGCCAATCATGTACTTGGTTTCACTAACTGGTGAGGAGAATGAGAAACAGAGCATGAAGCGAAAGAAGAAGAAGAATAAACAGTGCCAAGGCGATCTTGCTGAAGCCAGAGGCCTCAGTTGAGGCCATTCAAGGGCTCCGGCAACAACTACCTTACATGTGAGACGATCCTCCAGGGAGCCCTTCCACTTCTGCTGTCTCACTTAATTAATTAGGAGTACTTAAGTACCACTAATTTATTGCTGCCTAATTTTCCTATCGGAGTTTAACAAATCTTTAGTAGCACCCTATGCTGAATCATGTACGTGTGTATGTTTGTCTATGGAGGTGAATCATGTGGTGGAGCAGGGAGGGAATATTATTAGTGTCATGACATAATAGTGCTATTGTTTTGCATGTCAACTTATTGCCATTGGTTCAATGAGGCAATATTTTGCGTATTGTCCATCATGAATTTGATGCTACTGTTAGAGTAATATGCTAATGTCTTTCTATCCTTTCCCACTAAGCTAACGAAGGTTTCACCTTGTTCCTACTTGTGCAAACAGGGATCATGTTGTGCCAATCATACATTTTAGTGGAACTACACAAGATAATACAATGAACTGTATCCCAGCCTGTGGTTTAATTCTGCTGGAAGTTCTTGATAATCTTTCGATATAACCTCAGCACTGATAAACAAGAGTGATTTCAACCATACATTTTAAGTGCACAAAAATATGTACTATTGAGTGATTCCAGTGAGTGCTTTATCATCTCTTATGGGACTACATGAATAAGCTTTTTTCCTTAGGTTGGTACGGGCCTAAGGTCTTCATCCATATTAGTTTGTTGTCATCTCTATTTGTATTGTGCTACTGCCATGAGAAACTCTTTTATCTTTGCATGTTAAAGTTTTGCAACCTATGATACATGGCAATGCTTTGAGTGTTGAGCTAATCGGCACTGATTAAATAAACTAATACCTCTCTTTAAGCAAGACTACTATGTTGCTAACTTTATGCATTAAGATAATGAGGGTGCTTCTATTTGTTAGTGTATGTTTCATCAACTAGTCCCACTATTACAGTAATCTCTCTCTCAATATATGTGCCAATAGGGATGCTCGATTTTGATGGAACTGCACAAAAACTTTGGGTGCTTCATTGCCTCGGCAGCTTCCATCCTTTCCTGTCAGTCGCTAATCTGGGCCTGCTTTCTTCCTTTGCTGTCAGTCGCTTCGCTTATCTCGGCTTCCAGTCAAAGGAAAAAGTAATTGATATGCTACCTCACACAGGTTGGTACTGGTCTTTATCCTGATTATTGTGCTTATCATGTATTGGTAATTTGGTATTGTGCTACTGTTTGCCGATTTTATAAATGAGTAAATTGGAGCCTGAACTCGCAGGCAAATCATTGCATTGGGTGATTTCAGTAGAACTGCACAAAAAGATCAGATGGACAGATACTTATGCTGCTGGTATGAACTCCAAAGTTCACTCAGACAAGCATCGATGTTGACACGAAGTGCCTATATTCATTTGAGTATCAACCGGCGCCAACCAGTTGTCAAACTCCAAGTATTAGGAGAGTGAACGCTAAAGATATTGCTTGGCACATAGCCCAGAAAAACACAGTCCAGTCTTTGGTCCCAACTTGTGCCTTTTGGTTATCGGCAGATATGGTAGCGAACTGTATGGCATGGTGTCTAAAGATTCCAGAGAAGTTGGTTGATGCGTATATTCATCTGGCACTTAATCAGTCTGCATGCCAGGGATGCTCAATTTCAGTTGAACTGCACACAAAAATTGGGTGGTTCATTTTCTCAACCGCCTCCTTTCTCGTCTGCAATGTAGAATTTTGGCGAGCTACAGGACCAAGATGAGCTAGTAAACTAGTTGGATGAAAGTAGTGGCGAAGTTTCTCAAACCTCCCTCGCACGAGGTCACTATTTGAGGATAAACCTACAAGCAAAGTTTAGATTGTCTGTGCTGCCTCTTATGTACTCGAAAGTTTACTCGTACACGCATTAATTTTAGAAAGAAGTACCTTCGACTGAACACCATTTACCAGTCTGCAATGTAGAATTTTGGCGAGCTATAGGACCAAGATGAGCCTGTAAACTAGTTGGCTGAAAGTAGTGGCCAAGTTGCTCAAACCTCCCTCGGCACGAGGCCACTATTGGAGGATAAACCTACAAGCAAAGTTCAGATTGTCTGTGCTGCCTCTTATGTACTCGAAAGGTTAATCGTACAAGCATTAATTTTAGCAAGAAGTGCCTCCGACTGAACACCATTTACCAATATGTACTCTAGGTAATTAAAGTTCATCCATGGATCATATTGGTTGTGATCTCAATCATTTGGATGCATAAACATACTGAACATGTGTATATCTGAATCTTTTTGTGAATTATCTATGAATATTGTTGTGTGATCTATCAATCATTTGGATCCATAGACATGCTGAACTTGTGTATATATGAATCTTTTGAGTTGTTGATAGTGAATGTTGACTATGAATATGAACGTGTCCTGTGAACTTGAGTTTGATACGGATGTTTACCTTTTCTGTTGTGCTTGTGTGTGAACTTATTAGTATGCCTACTGTGGGGTATGTGACGTGTGGGTGTCAACGACACACCTTCTTCCCGAGAAGAATTGCACCTGCTTTGTTAGGGTAGCAATGGCGCATCAGCTCTTTTTAATCTTTTTGCTTTGTCTTGCCCCCTCCCCCGCTCAACCCCTGCCGTAATGTTTTTGGCCTCAAAACAAACATAGTACTGCATTGTTTTTGGGGCTTGATGAAAAATCGAGTGCTGGTTTTTGTAGGTTGGCCCGCCCAGCAAATGGGCTGCTGGTCCACCACAGACTGGGAGTCTAAAAATTAATGCTTGTATCAACTAGGCCTAGGTTTCAACTTATCGCCATCGAGAGCCATCCACTGAAGAAAAACAATCGCTCTTGATTTGCTTCTTCAGTCGTGCCGCCGGCCCCCTCTATAATCCAGTTTGCTTGGGGATCTAGTATCATTTTTTTCAGAGGGCGAACAAGTATCAGCTAGGCCTAGGTTTTGTATTTTAACATGCATAGCCCACGACATATGGTGATAGTGGTTTCAACTTATTTTTTGAGATCCATAACGGCCTATGGGACGGAGAAGAGCAGATGACACCCCACCCACCCCACCTCGCCGCCGACTTCCTCGCGACGGCGAACCTCCCTGCCCTACACCCTGCGCCACATGTCGAGAGTCAACAGATCCACATGTTCGCCTCCTCGCCCGGGCTCGACAATCCCGTACATGCCTCCCCCCTTCATGTACCAGACCTTCCCGGAGATGCTGCGCTCGATTGGGTCGGTGTAACCGGAGACGCCGCAGGCAACAAGGATGCGGAGGTGGACGGAGCGAGCCACGCGGATCCACGACGATGCATCATCCTACCTCCTGTGTGATAACCCACAAGTGTAGGGGATCACAACAGTTTTCGAGGGTATAGTATTAAACCCAAATTTGTTGATTCGGCACAAGGGGAGTGATACGTCCATTTTGCATCATGCTTATAAGTTGATATTTATTGCATTATGGGCTGTTCATACATGTTTTGTCACAATACTTATGCCTTTTCCCTCTTATTTTGCAAGGTTTACATGAAGAAGGGGGAATGCCGGCAGCTGGAATTCTGGGCTGGAAAAGGAGCAAACTCTGGAAACCTATTCTGCACAACTCCAAAAGCCCCGAAACTCCACAGAACATTTTTTCGGAAAAATATAAAAAATACCTGGCAGAAGAAACCCACGAGGGGGGCCACTCGCTGGCCTCGAGGGTGGGGTGCGTGCCCCCCTGCCTCGAGGGCCAGCCGGTGGTCCCCAGGTGACCATCTTCTCCTATATGATGCGTTTTGACCTGGAAAAAATAAGGAGAAGGCTTTCGGGACCAGACGCCGCCATCTCGAGGCGGAACCGAGGCGGAAACCAATCTAGGGCTCCGGCAGAGCTATTCTGTCGGGGATAGTTCCCTCCGGGAGGGGGAAATTGTCACCGCCGTCATCACCAACAACTCTCCCATCTTGGGGAGAGCTATCTTCATCAACATCTTCACCAGCATCATCTCCTCTCAAACCCTAGTTCATCTCTTGTATCCAATCTTTGTATCAAAACCTCAGATTGGTACCTGTGGGTTGCTAGTAGTGTTGATTACTCCTTGTAGTTGATGCTAGTTGGTTTATTTGGTGGAAGATCATATGTTCAGATCTATTATGCATATTAATACCCCTCTGATCATGAACAATATTATTTCTTGTGAGTTGTTTCTTTTGTTCCTGAGGACATGGGAGAAGTCTTGCTATTAGTAGTCATGTGAATTTGGTCTTCGTTCGATATTTTGATGAGATGTATGTTGTCTTTCCTCTAGTGGTATCATGTGAACGTCGACTACATGACACTTCACCATTATTTGGGCCTAGAGGAAGGCATTTGTAAGTAATAAGTAGATGATGGGTTGCTAGAGTGACAGAAGCTTGAACCCTAGTTTATGCATTGCTTTGTAAGGGGCCGATTTGGATCCATATGTTTCGGGCTATGGTTAGGTTTACCTTAATACTTCTTTTGTAGTTGCGGATGCTTGCATTAGAGGTTAATCATAAGTGGGAGGCTTGTCCAAGTAAGGGGAGCACCCAAGCACCGGTCCACCCACATACAAAATTATCAAAGTACCGAACGCGAATCAGACAATCGTGATGAAAACTAGCTTGACGATAATTCCCATATGTCCTCGGGAGCGCTTTACCTTGCATAAGAGTTTGTCCAGGCTTGTCCTTTGCTACAAAAAGGATTGGGCCACCTTGCTGCACCTATTTGCTTTTACTGTTTGTCACTTGCTACCAATTATCTTTTCACAAAACTATATGTTATCTATAATTTTAGTGCTTGCAGAAAATACCTTACGGAAAACTGCCTATCATTTCCTTCCGCTCCTCGTTGGGTTCGATACTCTTACTTATCGAAAGGACTAGGATAGATCCCCTACACTTGTGGGTCATCAAGACCCTTTTCTGCCGCCGTTGTTGGGGAGTGAAGCGCCTTTGGTAAGTGGAATTTGGTAAGGAAAAATTTATATAGTGTGCTGAAATTTATTGTCACTTGTTACTATGGCTCAAAATCCTTTGAGGGGCTTGTTCGGGGTATCTTCACCCCGATCAGAAGAGCAAAGAGTTGCTCCTCAACCTACTGGACCGATTGAAAATGTTTGCTTTGAGATTCCTTCGGGTATGATAGAGAAACTGCTTGAAAATCCCAATACAGGAGACGGGACACTTCACCCTGATTTACATCTAATCTATGCGGATGAAGTTTGTGGATTGTTTAAGCTTGTAGGTATGCCCGAGGATGTTATCAAGAAGAAGGTTTTCCCTTTATCTTTGAAGGGAGACGCATTGACATGGTTTAGGCTATGCGATGATATGGGATCTTGGAACTATAATCGTCTGAAGTTGGAATTTCATCAGAAATTCTACCCTATGCACCAGGTTCATCGTGATCGTAATTATATTTATAATTTCTGGCCTCGCGAAGGAGAAAGCATCGCTCAAGCTTGGGGGAGGCTTAAGTCAATGTTATATCCATGCCCCAATCATGAGCTCTCAAGAGAAATGATCGTTCAAAAATTTTATGCTCGGCTTTCCCATAATAATCGCTCCATGCTCGATACTTCTTGTTCTGGCTCTTATATGATGAAGACTATTGACTTTAAATGGGATTTATTGGAAAGAATTAAACGCAACTCCGAAGATTGGGATCTCGATGAAGGTAAGGAGTCAGGTATGACCCCTAAGTTTGATTGTGTCAAATCTTTTATGGATACCGATGTTTTCCGTGAGTTTAGCACTAAATATGAACTTGACTCTGAAATAGTAGCTTCTTTCTGTGAATCCTTTGCTACTCATGTTGATCTCCCCAAGGAGAAGTGGTTTAAATACCATCCCCCTATTGAAGTAAAAGTAGTTGAACCTATTAAAGTTTAAGAAAAGACTATCACTTATAATGTTGATCCAGATATCCCTACCGCGTATATCGAGAAACCACCTTTCCCTGTTAGGATAAAGGATCATGCTCAAGCTTCAACTGTAGTCCGTAAGAGTAATACTAGAACCCCTACACCCTCTGAGCAAATTAAAGTTGAACCTAGTGTTGCTATGGTTAAAGATCTCTTGGTAGAAGATTTAGATGGACATGTTATTTATCTCCAAGAGGAGTCTGCTAGAATAGCTAAACCCAATGCTAGGAATAGACATAAACCTATTGTAGGCTTGCTTGTTATCTCTGTCAAGATAGGAGATCATTGCTATCATGGTTTATGTGATGTAGGTGCTAGTGCAAGTATTATCCCTCTTGACTTGTATAACAAAATTATGCATGATATTGCACCGGTTGAGTTAGAGGGGATTGATGTTACTATTAAGCTTGCTAATAGAGATACTATTTCACTAGTTGGGATTGTTAGAGATATTGAAGTTCTATGTGGGAAGGTTAAATACCTCGCTGACTTTCTTGTTCTTAGTTCCCCACAAGATGCTTTCTATCCCATTATATTTGGTAGACCCTTCTTGAATACCGTTAATGCCAAGATAGACTGTGTGAAAGATATTGTCATTGTCAGATTAGGGGATACGTCTCATGATTTTAACTTTGCTAAATTCCGTAGACAACCCCTCGAAAAGGCACCACCCAGTACGGATGAACTTATTGGTCTTGCTTCTATTGTCGTGCCACCTAATGATCCCTTAGAACAATACTTGCTAGACCATGAAAATGATATGCATATGAATGAGAGAAGGGAGATAGATGAAATATTCCTTACACAAGGACCAGTATTGAAAAATAACTTGCCTGTTTAAATCCTAGGGGATCCTCCTCCACCCAAGGGTGATCCCGTGTTTGAACTTAAACCTTTGCCTGATAATCTTAAGTATGTTTATCTTGATGAAAAGAATATATATCCTGTTATTATTAGTGCTAACCTTTCAGAGCATGAAGAAAAAAGATTATTGAAAACTCTGAAGAAGCACCGAGCCGCTATTGGATATACTCTGGATGATCTTAAGGGCATTAGTCCCACTATATGTCAACACAAGATTAAATTGGAAGAAAATGCTAAACCAGTTATTGATCATCAGCGATGGTTAAATCCTAAGATGAAAGAAGTGGTAAGGAAGGAAATTCTAAAGCTTCTAGAGGCAGGTATTATCTATCCCATTGCTGATAGCCAGTGGGTAAGTCCTGTCCATTGGGTTCCTAAGAAAGGAGGTATGACCATTGTCCCTAATGATAAAGATGAATTGATCCCGCAAAGAATAGTTACAGGTTATAGGATGGTAATTGATTTCCGTAAGCTAAATAAAGCTACTAAGAAAGATCATTACCCCTTGCCATTTATTGATCAAATGCTAGAAAGATTATCCAAACATACTCATTTCTGCTTTCTAGATGGTTATTCTGGTTTCTCTCAAATACCTGTGTCAAAGGGGGATCAAGAAAAGACCACCTTTACTTGTCCTTTCGGTACCTTTTCTTATAGATGTATGCCTTTTGGTTTATGTAACGCACCTGCTACCTTCCAAAGATGCATGATGGCTATATTCTCTGACTTTTCTGAAAAGATTGTTGAGGTATTCATGGATGATTTCTCCGTTTATGGAACTTCTTTTGATGATTGCTTAAGCAACCTTGATCGAGTTTTGCAGAGATGTGAAGACACTAACCTTGTCTTGAATTGGGAAAAGTGCCACTTTATGGTCAATGAAGGCATCGTCTTGGGACATAAAATTTCTGAAAGAGGTATTGAAGTTGACAAAGCTAAAGTGGATGCTATTGAAAAGATGCCATGCCCTAAGGATATCAAAGGTATACGAAGTTTCCTTGGTCATGCCGGGTTTTATAGGAGGTTCATTAAGGACTTCTCCAAAATCTCCAGGCCTCTGATTAATCTTTTACAGAAAGATATTCCGTTTGTCTTTGATAATGATTGTCTAGAAGCATTTGAAATACTTAAGAAAGCATTGATCTCTGCACCCATTGTCTAGCCTCCTGACTAGAACTTACCCTTTGAGATTATGTGCGATGCTAGTGATTATGCTGTAGGAGTTGTTCTAGGGCAAAGAGTTGATAAGAAATTGAATGTTATCCAGTATGCTAGTAAAACTCTAGATAGTACCCAAAGAAATTATGCTACCACTAAAAAAGAATTTTTAGCAGTTGTGTTTGCTTGTGATAAGTTTAGACCCTATATCGTCGATTCTAAAGTAACTATTCACACTGATCATGCTGCTATCAAATACCTTATGGAAAAGAAAGATGCTAAACCTAGACTTATTAGATGGGTCCTCTTGTTGCAAGAATTTGACTTGCATATTACTGATAGAAAGGGAGCTGAGAACCCTGTAGCAGATAACTTGTCTAGGTTAGAGAATATACTTGATGACCCACAACCTATTGATGATAGCTTTCCTGATGAACAACTAGCTGTCATAAATACTTCTCGTACTGCTCCTTGGTATGCTGATTATGCTAATTACATTGTTGCTAAGTTTATACTTCCTAGCTTCACATACCAGCAAAACAAAAAGTTCTTCTATGATTTGAGACATTACTTTTGGGATGACCCGCACCTTTATAAAGAAGGAGTAGATGGTATTATTAGACGTTGTGTGCATGAGCATGAACATGAACAGATCTTACGCAAGTGCCACTCCGAAGCTTATGGAGGACACCATGCGGGAGACAGAACTGCACACAAGGTATTGCAATCCGGTTTTATTGGCCTACTCTCTTCAAGGATGCCCGTAAGTTTGTCTTATCATGTGATGAATGTCAAAGAATCGGTAATATTAGTAGACATCAAGAAATGCCTATGAATTATTCACTTGTTATTGAACCATTTGATGTTTGGGGTTTTGATTATATGGGACCTTTTCCTGCCTCTAATGGGTACACACATATTCTAGTTACTGTTGATTACGTTACTAAGTGTGTAGAAGCTATTCCAACTAGTAGTGTTGATCATAACACCTCTATTAAGATGCTTAAAGAAGTTATATTTCCAAGGTTTGGAGTCCCTAGATATCTGACGACTGATGGTGGTTCACACTTTATTCATGGTGCTTTCCGTAAGATGCTTGCTAAGTACGATGTCAACCATAGAATTGCATCACCCTATCACCCACAGACTAGTGGCCAGGTAGAACTAAGTAATAGGGAGTTGAAATTAATCTTACAGAAGACAGTTAATAGGTCTAGAAAGAATTGGTCCAAGAAACTAGATGATGCATTATGGGCCTATAGAACTGCATATAAAAATCTTATGGGTATGTCTCCATATAAGATGGTATATGGAAAAGCTTGTCACTTACCTCTTGAGCTGGAACATAAGGCATATTGGGCTATCAAAGAGCTCAATTATGATTTCAAACTTGTTGGTGAAAAGAGACTATTTGATATTAGTTGTCTCGATGAATGGAGAACCCAGGCCTACGAGAATGCCAAGTTATTTAAAGAAAAGGTTAAAAGATGGCATGACAAAAGGATACAAAAGCGTGAGTTCAACGTAGGTGATTATGTTTTGCTATTCAAATCTCGTTTAAGATTTTGTGCATGAAAACTTCTCTCCAAGTGGGAATGACCTTACGTTATCGAGGAGGTATATCGTTCCGGTGCTATAAAGATCAACAACTTCGAAGGCACAAATCCGAAGGTGGTGAATGGTCAAAGGATCAAACATTACATCTCAGGTAATCCTATAAATGTTGAAACTATATTTGAAACCATAACCCCGGAGGAACACATAAGGGACACTTTCCAAAACGATTCAGCCTCCGAAAAAAAGAGGTACGTGATACGGTAAGTAAACCGACTCCAAAACAGTTCTAAAGGCAGTTTTTCTCCATTTTGGAATATTTAGAAAAATAGAAAAATAAACCGCAGTCCGGAGGAGACACGAGGTGGCCTCGAGGGTAGGGGCGCGCCCCCTTCCCAGGGTGCCCTCCTGCCTCGAGAGCACCCCGTGTGTCCCCTAGACTCCGTTTTCTTGTGGGTTACTCCTTTCGTGCTGGAAAAATTCATTATATATACTCCCGAAGGTTTTGACCTCTGTATCACGCAGAATTCCTCTGTTTTCGTTTCGAGCTGTTATCTGCTAAGGTTTGCGAAGCCATGCATCATGTCGTCTCCCTCCTCCAACAATGAAGGTAACGATGCTTGGCTAATGAAGATAGATCTGAAGAGGGAAGGACCCGAGGAGATCCATAAGGAGAAGAAGATCAAGATGGAGGTGGAAGATCCGGCTCCGGCAGCGGGAGAAGAAGACATCCCCAAATCCTTTCCAAATCTCTTTACCTCAACTGAGCTAGAAGCTTTCAGGATGCTTGAGTTAACTCAGATCCGCAACAAGCATCTCACAAGTGAAAATCTTTTGTTGAAGGATTACATAGCTTCTCTCAAAGGTATTATCCGCAAGCTGGAAGACCTCCTGCGCTCAATATATGAGGACCCCCCGTCACTACTTGCAACTCCATCATCACCAACCCCAAAGAAGGAGACATGATCATATGGGTATGGGCACTCCCCTTGGCAACTGCCAAGCTTGGGGGAGTGACCCCGGTATCGTATCACCATCACTCTTATCTTTATCGTTTTACTTCGTTTGATCCTTTTGGTAGTATCTTGATCTATTAGAATAAAGTTAGCATGATCTAGTTGTGAGCTTTTGCTTTGTGAGCCTTATCCTTTGTAATCGAGTCCGTGAGCTATATAATAAAGATTAGTGTTGAGTCAAGGGCTTGATTTCCTCACTTGAGTCATGATAAAAGAAAGAAAACAAAAAGAGAATCAAAGAGATCATATCGATCTTATGGGAAGTAATGACTTCACATACAAGAGTAAGATAAATAAAAGTTGTTGGGAGGTGACAAACATAGTTTTGGTCATCGTTGCAATTAATAAGAAGTAATAAAAGAAGAGAGGCTTCACATACAAATATACTATCTTGGACATGTTTTATGATTGTGAGCACTCATTAAAGTATGACATGCTAAAGAGTTGATGTTGGACAAGGAAGACAACATAACGGGTTATGTCTTCTTATATCCGAAATAAAGTATATTGTCATGGATCTTCCAACATGTTGAGCTTGCATTTCCCTCTCATGGTAGCCAAACCTCCTTGCACTAAGTAGAGACACGACTTGTGCTTCCATACATCCTTAAACCCAGTTTTGCCATGAGAGTCCACCATACCTACCTATGGATTGAGAAAGATCCTTCCAAGTAAGTTGTCATGTTGAAAACCCGCTAATATATGCATGATTTATTAGTGTGGGAGAAATTAGCTTTATACGAGCTTGTGATATGGAAGTAATAAAAGCGACGGACTGCATAATAAAGGTCCTTATCAGAAGTGGCAAATATAAAGTGAAGTTCTTCTATGCTAAGACTTTGTGCATCCAACCATAAAAACACATGACAACCTCTGCTTCCCTTTGTGAAGGGCCTATCTTTTATTATTGTCTTATAAGTGTCAAGGTGAGATCCACCTTTCCTTTTTCATTTTATCTTTTGGCAAGCACACTGTGTTGGAAAGATCCTAACATCTATACCCACTTGGATGTAAGTTTTCATGATCTATTACTGTTGACATTACCCTTGAGGTAAAAGGTTGGGAGGCAACACCATAAGCCCCTATCTTTCTCTGTGTCCAATTAAAACTCCATAAACATAAGTATTGCATGAGTGTGAGAAATTATGAAAGATTATATGATAGTTGAGTATGTAGGCTTGCTGAAAAGCTCTTATATTGACTCTTTCCGATGTTACAATAAATTGCAATTGCTTCAATGACACTTATAAGATAGTTGACTATGTAGGCTTGCTGAAAAGCTCTTATATTGACTCTTTCCGATGCTACATTGATACGTCCATTTTGCATCATGCTTATAAGTTGATATTTATTGCATTATGGGCTGTTCATACATGTTTTGTCACAATACTTATGCCTTTTCCCTCTTATTTTGCAAGGTTTACATGAAGAAGGGGGAATGCCCGCAGCTGGAATTCTGGACTAGAAAAGGAGCAAACTCTGGAAACCTATTCTGCACAACTCCAAAAGCCCCGAAACTCCACAGAACATTTTTTCGGAAAATATAAAAAATACCTGGCGGAAGAAACCCACGAGGGGGGCCACTGGCTGGCCTCGAGGGTGGGGGGCGCCCCCCTTCCCAGGCCACGCCCCCTGCCTCGAGGGCCAGCCGGTGGGCCCCAGGTGACCATCTTCTCCTATATGAAGCGTTTTGACCTGGAAAAAATAAGGAGAAGGCTTTCGGGACCAGACGCCGCCGTCTCGAGGCAGAACCGAGGCGGAAACCAATCTAGGGCTCCGGCAGAGCTGTTCTGTCGGGGATACTTCCCTCCGGGAGGGGGAAATCGTCACCGCCGTCATCACCAACAACTCTCCCATCTTGGGGAGAGCTATCTTCATCAACATCTTCACCAGCACCATATCCTCTCAAACCCTAGTTCATCTCTTGTATCCAATCTTTGTATCAAAACCTCAGATTGGTACCTGTGGGTTGCTAGTAGTGTTGATTACTCCTTGTAGTTGATGCTAGTTGGTTTATTTGGTGGAAGATCATATGTTTAGATCTATTATGTATATTAGTACCCCTCTGATCATGAACAATATTATGTCTTGTGAGTAGTTTCTTTTGTTCCTGAAGACATGGGAGAAGTCTTGCTATTAGTAGTCACGTGAATTTGGTCTTCGTTTGATATTTTGATGAGATGTATGTTGTCTCTCCTCTAGTGGTGTCATGTGAACGTCGACTACATGACACTTCACCATTTTTTGGGCCTAGAGGAAGGCATTGGGAAGTAATAAGTAGATGATGGGTTGCTAGAGTGACAGAAGCTTAAACCCTAGTTTATGCGTTGCTTCGTAAGGGGCTGATTTGGATCCATGTGTTTCAGGCTATGGTTAGGTTTACCTTAATACTTCTTTTGTAGTTGCGGATGCTTGCATTAGAGGTTAATCATAAGTGGGAGGCTTGTCCAAGTAAGGACAGCACCCAAGCACCGGTCCACCCACATACCAAATTATCAAAGTACCGAACGCGAATCAGACGATCGTGATGAAAACTTGCTTGACGATAATTCCCATATGTCCTCGGGAGCGCTTTACCTTGCATAAGAGTTTGTCCAGGCTTGTCCTTTGCTACAAAAAGGATTGGGCCACCTTGCTGCACCTATTTACTTTTACCGTTTATCACTTGCTACCAATTATCTTTTCACAAAACTATATGTTACCTATAATTTCAGTGCTTGCAGAAAATACCTTACTGAAAACTGCCTATCATTTTCTTCTGCTCCTCATTGGGTTTGACACTCTTACTTATCGAAAGGACTACGATAGATCCCCTGCACTTAAGGGTCATCGGGGAGCCAAAGAATACTCTTAAGTATTAGCAGTTGAGTTGTCAATTCAACCACACCTGGAAACTTAGTATCTGCAGCAAGATAGTTTAGTAGCTTAGTAATATGATAGTGGTGGTAGCAGCAATAAAAGTAAAGATAGTGTTTTTGTAGTTTTTGTGATATAAGCAACGGAAAAGTAAATAAGCGGCAAGCAATATAGGTAAAGCTCGTAGGCATTGGATCGGTGATGGTAAATTACGTCGGATGCAATTCATCATGTAGAAGTTATAACCTAGGGTGACACAGAACTAGCTCCAATTCATCAATGCAATGTAGGCATGTATTCTGAATATAGTCATACGTGCTTATGGAAAAGAACTTGCATGCCATCTTTTGTCCTACCCTCCCGTGGCAGCGGGGCCCTATTGGAAACTAAGGGATATTAAGGCATCCTTTTAATAGAGTACCGGACCAAAGCATTAACACATAGTGAATACATGAGCTCCTCAAACTAAGGTCATCATCGGGAGTGGTCCCGATTATTGTCACTTCGGGGTTGCCTGATCATAACACATAGTAGGTGACTATAGACTTGCAAGATAGGATCAAGAACACACATATATTCATGAAAACATAATAGGTTTAGATCTGAAATCATGGCACTCGGGCCCTAGTGACAAGCATTAAGCATAGCAAAGTCATAGCAACATCAATCTCAGAACATAGTGGATACTAGGGATCAAACCCTAACAAAACTAACTCGATTACATGATAGATCCCATCCAACCCATCACCGTCCAGCAAGCCTACGATGGAATTACTCACACACGGCGGTGAGCATCATGAGATTGGTGATGGAGAAAGGTTGATGATGACGATGGCGACGATCTCCACTCTCCGGAGCCCCGAACGGACTCCGGATCAGCCCTCCCGAGAGAGATTAGGTCTTGGCGGCGGCTCTGTCTCGTAAAACACGATAATTCTTTCTCCTTGATTTTTTCTCCATGAAACGGAATATATAGGACTTGGGGATACGTCGGTGGGGCATCGAGGTGCCCTCGAGGCTGGGGGGCGCGCCCTGGGAAGGGGGCGCTCCCCCCACCCTCGAGGACAGCCCGTGGGCCCCCAGGTGTGGATCTTCTGACAGGTATTTTTTATATTTTCTGAAATAAATCTCCGTTGATTTTCAGGCGATTCCGAGAACTTTTTATTTCTGCACAAAAATAACACCATGGCAGTTCTGCTGAAAACAGCGTTAGTCCGGGTTAGTTCCATTCAAATCATGCAAATTAGAGTCCAAAACAAGGGCAAAAGTGTTTGGAAAAGTAGATACGTTGGAGACGTATCAACTCCCCCAAGCTTAAACCCTTTGCTTGTCCTCAAGCAATTCAGTTGATAAACTGAAAGTGATAAAGAAAAGCTTTGACAAACTCTATTTGCTCTTGTTGTTGTAAATATGTAAGCTAGCATTCAGGTCTTCAACAAGATCATGAACTAACCGCATTCACAATAACTTTCAGGTCTCAAGACTACTCACATCAATGGCATAATCAACTAGCGAGTAATAATAATAAACCTCGGATGACAACACTTCTCAAAACAATCATGATATGATATAACAGGATGGTATCTCGCTAGCCCTTTCTGAGACCGCAAAACATAAATGCAGAGCACCTTTAAAGATCAAGGACTGACTAGACATTGTAATTCATGATAAAAGAGATCCAGTCATGATCATACTCAATGCAAATTAATAGTAATACATGCAACGACAGAGATGCTCTCCTACTGGTGCTCTTTGATAAGAGGATGATGACTCTGCGTAAAAGTAAATAGATAGGCCCTTCACAGAGGGAAGCAGGGATTTGTAGAGGTGCCAGAGCTCGATTTTTAAATAGAGATTGAATAATATTTTGAGCGGTATACTTTCATTGTCAACATAACAACCAAGAATCTCGATATCTTCCATGCTACACACATTATAGGCGGTTCCCAAACAGAATGGTAAAGTTTGTACTCCCACAACCACCAACAAGCACACTCCACGACCATCCGAATCCACGGGGTACCGTCCAAACAAGCAACAACCCTGGGGAAGTTTTGTTTAATTATTATGATTTTGAGCATGGGCTGGGCATCCCGGTTACCAGCCATTTTCTCGTGAATGATGAGCGGAGTCCACTCATCGTGAGAATAACCCACCTAGCATGGAAGATATAGACAACCCTAGTTGATACATGAGCTATTCAAGCATACAAAACAGAATTTCATTTGAAGGTTTAGAGTTTGGCACATACAAATTTACTTGGAACGGCAGGTAAATACCGCATATAGGAAGGTATGGTGGACTCATATGGAATAACTTTGGGGTTTATGGAAGTGGATGCACAAGCAGTATTCCCGCTTAGTACAGGTGAAGGCTAGAAGGAGACTGGGAAGCGACCAGCTAGAGAGCAACAACGGTCATGAACATGCATTAAAATTAATCAACAATGAATGCAAGCATGTGTAGGATATAAATCACCATGAACATAAATATCATGAAGGCTATGTTGATTTGTTTCAACTACATGCGTGAACATGTGCCAAGTCAAGTCACTTAAATCGTTCAGAGGAGGATACCACCCATCATACCACATCACAACCATTTTAATATCATGTTGGCACGCAATAGACCATTATAAACTCTCAGCTAATTAAGCATGGCATAAGTAGCTATGATCTCTAATGGTCATTGCAAACATGTTTCGTTCATAACAAGTTGAATCAAGAACGACGAGAAATCATATTTACAAAAACAAGAGAGGTCGAGTTCATACCAACTTTTCTCATCTCAATTAGTTCATCATATATCATCCTTATTGCCTTTCACTCGCACGACCGAACGGTGTGGATAATAATAATAGTGCACGTGCATTGGACTAAGCTGGAATCTGCAGGCATTCAATACAAGAGAGAAGACAAGGTAATATGGCTCAAGGTTAACTCAACAACAAAGCATATTAGAGCCACTAAGCATTTTCATCATATTCTTCTACTCTTAACCCTTAAAGAAGAAAAGAAACTATTTACACGGGAAAGCTCCCAACAAGTAAAAGAAGAACGGGAAATCTTTTTGGGTTTTCATTTTTTAATTACTACTACAAGCAAAGAAAGTAAACTAGCTAGAAGCTACAACTAATATTTTTTGTTTTTCTGGGTTTCTCTAGGACGCAAGAAAAAGACTAAGAAAAAGAAATTTAAACTAAGCATGGATGGTACAGTGAAAGAGTGTGAGCACCGACAGCTAGATTAAGTGTGTGAACATGAATGTAAGTCGGTGAGAAACACGTACTCCCCCAAGCTTAGGCTTTTGGCCTAAGTTGGTCTATGGCCAGTACTGGCATGACGGATATCCAAAGTTGTAGTTGGGGTCGTACTGAGATGCAGCAGATGCTGCCTGCTGAGCTGCAGCTCGAAGGCGGTTTGCCTCTGTCATGTTATAATAGGCATTTGCCTCCTCCATGGTTATAGTGTGTCTTCCTTTTTCCTGAAAGTTAAACAAAGTAGGGGCAGGAAGAACAATAGGGATGGCATGTTGCCGGTTAAAGATTAGTCGATATTTGAGGGTTTGATTATCCCACTCTATAAACCGGTGACTAGCCATAGCATTACAGTCTAAATAAATAGTAGGTAAGGGGTCATCGTACGGGTGCACAGACACACGAACATAGCGGGCTATGCGAGTTGCATAGATCCCACCAAATAAATCTCCATTAGAACCATTATGGTGTAGCCTACGTGCAACAATAGCTCCCAGATTATATTGCCTATCACCTAGTACATCACTTCTGAGAATGCTAAGATCAGGGACACACATGTGACAAGCCTCATCTTTAGCATTTAAGCATCTACCGATAAAGAGAGCAAAGTAATGAATAGCAGGAAAATGTATCCTCCCAGTTGTGGCTTGTGTGATGTTCCTGGATTCCCCCACTGTAATACTAGCTAGGAATTCTCTAAATTCAGATTTACGAGGATCACTCATACTGCCCCACTGTGGGAGCTTGCAGGCCTCATTAAAATCCTCTAAGTCCATGGTATAAGATTTATCATATAGATCAAACAAGATAGTGTGAGAATTACGTGAAGATGAAAATTTAAACCTTCTCAGAAAGCTATCAGTCAAGCCACGGTACTGAGTGCACTTATCTTGCATGAAGTCCTCGAGGTCATCGTTACGCACATATGCATAAAATTCATCTTTGATGCCCGCTTGACTCATAAATTCATCCGACGGCCATTCACAAGGCCGTACATCAGCATCCCTCGGTGGTTCATCGTCGGGTTCACGGAACGCGAGCCTCGGTCCTTGCTTCCTTGAAGGACCACATTGGAAGTTTTTCCTAGACATTTTTCTGAAATTTTCTGAAATTTTTAGTAACTCACAAATAAAAGTTAACCAAACTCAACAAGATTGATAGTAACAACTCCTACAAGTGCCTAGAGGCTATATCATGCATTAGAACTACTTGGGACCAAGAAAATTTGACATGCAAGCTCAAGAACAAGGTCACCATAGCAGCACAAATTTTCAACAAATAAAGCACTAGAACAAAAACTAATTGGACCAATGGAGGAGTCACATACCAAGGAACAATCTCCCCAAACATTTTGGTGAATGATGCTTTAAGCAAGGAGATCGAAAATGGCAGCAAAACGAGTTAGAACTTGGGTTTGAGTTGGTTGGCGATTTTTTTGGGAGGAAGAAGAAGGGTATGGGTGAAAGGATAAGTGGAGGGGGGCCATGTGGGGCCCTCGAGGTAGGGGCGCGCCCTGTGAAGGGGCGCGCGCCCTGTGCCCTTGCTACCTCTTGAGCTTGCGTTGTATTCCCTCGAAGAGAAAAGGGAGATGCAGCACAGTAACATAAGTATTTCCCTCCGTTTTTTAGAACCAAGGTATCAATCCAGTAGGAGACCATGCGCCAGTCCCTCGCACCTACACAAACAAATAAGAACTTCGCAGCCAACGCGATAAGGGGTTGTCAATCCTTTTACGGTCACTTACGATAGTGAGATCTGATATAGTTGATAATTATATTTTTGGTATTTTTGGTATAGAAACAGAAAGTAAAGAAAGCAAATAAACAACGGCAAAAGAAATTGATGGGAAAGTAATATGATAAAGATAGACCCGGGGGCCATAGTTTTCTCTAGTGGCTTCTCTCATGATAGCGATATTCTACGGCGGGTAAACAAATTACTGTCAAGCAACTGATAGAAAAGCGAATAATTATGAGACTATCTAGGCATGATCATTGTATATAGGCATCACGTCCAAGACAAGTAGACCGACTCCTGCCTGCATCTACTACTATTACTCCACACATCGACCGCTATCCAGCATGCATCTAGTGTATTGAGTTCATACGAACAGAGTAACGCCTTAAGCAAGATGACATGATGTAGAGGGATAAACTCAAGCAATATGATGAAAACCCCATCTTTTTATCCTCGATGGCAACAATACAATACATGCCTTGCTGCCCCTACTGTCACTGGGAAAGGACACCGCAAGATTGAACCCAAAGCCAAGCACTTCTCCCATTGCAAGAACTATAGATCTAGTAGGCCAAACCAAACCAATAATTCGAAGAGACTTGCAAGGATATTATGAGCACACATAAAAAGTTCAGAGAAGAACCAAATATCTTTCATAGATAATCTTGATCATAAACTCACAATTCATCGGATCTCGACAAACACACCGCAAAAAGATATTACATCAAATAGATCTCCTCGAAAACCGAGGAGAACTTTGTATTGAGATCCGGAGAGAGAGAAGAAGTCATCTAGATACTAGCTATGGACCCGAAGGTCTAAGGTAAACTACTCACAACTCATGGTGAGGGCGATGATGATGATGATGAAGGCCTCCGAGATGGATCCCCCTCCCGGAATAGGCTCCAAGATGGGATCTCCACGGGAACAGCAGCTACGGCGGTGGAATTAGGGTTTTCTCTCTGCATATGGAGTTTCTGGTGTACGTAGGTATATATAGGAAGAAGGGGGCACTAGGGGCCATAGGGGCTGCCCTCAAGGCAGGGGGCACGCCCTGGGATGGGGGGCGCGTATTGTTTTCATGCTCTATCTTTTCAGCCAAGCATTTGTTTTCATGCTCTATCTTTTCAAACCTTTCAACTTTCATGCAATACATGAGCGTGAGCCATGGACATAGCACTATGGGTGGAATAGAGGTGGTTGTGGAGAAGACAAAAAGAAGGGAGATAGTCTCACATCGACTAGGCGTATCAACGGGCTATGGAGATGCCCATCAATAGATATCAATGTGAGTGAGTAGGGATTGCCATGCAACGGATGCACTAGAGCTAAATATGAATGAAAGCTCAACAAAAGAAACTAGTGGGTGTGCATCCAACTTGCTTGCTCATGAAGACCTGGGGCATTTGAGGAAGCCCATCGTTGGAATATACAAGCCAAGTTCTATAACAAAAATTCCCACTAGTATATGAAAGTGACTAAGCATGAGACTCTCTACAATGAAGAACATGGTGCTACTTTGAAGCACAAGTGTGGAAAAAGATAGTAGCAATTATCCCTTTTTTCTTTTTTCTTTTTTTTGGCCTTTCTTTTTTTTCTTTGGCCTTTCTCTCTCTCTTTTTTTGCGGAGGGGCTTTATAGATTCAGCCTTTCCTCCCATGGTACAATCCTCTAAAAATGATGATCATCACACTTTCATTACAACACGGGATTACAACTCGATACTACAACAACCAAGTATGACTCTATATGAATGCCTCCGGCGGTGTACCGGTATGTGCAATGAAACAAGAGTGACATATATAAAATTTTTGCATGGTGGCCTTGCCATGAATACGATGTCAACTACATGATCATGCATGGCAATATGACAATATGATGCGTGTCATATAAACGGAATGGTGGAAAGTTGCATGGCAATATATCTCAGAATGGCTATGGAAATGCCATGATAGGTAGGTATGGTGGCTGTTTTGAGGAACAATATGGTGGATGTTTTGAGGAAGGATATATAGTGGGTTTATGGCACCGGCGAAAGTTGCGCGGTACAAGAGAGGCTAGCAATGGTGGAAGGGTGAGAGTGCGTATAATCCATGGACTCAACATTAGTCATAAGAACTCATATACTTATTGCAAAACTCTACGAGTCATCAAAACAAGGCAATCAACGCATGCCCCTATGGGGGAGGTTGGTAGGAATTAACCATCGCGCGCCCCCGACCTCCACACAAAGGTAGACACTCTACAAATACCTCATGCTTTAACTTAGTCACATAACGGTTCACCATACGTGCATTCTACGGGAATCACCAACCTTAACACAAATATTTCTCAATTTCATAATTACTCCACTAGCATGACTCTAATATCACTATCCTCATGTCTCAAAACAATTATCAAGCATCCAACATCTCTTTCTATTCAATGCACTTGATGTGATTTTTTTTACTACATGGACATTGGATGTTTATCATGTGAAGACTAGTTTATTTAGCCTAAACACTTTACCATGCTGTTTTAATAGACTCTCAAATAGATCTAAGTGAAGCATGATACTTCAACAATTTCTACAAAATATTACCACCATCGTGCTCTAAAAGATATAAGTGAAGCACTAGAGCAAAAACTATTCAACTCAAAAGATATAAGTGAAGCACATAGAGTGTTCTAATAATTTCTAAGGCATATTTAACTCTCTCAAATAGGTGTGTCCAGCAAGGCTGATTGTGGCAAACTAAAAAGCAAAGACTCAAATTATACAAGACGCTCCAAGCAAAACACATAGCATGTTGCGAATAAAAATATAGCTCCAAGTATAGTTACCGATGGATGAAGACGAAAGAGGGGATGCCTTCCCGGGGCATCCCCAAGCTTATGCTTTTGATTATCTTGAATTTACTTGGGGTTCCATGGTCATCCCCAAGATTAGGCCTTTGCTACTTCTTGTTCCATAGTCCATCAAAGCAATACTCAAAACTTGGAAACTTCACAACACAAAACTTAGACAAAAATTCTCGTGAGCTCCGTTAGTAAGAGAAACCAAACCACCACTCAAAGTTACAGCAAGGAATTCATAATTTGGTTATATTGGTGTTAAACCTACTGTACTACAAGTTTTCTATGATTCATATCCTCCAATATTACTCATAGATGCATCGGAATAAGCAAACAACACACGAAAAACAGAATCTGTCAAAAACAGAACAGTCTGTAGTAATCTGCTGGGTTCGCCTACTTCTGGAACTCCAAAAAATTCAAACTAAATTGGTACATTTGCGCAATTTGTCTACCAATCATCAGCAAAAAGAATCAACTAAAAATCACGTTGCAGTAAAATCTGAAGACTACTTTAGCGAGCGCTAACGATTCTGTTTTTCACAGCAAGATCAAATAAACTTCACACAAGTCTTACCAAAGGTTCTACTTGGCACAAACACTAAACAAAACATGAAAACACATATAATCATAGGCTAGATGCAATATTAATTCCCTAACAGCAACAAAAGTAAAAACATAAAATTGGGTTGCCTCCTAACAAGCGCTGTCATTTTACGCCCCTAGCTAGGCACGATACAAGATAGATCTAGGTATTGCCATCCTTGGAAGGCAATACATAAGTGGCTCTCATGATAGATTCATATGGTAATTTGATTTTCTTTCTAGGAAAGTGTTCCATGCCTTTCCTTAACGGAAATTGGAATCTAATATTTTCTTCCTTCATATCAACAATTGCACCAATCGTTCTAAGGAAAGGTCTACCAAGAATAATAGGACATGAAGGATTGCAATCTATGTCAAGAACAATGAAATCTATGGGCACATAATTCCTATTGGCAACAATAAGAACATCATTAATTCTTCCCATAGGTTTCTTAATAGTGGAATCCGCAAGATGCAAATTTAAAGAACAATCATCAAGCTCATGGAACCCTAGCAAATCACACAAAGTTTTCGGGATAGTGGAAACACTAGCACCCAAATCACACAAAGCATAGCATTCATGATCTTTTATTTTTATTTTGATAGTAGGTTCCCATTCATCATAAATCTTTCTAGGTATAGAAACTTCCAACTCAAGTTTTTCTTCATAAGATTGCATCAAAGCATCAACTATATGTTTAGTGAAAGCTTTATTTTGACTATAAGCATGCGGAGAATTTAGCACGGATTGCATCAAGGAAATACAATCAATCAAAGAGCAATTATCATAATTGAATCCCTTGAAATCAAATGTAGTGGGTTCATCACTATGCAAAGTTTTAATTTCTTCAATCCCACTTTTAACAATTTTAGCATCAAGATCTAAAAACTCTGAATCATTGGGATACCTTAAAGCAGAATCATCTCCAATCCTATTCTCATCAAGATTAATACTAGAAAACAAGAATCTAATAGGAGACACATCAATAACTTTCAGATCTTCATCTTTATTTTCATCATAACTAGAAGAACAAGATCTAATATAATCTTCTCTTTCAGCACGCATTCTAGCGGTTCTTTCTTTGCATTCATCAATGGAAATTCTCATGGCTTTGAGAGACTCATTGATATCATGCTTAGGTGGGATAGATCTAAGTTTCAAAGAATCAACATCAAGAGTAATTCTATCCACACTTCTAGCCAATTCATCAACTTTAAGCAATTTCTCTTCAAGCATAGCATTGAAATTCTTTTGCGAGATCATAAACTCCTTAACACTAGTTTCAAATTCAGAAGGCATCTTTCCATAAGAGTTGTTGTAGGAATTACTAGGAAAAGGCCTAGGATTAAAATTACCTCTATAAGCATTGTTACCAAAATTATTCCTACCAAGAAAATTCACATCCAAAGATTCATTGTTATTCTCAATCAAAGTGAACAAAGGCATATCATTAGGATCACAAGAAGCACTCTTAGCAGCAAACAATTTCATAAGTTCATCCATCTTTCCACTCAAAACACTAATTTCTTCGATAGCATGCACTTTTTTACTAGTAGATCTTTCGGTGTGTCATTGAAAATAATTAACCATAATATTATCTAGGAGTTTGGTAGCTTCTCCTAAGGTAGTTTCCATGAAAGTGCCTCCAGCGGCCGAATCTAAAAGATTTCTAGAAGCCAAATTCAAGCCAGCATAAAAGTTCTGAATAATCAACCACAGATTCAAACCATGTGTAGGGAAATTATATATCATTAATTTCATTCTCTCCCAAGCTTGTGCAACATGCTCATGATCTAGTTGCTTAAAATTCATAATATAGTTTCTAAGAGAGATGATCTTAGCAAGAGGGAAATACTTAGAGATGAAAGCATCTTTGCGCTTATTCCACGAATCAATACTATTTCTAGGCAAAGAGGAAAACCAAACTTTAGCACGATCTCTAAGTGAAAATGGAAATAACTTCAATTTAAAAATATCGTTATCCGTATCCCTTTTCTTTTGCATATCACACAAATCAACAAAGTTGTTTAGATGGGTAGCGGCATCTTCACTAGGAAGGCCGGAGAATTGATCTTTCATGACAAGATTCAACAAAGCAGCATTGATCTCACAAGATTCAGCATCAGTAATAGGAGCAATCGGAGTGCTAATAAAATCATTGTTGTTGGTATTGGAAAAGTCACACAATTTGGTATTGTTCTGAGCCATAGCGACAAGCAAGCAATCCAACACACACAAGCAAACAAGAAGCAAGCGAACGAGAAACATACGGCGGAAGAAGGGCGAATAAAACAGCAAAGGTGAAGTGGGGGAGAGGAAAACGAGAGGCAAATAAATGTAATGCGAAGGATAAGGGTTTGTGATAGGTACTTGGTATATGACTTTTGCGTAAGCCTCCCCGGCAACGGCGCCAGAAATTCTTCTTGCTACCTCTTGAGCTTGCGTTGTATTCCCTCGAAGAGGAAAGGGAGATGCAGCACACTAGCGTAAGTATTTCCGTCAGTTTTTGAGAACCAAGGTATCAATCCAGTAGGAGACCACGCGCCAGTCCCTCGCACCTGCACAAACAAATAAGAACTTCGCAGCCAACGCGATAAGGGGTTGTCAATCCCTTTACGGTCACTTACGATAGTGAGATCTGATAGAGATGATAATTATATTTTTGGTATTTTTGGTGTAGAAACAGAAAGTAAAGAAAGCAAATAAACAACGGCAAAACAAATTGACGGGAAAGTAATATGATAAAGATAGACCCGGGGGCCATAGTTTTCTCTAGTGGCTTCTCTCACGATAGCGATATTCTACGGCGGGTAAACAAATTACTGTCGAGCAATTGATAGAAAAGCGAATAATTATGAGACTATCTAGGCATGATCATTGTATATAGGCATCACGTCTGAGACAAGTAGACCGACTCCTGCCTGCATCTACTACTATTACTCCACACATCGACCACTATCCAGCATGCATCTAGTGTATTGAGTTCATACGAACAAAGTAACGCCTTAAGCAAGATGACATGATGTAGAGGGATAAACTCAAGCAATATGATGAAAACCCCATCTTTTTATCCTCGATGGCAACAATACAATACGTGCCTTGCTGCCCCTACTGTCACTGGGAAAGGACACTGCAAGATTGAACCCAAAGCCAAGCACTTCTCCCATTGCAAGAACTATAGATCTAGTAGGCCAAACCAAACCAATAATTCGAAGAGACTTGCAAGGATATTATGGGCACACATAAAAATTTCAGAGAAGAACCAAATATCTTTCATAGATAATCTTGATCATAAACTCACAATTCATCGGATCTCGACAAACACACCGCAAAAAGAGATTACATCGAATAGATCTCCTCGAAGACCGGGGAGAACTTTGTATTGAGATCCGAAGAGAGAGAGAAGAAGCCATCTAGATACTAGCTATTTTCCCAAAGGTCTAAGGTAAACTGCTCACAACTCATGGTGAGGGCGATGATGATGATGATGAAGGCCTCCGTGATGGATCCCCCTCCCGGAACAGGCTCCACGATGGGATCTCCATGGGAATAGCAGCTACGGCGGTGGAATTAGGGTTTTATCTCTGCGTATGGAGTTTCTGGGGTACGTAGGTATATATAGGAGGAAGAGGGGCACCAGGGGCCACAAGGGCTGCCCTCGAGGCAGGGGGCACGCCCCCCACCCTCGAGGGTGGCCCCCTGTCCTCTGGCTTGGCCCCGAAGTCTTTCGTGCGTGATTTCCTCCAAAAATATCTCCTGTGAAGGTTTTATTCCGTTTGGACTCCGTTTGATATTCCTTTTCTGCAAAACCCTGAAATAGGCAAAAAAGCAGCAATCTGGACTGGGCCTTTGGGTTAGTAGGTTAGTCCCAAAAATGATATAAAAGTGAATGATAAAGCCCATTAAACATCCAAGACTCCATAAATAATAGCATGGAACAATCAAAAATAATAGATACATTGGAGACGTATCACCTTACATGTCGGTCCCATGTGAATGCATGCGGCCTTCAATCCCACGCGAATGCATGTGGCCTTACATGTCGGCCCCATGCGTCAGCACCGGATAAGTAACAGTCAAAGGCTTTGACTGGGCGACAAGGCATTGTTTGGCCTTTTGCGAGGCACGAGCAAGTGGAGGAGGGCAAAAGTGTGCAAAATTAGATGGTTTGGGGAAAACCGAGCACAACTAAGGAAGGAAGGGCACAGAAATAGAAATCCCTACGATGAATAATACCTGCTTCCAGAAGCTTTAATATTTCATTTCTTACCACATGATTCCTTTTAGGATTCAGACGGCATTGATGATCAACGATTGGCTTAGCATCGGGCTCCATATTAATCTTGTGCTCGCATAAGGTGGGACTAATGCCCTTAAGATCATCAATAGTATATCCAATAGCGGCATGATGCTTCCTCGGAGTTTTTAGTAAACTCTTTTCTTCATGCTCTAACAGGTTAGCATTGATTATAACAGGATATATATTCTTTTCATCAAGATACACATGATCACTCTTAGGAGGGAGAGGGTCTTACAAATTTCCAACATGCAAATTGTGTTTAAGGATAGGCGTTTGCCTAAAGAATATTTTATCTATTTCATTTCATTCATTCATATGCATATCATTTTCATGGTTTAACAAATATTGCTCTAAAGGATTAGTAGGACATATGGTAATAGAAGCAAGACCAATATTTTCAACTTTACTAGACAATTATTTATCATGAGGTTGTCTACAAAATTTACATAAATTAAACTCATGAGATACGTCACCAAAGTTAACACTCACTGTTTCCCCAGTGCAATCGATCTTAGCATTAACTATATTGAGGAAAGGTCTACCAAATATAATGGGACAAAAATCATCCTGTGGAGATCGAAGAACTATAAAGTAAGTAGGTAATTTGATCTTACCACACAAGACTTCAACATTACTAACAATCCCAAGCGGAGAAATAGTATCTCTGTTGGCAAGCTTAATATTAACATCAGTGTCTTCCATCTCAACAGGTGCAATATCATTCATGACTTCTTGATATAAATTAAAAGGAATAAACATCACACTAGTACCCATATCACATAAACCATGATAACAAGGATGTCATATTTTAACAGAAACAAGAGGCATGCCAATATAGGTTTACTTTTTTTTATAGGATTGGTTTCAACAATCCTAGTTGCTTCATTCACATAAATATATGACATGTCCATCAATATTGTCAACCAAAAGATATTTAATCATTGCAACATTAGGCTCAAGACTTATTTGTTCATAGGGTCTGGGTGTTTTAATATAACTTTTACTCACCATAGTTAAAGCTTCAGCATGTTCCTTAATCCTAACAGGGAAAGGTGGTTTCTCAATATAAGTAGTAGGAACAACTGGATCAACATTATAGATAATTGTTTCATCTTTAACTATAATAGGTTTCCCTAACATTTCTTAAACAGGTGGATGAAAATTAAACGACTTCTTCTTAGGGAAATCAACATGAGCAGCAAATGATTTACAAAAGGTAGCTATTATCTCATATTCATGTCCATATTTAGTACTAAACTTATGAAAAGCATCAGTTTCCATAAAGATTTAACACAATCAAACTCAAGTGTTATACCCGACTCTTTACATTTGTAGAATTCCCATTTTCAGAGTTGCGTGTATTCTTTCGAGAAGACCCCATTTGAATTCAATAGTTGTCTTCATAAAGGAACCTGTAGAAGAAGTATCGAGTATGGATTGATCCTTATAAGAAAGTCGAGCATAAAAGTTTTGAATAGTAATTTCTCTTGAGAGCTCATGATTAGGGCATGTGTGCACCATATACTTAAGCCCCCCCCCCCCACCATATACTTTCTCCTTCACGAGGTCAATATATATCTTTACCTAATAATAAAGAAAATTGGGTTTCTTCTCGTCCGTCATGGCATTTTTCATAAAAGTCCCTCTATTTCAGAGAATTCAACCCGCAGTCCTGTTTTAAGTTAAATCGAATAGTTTTTTTTTCCTATTTTACATATAAGTCCCTGTGTTTTCTTGCAATCAACCCGCAGTCCGGATTTAAGTCACACCCGAACCGTTATTTTATATTTTTCAAACCCCCCTGATGTTTTAGGTAATTCAACCGCGGATCATATTTAAGTCAAATAAATGCTTTTTTATATCATCCATATCTTTTAAACCGTAACTCCGATTTGAACATGTTATATATGAAATTTCATTAGAAAAATATGTAGAATATGAATATGAGATTATTTTTACCTGTTAAGTATTTTTTTAAATATTATTTTGGAATATATTTAAGTCAAATAGATGATTTTCTAAATTATACGTATATTTTAAACCGTAACTTTGATTTTAACATATTATATATGAAACATTATTAGAAAAATGTGCGGGATCTAAATATGATGTTAATTTTACCTGTTAAATATTTTTTAAATATTGTTTTGGAAGCAAACTTATAATTTATAGCGCATGATCCATTTTTTCTTTCGTATCGGCGGCGATCCGGATTGCAAATAAATACCTCACTATAACCATATAGGGAATAAAAAACATCAATAACTACACATGCATACCTCTGAAAAATGTCGCAGGGGAAAATAACCGATTTCTCATCGCGCGCGAGAGAGAGAGAGGGGGAGAGAGAGAGGGAGAGAGAGAGAGAGAGAGAGAGAGAGAGAGAGAGAAGAGAGGGGGGAGAGGGATAGAGAGAGACGTCTTAGGATTAACCATATTCAAACACGTTTTGTTTTGTTTTGTGTGAACACCGAGGCCATCGCCGGCGAGTGTGAGAAGTAGGAAAAGCGGCAACAGAAATATGATGGCTCGAAAAAATAAAGGAAGTGGACATATTATGGTCTTGAGTGATGGTTATTGGGTTAAGAGCGTGTGTTATGTTTTTCCCCCCGTTGCAACGCACAGGCTCTTTTGCTAGTGTTTATATATATATATATATATATATATATATATATATATATATATATAATTCCGATCACGATGAACCAACTGCATAGGATAATATTTCTGAACGAATTCCAATTTCAATCGGTTACAATCCCATGTTCCAATATCATCTGATAGCATATTGTTGGAAATATGCCCTAGAGGCAATAATAAAAGAGTTATTATTATATTTCCTTGTTCATGATAATCGTTTATTATCCATGCTATAATTGTATTGATTGGAAACTCAAATACATGTGTGGATAAATAGACAGACTTTGTGTCCCTAGTGAGCCTCTACAGGACTAGCTCGTTGATCAAAGATGACCGCGGTTTCCAGGTCATAGACATGAGTTGTCATTTGATAACGGGATCACATCATTAGGAGAATGATGTGATGGACGAGACCCAAACGTTAAACATAGCTTTTGATCGTGTCAGTTATCGCTATAGTTTTCTGCATGTCAAGTATAAGTTCCTATGACCATGAGATCATGTAACTCACTGACACCGTAGGAGTGCTTTGTGTGTGCCAAACGTCGCAACGTAACTGGGTGACTATAAAGGTACTCTACAGGTATCTCCGAGGGTGTCTGTTGAGTTGACATGGATCGAGACTGGGATTTGTCACTCCGTGTGACGGAGAGGTATCTCCGGGCCCACGCGGTAATACGTCATCTCAATGAGCTCAAAGTGACTAAGTAGTTGGTCACGGGATTATGTATTACGGTAACGAGTAAAGAGACTTGCCGGTAACGAGATTGAACTAGGTATAGAGATACCGACGATCGAATCTCGGGCAAGTAACATACCGACGAGACAAAGGGAATTGTATACGGGATTGCTTGAATCCTTGACATCGTGGTTCATCCGATGAGATCATCGAGAAACATGTGGGAACCAATATGGGTATCCAGATCCCGCTATTGGTTATTGACCTGGGAGTGTCTCGGTCATGTCTACATGGTTTCCGAACCCGCAGGGTCTACACACTTAAGGTTCGGTGACGCTAGGGTTGTTAGTGAGAAGAGTGCATGGTTACCGAAGGTTGTTCGGAGTCCCGGATGAGATCCCAGACATGACGAGGGTCTCCGGAATGGTCCGGAGACGAAGATTGATATATAGGATGAAAGGTTTTGGAGTCCGGAAGTGTTCCGGGGAGCATTGGGAAATCGGCGGAGTACCGGAAAGGGTTTCGGGGGTCCCGGAAGTGTTTCTGGGCCTAATGGGCCACAAGGGGGGACACCACAGCCCTCATAGGGCTGTGCGCCCCCCCCCTGGGCCCTCTCCTTGTGCGCCAAGGGAGGTGGACCCCCCTAGGGTGGCCGCACCCCCTTAGCCTTGGGGGGCAAGGCACCTGGGGGGGAAACCCTAGCCCCAGGGGGCGCCGCCCCCTTGCCCCTTGCCCTGGCCGCCGGCCCCTAGGGGAAACCCTAGGGCGCCCCCCTCTCCTCCTTCCCCCTATATATAGAGAGGTAGAGGGAGGGCAGCCAACACAAGTTCGTGCCTCGGTGCTGCCCTCCCTCTCCCATAACATCTTCTTCTCCCGCGGTGCTTAGGCGAAGCCCTGCTGGAATTCTTCTACACCATCACCACCACGCCGTCGTGCTGCCGGTTCTCCATCAACCTCTCCTCCACCCCTTGCTGGATCAAGAAGGAGGAGACGTCCCCGAGCCGTACGTGTGAAGAACGCGGAGGCACCGTTGCTTCGGTGCTAGGATCTTCGGCGATCTGAATCGCGGCGAGTACGACTCCATCATCCGCGTTCATAACGCTTCCGCTTAGCGATCTACAAGGGTATGTGGATCCTACTCTCCCCTCGTAGTTGCATCTACTAGATTGATCTTGGTGAACGTAGAGAAATTTTTTTTGTTTTCCATGCAACGTTCCCCAACAGTGGCATCATGAGCTAGGATCTTGCGTAGATGCTTTCTCGAGTAGAACACAAAAGGGTTTGTGGCGTTGATGTTTAAATTGCTGCCCTCCTTAGTCTTTCTTGATTCAGCGGTATTATAGGATGAAGCGGCCCGGACCAACTTTACATGTCCACGTACATGAGACCGGTTCCATCGACAGACATGTGACTTTTGTTGCATAAGATGGCTGGTGGGTGTCTGTCTCTCCTATCTTAGTTGAATCGGAATAGAACAAGGCGGTCCTTGTAGAAGGTTAAATAGCAACTTGAATATCACCGTTGTGGTTTTGCGTAGGTAAGAAGCGTTCTTGCTAGATACCCATAGCAGCCACGTAAAACATGCAACAACAAATTAGAGGACGTCTAACTTGTTTTTGCAGGGTATGCATGTGATATGATATGGCCAATGACATGATGAGATATATTTGATGTATGAGATGATCATGTTGTAATAGTTAATATCGACTTGCATGTCGATGCATACGGCAACCGGCAGGAGCCATAGGGTTGTCTTTATTTTTTGTATGACCTGCGTGTCAATCATTAAGCGCTTTGTAATGCTTTACTTTATCGCTAAATGGTAGCAATAGTAGTAAGAGCATGGTGGGCGCCGACAACCCCGATGGCGACACGATGATGGAGATCATGATGATGGAGATCATGGTGTGGCACCGGTGACGATGGAGATCATGCCGGTGCTTTGGAGATGGAGATCAAAAGCACGAGTTGATGGCCATATCATGTCACTTATGATTTGCATGTGATGTTAGTCCTTTTATGCATCTTATTTTGCTTAGGACGACGGTAGCATTATAAGATGATCCTTCACTAAAATTTCAAGATAAAATTGTGTTCCCCCCGAGTGTGCGCCGTTGCGAAGGTTCGTCGTTTCGAAGCACCACGTGCTGATCGGGTGTGATAGACTCTACGTTCGCATACAACGGGTGCAAGCCAGTTTTGCACATGCAGAACACTCGGGTTAGACTTGACGAGCCTAGCATGTACAGACATGGCCTCGGAACACGGAGGACCGAAAGGTTGAGCATGAGTCATATAGTAGATATGATCAACATGTTGATGTTCACCATTGACACCACCTCATCTCACGTGATGATCGGACTTGGGTTGGTGAATTTGGATCATGTCACGCTCGAATGACCGGAGGGATGTCAATTTGAGTGGGAGTTATAAATAATTTGATTAGGTAGTAACTCACTTATCATGAACAATAGTCTAAAATGTCTTTGCAAATTTTTGGTTGTAGATGGCTCGCGCAGTAGCTCCCCTGAATTTTAATGCGTTCCTAGAGAAAGCTAAACTGAAAGATGACGGGAGCAACTTTGTGGACTGGCTCCGCAATCTGAGGATCATCCTCACAGCTGCCCAAAAGGTTTATGTCCTAAATGCACCGCTAGGTGACCCCCCCGCTCCTACAGCCCCTGCAGACGTTTTGAACGTCTGGCAGACACGTTCGGATGACTATTCGATAGTGCAGTGTGCCATGTTGTACGGCTTGGAAGGAGGACTTCAAAGGCGTTTTGAACGTCATGGTGCATATGAGATGTACCAGGAGTTGAAGTTCATCTTTGAGAAGCTAAGATCGAGAGGTATGAGACCACCGATAAATTCTTTGCTTGCAAGATGGAGGAGAATTCGCCTGTCAGTGAGCACTTACTGAAGATGTCTGGGTACTATACCCGCATAGCTGATCTGGGACTTGTGTTCCCGGATGAGGCTATCATTGACAGAATTCTCCAGTCACTCCCTCCGAGCTACAAGAGCTTCGTGCAGCAGTATAACATGCAAGGGATGAACAAGACCATCGCCGAGCTGTTTTCGATGCTGAAAGTCGCTGAGGCAGACATCCAGAAGGAGTATCAAGTGTTGATGGTCAATAAAACCACCAGTTTCAAGAAGAATGGCAAGGGCAAGAAGGGTAACTCTAAGAAGGGTGGCAAAGCAGTTGCTAATCCAGTGAAGAAACCCAAGGCTGGGCCCAAGCCAGAGACTGAGTGTTTCTATTGCAAGGGGAACGGCCACTGGAAGCGGAACTGCCCCAAGTATCTGGCGGACAAGAAGGGGGCCAACAACAACAAAGGTATATGTGATATACATGTTATTGATGTGTACCTTACCAACTCTCGTTGTAGTGCCTGGGTATTTGATACCGGTTCGGTTGCTCACATTTGCAACTCTAAACAGGAACTGCGGAATAAACGGAGGCTGGCGAAGGATGAAGTGACGATGCGCGTGGGAAATGGTTCCAAGGTTGATGTGATCGCCGTCGGCACGCTCGCTCTTCGATTACCATTGGGATTAGTTATGAACCTGAATAATTGTTATTTAGTGCCTGCGTTAAGCATGAACATTATATCTGGATCTTGTTTATTGCGAGACGGTTACTCATTTAAGTCAGAGAATAATGGTTGTTCTATTTATATGAGTAATATCTTTTATGGTCATGCACCCGAAGTTAGGGGTTTATTCTTATTGAATCTCGATAGTGATGATACACATGTTCATAACATTGATGCCAAAAGATGTAGAGTTGATAATGATAATACCACTTTCTTGTGGCACTGCCGTCTGGGTCATATCGGCGTGAAACGCATGAGGAAGATCCATGCTGATGGACTTTTGGAGTCTCTTGATTTTGAATCACTTGACACGTGCGAGCCGTGCCTCATGGGCAAGATGACAAGGACCCCGTTTTCAGGGACAATGGAACGGGCAAGTGACTTATTGGAAATCATACATACTGATGTGTGCGGTCCGATGAGTGTAACGGCGCGCGGTGGATATCGTTATTTTCTCACCTTCACTGACGACTTAAGTAGATATGGGTATATTTACTTGATGAAGCATAAGTCTGAAACTTTTGAAAAGTTCAAGCAATTTCAGAGTGAAGTTGAAAATCATCGTAACAAGAAGATCAAGTTCCTACGATCTGATCGAGGGGGAGAATATCTGAGTTATGAGTTTGGTGATCACTTAAGAAAATGTGGAATTGTTTCACAGTTGACGCCACCTGGAACACCACAACGTAATGGTGTGTCCGAACGTCGTAATCGAACCCTATTAGATATGGTACGTTCTATGATGTCTCTTGCCGATTTGCCACTATCGTTTTGGGGATATGCGTTAGAGACAGCTGCATTCACTTTAAATAGGGCTCCATCTAAGTCCGTTGAGACAACACCGTATGAACTGTGGTTTGGTAAGAAACCTAAGTTGTCTTTTCTCAAGGTTTGGGGTTGCGATGCTTATGTCAAAAGGCTTCAGCCAGAAAAGCTCGAACCCAAAGCGGACAAATGTGTCTTCATAGGATACCCAAAAGAAACTGTTGGGTACACCTTCTATCTCAGATCCGAGGGCAAAGTGTTTGTCGCTAAGAACGGGTCCTTTCTCGAGAAGGAGTTTCTCTCGAAAGAATTGAGTGGGAGGAAGGTAGAACTTGATGAGGTTATTGAACCTCTGCTTCAACCAGAGAGTAGCGCAGCACAGAAAGATGTTTTTGTGCAGCCTGCAGAGGTTGAAGAGGAAGCCAATGATGATGATCAAGAAGCTTCTGATCAAGTTACTACCGAACCTCGTAGGTCGACAAGGGTACGCACTGCACCTGAGTGGTATGGTAACCCTGTCTTGGAGGTCATGTTGTTAGACAACGGTGAACCTACGAGCTATGGAGAAGCGATGGTGGGCCCGGATTCCGACAAATGGTTAGAGGCCATGAAATCCGAGATGGGATCCATGTATGAAAACAAAGTATGGACTTTGGAAGTATTACCTGAAGGGCGGAAGGCCATTCAGAACAAATGGATTTTTAAGAGGAAGACGGACGCTGACGGTAATGTCACCGTGTATAAAGCTCGACTTGTGGCAAAGGGTTTTTCACAAGTTCAAGGGATTGACTACGATGAGACTTTCTCACCCGTAGCGATGCTTAAATCCGTCCGAATCATGTTAGCAATAGCTGCATATTTCGATTATGAAATTTGGCTGATGGATGTCAAGACAGCGTTCCTTAACGGTTTTCTTAAGGAAGAGTTGTATATGATGCAACCAGAAGGTTTTGTCGATCCAGAGAATGCTGAACAAGTATGCAGGCTCCAGCGTTCCATTTATGGGCTGGTGCAAGCATCTCGGAGTTGGAATCTTCGCTTTGATGAGGTGATCAAAGCGTTTGGGTTTATACAAGTTTACAATGAAGCTTGTATTTACAAGAAAGTGAGTGGGAGCTCTATAGCGTTTCTGATATTATATGTGGATGACATATTGCTGATTGGAAACAATATAGAATTTTTGGATAGCGTGAAGGGGTATTTGAACAAGAGTTTTTCAATGAAGGATCTCGGTGAAGTTGCTTTCATATTGGGCATCAAGATCTATAGAGATAGATCAAGACGCTTGATAGGACTTTCACAAAGCACATACCTTGATAAAGTTTTGAAGAAGTTCAAAATGGATCAATCCAAGAAGGGGTTCTTGCCGGTATTGCAAGGTACAAAGTTGAGTAAGACTCAGTGCCCAGTGACTGCGGAAGATAGAGAAAAGATGAGTGTCGTCCCCTATGCTTCAGCCATAGGCTCTATCATGTATGCAATGCTGTGCACAAGACCAGATGTCAGCCTTGCCATAAGTATGGCCGGAAGGTTTCAAAGTAATCCTGGTATGGATCACTGGACAGCGGTCAAGAATATCCTAAAGTACCTGAAAAGGACTAAGGATATGTTTCTCGTTTATGGAGGTGATCAAGAGCTCGTCGTAAAGGGTTACGTCGATGCAAGCTTTGACACTGATCCGGATGACTCTAAGTCACAAACCGGATACGTATATATTCTCAACGGGGGAGCGGTAAGCTGGTGCAGTTCCAAGCAGAGCGTGGTAGCTGATTCCACATGTGAAGCGGAGTACATAGCTGCCTCGGAGGCGGCTAAGGAAGGTGTCTGGATGAAGGAGTTCATGACAGATCTTGGAGTTGTGCCTAGTGCACTGAACCCAATGACTCTGTTCTGTGATAACACTGGTGCCATTGCTCTAGCCAAGGAACCAAGGTTTCACAAGAGGACCAGACACATAAAGCGACGCTTCAATTCCATCCGCGATTCAGTCAAGGAGGAGGACATAAACATTTGCAAAGTACACACGGATTTGAATGTTGCAGATCCGTTGACTAAGCCTCTTCCACGGGCTAAGCACGATCAACACCAAGACTCTATGGGTGTTAGATTCATTACCTTGTAATGCTAGATTATTGACTCTAGTGCAAGTGGGAGACTGTTGGAAATATGCCCTAGAGGCAATAATAAAAGAGTTATTATTATATTTCCTTGTTCATGATAATCGTTTATTATCCATGCTATAATTGTATTGATTGGAAACTCAAATACATGTGTGGATGAATAGACAGACTTTGTGTCCCTAGTAAGCCTCTACAGGACTAGCTCGTTGATCAAAGATGACCGCGGTTTCCAGGTCATAGACATGAGTTATCATTTGATAACGGGATCACATCATTAGGAGAATGATGTGATGGACGAGACCCAAACGTTAAACATAGCTTTTGATCGTGTCAGTTATCGCTATAGTTTTCTGCATGTCAAGTATAAGTTCCTATGACCATGAGATCATGTAACTCACTGACACCGTAGGAGTGCTTTGTGTGTGCCAAACGTCGCAACGTAACTGGGTGACTATAAAGGTACTCTACAGGTATCTCCGAGGGTGTCTGTTGAGTTGACATGGATCGAGACTGGGATTTGTCACTCCGTGTGACGGAGAGGTATCTCCGGGCCCACTCGGTAATACGTCATCTCAATGAGCTCAAAGTGACTAAGTAGTTGGTCACGGGATTATGTATTACGGTAACGAGTAAAGAGACTTGCCGGTAACGAGATTGAACTAGGTATAGAGATACCGACGATCGAATCTCGGGCAAGTAACATACCGACGAGACAAAGGGAATTGTATACGGGATTGCGTGAATCCTTGACATCGTGGTTCATCCGATGAGATCATCGAGAAACATGTGGGAACCAATATGGGTATCCAGATCCCGCTATTGGTTATTGACCTGGGAGTGTCTCGGTCATGTCTACATGGTTTCCGAACCCGCAGGGTCTACACACTTAAGGTTCGGTGACGCTAGGGTTGTTAGTGAGAAGAGTGCATGGTTACCGAAGGTTGTTCGGAGTCCCGGATGAGATCCCGGACATGACGAGGGTCTCCGGAAAGGTCCGGAGACGAAGATTGATATATAGGATGAAAGGTTTCGGAGTCCGGAAGTGTTCCGGGGAGCATCGGGAAATCGGCGGAGTACCGGAAAGGGTTTCGGGGGTCCCGGAAGTGTTTCTGGGCCTAATGGGCCACAAGGGGGGACACCACAGCCCTCATAGGGCTGTGCGCCCCCCCCCCCTGGGCCCTCTCCTTGTGCGCCAAGGGAGGTGGACCCCCCTAGGGTGGCCGCACCCCCTTAGCCTTGGGGGGCAAGGCACCTGGGGGGGAAACCCTAGCCCCAGGGGGCGCCGCCCCCTTGCCCCTTGCCCTGGCCGCCGGCCCCTAGGGGAAACCCTAGGGCGCCCCCCTCTCCTCCTTCCCCCTATATATAGAGAGGTAGAGGGAGGGCAGCCAACACAAGTTCGTGCCTCGGTGCTGCCCTCCCTCTCCCATAACATCTTCTTCTCCCGCGGTGCTTAGGCGAAGCCCTGCTGGAATTCTTCTACACCATCACCACCACGCCGTCGTGCTGCCGGTTCTCCATCAACCTCTCCTCCACCCCTTGCTGGATCAAGAAGGAGGAGATGTCCCCGAGCCGTACGTGTGAAGAACGCGGAGGCACCGTTGCTTCGGTGCTTGGATCTTCAGCGATCTGAATCGCGGCGAGTACGACTCCATCAACCGCGTTCTTAACGCTTCCGCTTAGCGATCTACAAGGGTACGTAGATCCAACTCTCCTCTCGTAGTAGCATCTCCTAGATTGATCTTGGTGAACGTAGAGAAAATTTTTTGTTTTCCATGCAACGTTCCCCAACACATATACCATGTCAATGCTAAGGTATACCTTCTTCTTAACTCCATCCTCGGATACACCTACAAGCTTAAACAATCCACAAATTTCATCCACATAGAATAAGTGCATATCAGGATGTATCGTTCCATCTCCTGCATAAGGATTAGCTAGCAGTTTCTCTAACATACCTGAAGGAATCTCATAATAAATATTATCAGTAGCTTTATTAGGTTGAGGGGCAACTCTTATTGCTTCCGATCGAGGTGAAGATGCCCTGAACAAACACCTCAAAGGATTATTTTCCATAGTGATAAGTGACAGTAAATTTCAGCATGTAATATAAATGTTTCCTTACCAAAGGCGCTTCACTCCCCGGCAACGGTGCCAGAAAAGAGTCTTGATGACCCAAAAGTATAGGGGATCAATCATATCCCCTTCGATAAGTAAGAGTGTCGAACCCAACGAGGAGCGAAAGCAAATGATAAGCGGTTTTCAGCAAGGTATTCCCTGCAAGTACTGGAAGTAGCCGTGATAGATATTTGGTAGCAAGATAATTCGTAACAAGTGACAAGTAGGAATAGTAACAAAGGTGCACCAAGGTGGCCCAATCCTTTTTATAGCAAAGTATAAGCCCTAAAGTTCTCTTATATAAAACAAAGTGCTCTTGAGGACACATGGGAATTGTCGTCTCATCATGTTTAGTTGATTCACGTTCGCTACTTTGATAATGTGATATGTGGGTGGACTGTTGCTTGGGTGATGTCCTTAATTAAACAAGCAACCCACTTATGATTACCCCCTCTCGCAAGCATCCGCAACTACGAAAGAAGAATTAAGATAAATCTATCTATAGCATGAAACATGTGGATCCAAATTAGCCCCTTACAGAATAACGCATAACCTAGAGTTTAAGCTTCTGTTACTCTAGCAACCCATCATCTACTTATTACTCCACAATGCCTCCCCTTAGGCTGAATTATGGTGAAGTGTCATGTAGTCGACGTTCACATGACACCACTAAAGGAAGCAACAACATAAATATATCATAAAAATATCAAACAAATACCAACTTCACATGATTACTTATAACAAGACTTCTCCCATATACTCAAGAACAAAAGTAACTACTCACAAATCATATTCATGTTCAAGATGTAAGGGCTATTGAATATGCTTGAGGATCTGAACATTTAATCCTCCACCAAATAAACAAACTAGCATCAACTACAAGATGTAATCAAAACTAGTAGCAACCCACATGTACCAATATGAGGTTTTCGGACAAAGATTGAATACAAGAGATGAACTAGGGTTTGAGATGAGATGGTGCTGGTGAATATGTTGATGAGATTGGTCCTCCCATGATGAGAGGATCGTTGGTGATGTCAATGGCTTCAATTTCCCACTCCTGAAGGGAAGTATCCCCGGTGGAATCGCTCCGTCGGAGAGCTAAAGTGTTCCTCCCCAGGTTCTGCCTTGAGACGGCGGCTCTACGTCCCGAAAGTGGTCTCTTCATTTTTGTCTAGGTCCAAACCCTTCATATAGCAGAAGATGGACATCGGAGGCCAACCATGGCCCCCACAAGGCATCAGGGTGTGCCCATGGGGGTGGTCGTGTCTTGTTGTCTTGTGGGCAACTGGTGCGGCCCCTTTGGTATTTCTTTGCTTCAGTATTTTTTATATATTTATTAAAAAATCTCCGCGAAATTTCAGGTCATTTGGAACTCTGTAGAATATGTATTTCAGGTCATTTTAAGTCGAGAATTTCAGCTGCCGATAACTCTTTCTCCATGTGAATCTTGCAAGTAAAGATAGAAATAGCATTAGAATTGCATTAGAAACTGACACAATGACCAAAAACATTATAAATAATAGTAGGAAAACGTGATGCAATATGGATGTATCAACTCCCCCAAGCTTAGATCTCGTTTGTCCTCAAGCAAAAGCCGAATTCGGTTATCCCACATGTTTAGAGAGAGAGGTGTCGATAAAAACAAAATGCGGACACGATAACATCATGATCAATAACATAGCAGCTACCATTTATCATATAGTTTCTCAGAAACAAGTAACAATTCATTCACAACCTTGAAGTACTAAGTATAAACTTTCTTGAAAACAAACAAACTATGTTCTCAGTCATCGAAACAATCACAATTCATCATATTTCCAGGAAGAGTCTATGTAAGAGCTTTTTTTAGCAAGTCCACATATTCAAGCATCATTTAGTCTTCCATGATTGCTAACGCTCAATGCATATTTTTGGGAATAAACATTTCTGTCAGACACATAGGAAGATGGGGGCTCACTGGTTTCACCTCCCAAGTTGTTTACCACAAGGATAATACCAACAATAATAATGCATGATCACCTACATTCAATTGGATATATGTGCCTGGATCTTTCCCCACCACATGATGATTGCCACTTAATGGGCAAATAAGAAAGGAATAGGGATAATCACTTTTGACTCTTGCATAAAATTAAGTACAGAAAAGTAAAAGATAGGCCCTTCACAGAGGGAAGCAGAGGTTGTCATGCGCTTTTATTTTGGATGTGCAAGCTATTAATGTAAATGAACGTCACTTTATATTTCCCATTATGATAGCAACCTTTATTATGCAGTCCTTCGCTTTTATTTCTTTAACATCACAAGATCACACAAAGCTTATTTTCCCTTACAATAAAAGATCACGCATACTTAGGAGCAATGTTGATTGGTTTATGCACCGATGACAATTTACTTGAAGGATCTTATTCAACCCATGGATATATATGGTGGACTCTCATGGAAAGAAAACTGGGTATAAGGGGTTTGGATGCAAAACTAGTATCTCTACTTAGTGCAATTTTTGGGTAGCAAAAGGTTCTAAACAAGCACCACATGTTAGAGGATCCATCACAATATAAATTTTAAATGAATGTAAGCAAGCATAACTCATTACATTGTCTTCCTTGTCCAACATCAACTATTTGACCATGCAGAAAATATGTGATGGGGGATCACAATCATAAAGGACGTCCAAGATAATATATTTATATGTGAATCTCCTCTCCCTTTAATAGTTTTGCAGGAATTGCATCCATGACCAATACTATATTTTTTATTCTCCAATAAATTTTATCAACCATACTCTTTCTTTGTGAAGTTATTACTCCCTATTGGATTAGCATATGATCCTTTCATTTCTCTTTATTGCTGAGATTGAAACAAGAAAGTAAAGAAACAAAATTCAACTATTTTTTATTATATAACTCTCACACTCGATTACATAGATATATCACTAAGCGAGGGCCGATCCTGAGAATTCAGGGGCCCAGGGTGACACAATAATTCGGGGCCCTCGGTATAAATGTTTAATACTAATGAACATATGTAGATATAAAATTGTATTAAAGAAAACAATCAAGTCCATCCAAAATTAGTGTGCATATGAAATAAAATATTACATAATACCTTCAATTTTTTTAATGTTCTGAGATGCAAAATCGCTAATGATAGTATCAGTATCAATTTCATCAAGAAATTCTTTCTCGATATTTTCTGCCTAAGCCTGACATGATGGTGTTGAAATTAAAAGGAACAATTAGCTTTTAAAATTAGCGCAAAGCTATGTTAGATACAAGATCAATTGTAGAAATCTAGGGCAAAGTATAGTACCTTCTCTCTAATTTAATGTGGCTATAACTTTATTCTGTGGGCCGTGCATAATGATTAGAGGGTGAGCGCCGCCAATGTGAGTATGCGACAATTCCCTCCCTTGTTTTCAATCGAGATTCGAGAATTTAGCATTATAAAATAAACATGAATAATAGCAAAACAATACTAGCGAAGGCATAGGGCGCTGGGCGTGACTGTGCAAGGAGGCATGCTCGTACATGTCGTAGCCACGTAGCGCTGCGTGCCCCCATAGCCAACGTGAAGGAAATATGCCCTAGAGGCAATAATAAAGTTATTATTTATTTCCTTATATCATGATAAATTTTTATTATTCATGCTAGAATTGTATTAACAAGAAACTTAATACATGTGTGAATACATAGACAAAACAAAGTGTCCCTGGTATGCCTCTACTAGACTAGCTCATTGATCAAAAGATGGTTATGTTTCCTAGCCATAGACATGAGTTGTCATTTGATCAACGGGATCACATCATTAGGAGAATAATGTGATGGACAAGACCCATCCGTTAGCTTAGCACTATGATCGTTTAGTTTTACTGCTATTGCTTTCTTCATGACTTATACATGTTCCTATGACTATGAGATTATGCAACTCCCGAATACCGGAGGAACACCTTGTGTGCTATCAAACGTCACAACATAACTGGGTGATCATAAAGATGCTCTACATGTGTCTCCGAAAGTGTTCGTGGTGTTGGCATAGATCAAGAATAGGACTTGTCACTCCGAGTGTCTGAGAGGTATATCTGGGCCCTCTCGGTAATACACATCAAAATAAGCCTTGCAAGCAAATGACTAATGAGTTAGTCACGACATGATGTATTACAGAACGAGTAAAGAGACTTGCCGATAACGAGATTGAACTAGGTATTGAGATACCGACGATCAAATCTTGGGCAAGTAACATAACGATGACAAAAGGAACAACATATGTTGTTATGCGGTTTAACCGATAAAGATCTTCGTAGAATATGTAGGAGCCAATACGAGCATCCAGGTTCAGCTATTGGTTATTGACAGGAGATGAGTCTCGGTCATGCCTACATAGTTCTCGAACCCGTAGGGTCCGCACGCTTAACGTTTGATGATGATCGGTATTACGAGTTTATGAGTTTTGATGTACCGAAGGTAGTTTGGTATCCCGGATAAGATCACGGACATGACGAGGAGTCTCGGAATGTCCAAGACATAAAGATTAATATATTGTACGACTATATTCGGACATCGGAAGTGTTCCAGGTGTTATCGGGTATAACCGGAGTGCTAGAGGGGGTTACCGGAACCCCCCCCCC
>LR738714.1:495072089-495110155 GCA_902687465.1 Secale cereale | reverse complement strand
CCCCCCCCCGAGGGAGTATGGGCCATAGTGGGCCAATGAGGGAAAGATTGGGGCAGCCCATAGGGCTGGCCGCACCCCCCTAGGGTTCCTAGTTGGACTAGGAAAAGGGGGGAGGCGCCCCCTCTCCTTTCCTTCTCTTCTTCCCCTTTCCTTTCCTACTCCTAGTAGGAATAGGAAAAGGGGATTCCTATTCCTACTAGGAGTAGGAATCCTACTCCCTCGGCGCCCCCTGGGCTTAGCCGCACCTCCCCCCTTGCTCCTTTATATACGGGGCAGGGGGCACCCAAAGACACAGGAGAAACATTGTTCTAGCCATGTGCGGTGCCTGCTACCTCTTGAGCTTGCGTTGTATTCCCTAAAAGAGGAAAGGGAGATGCAGCACAGTAGCGTAAGTATTTCCCTCAGTTTTTGAGAACCAAGGTATCAATCCCGTAGGAGACCACGCGCGAGTCCCTCGCACCGGCACAAACAAATAAAAACTTCGCAACCAACGCAATAAGGGGTTGTGAATCCCTTTACGGTCACTTACGAGAGTGAGATCAGATAGAGATGATAGTTTATATTTTTGGTATTTTTGGTTTAATAAAACAGCAAATAAAAGCGGTAAAAGTAAAGTAGATGTAGATTGATATGTTGAGAATAGACCCGGGGGCCATAGTTTTCTCTAGTGGCTTCTCTCATGATAGCGATATTCTACGGCGGGTAAACAAATTACTGTCGAGCAATTGATAGAAACGCGAATAATTATGAGACTATCTAGGCATGATCATTGTATATAGGCATCACGTCCGAGACAAGTAGACCGACTCCTGCGTGCATCTACTACTATTACTCCACACATCGACCGCTATCCAGCATGCATCTAGTGTATTGAGTTCATAAGAACAGAGCAACGCCTTAAGCAAGATGACATGATGTAGAGGGATAAACTCAAGCAATATGATGTAAACCCCATCTTTTTATCCTCGATGGCAACAATACAATATGTGCCTTGCTGCCCCTACTGTCACTGGGAAAGGACACCACAAGATTGAACCCAAAGCCAAGAACTTCTCACATTGCAAGAACTATAGATCTAGTAGGCCAAACCAAACCAATAATTCGAAGAGACTTGCAAGGATATTATGAGCAAACATAAAAAGTTCAGAGAAAAACCAAATATCTTTCATAGATAACCTTGATCATAAACTCACAATTCATCGGATCTCGACAAACACACCGCAAAAAGAGATTACATCGAATAGATCTCCTCGAAGACCGAGGAGAACTTTGTATTGAGATCCAGAGAGAGAGAAGAAGCCATCTAGATACTAGCTATGGACCCGAAGGTCTGTGGTAAACTACTCACAACTCATGGTGAGGGCGATGATGATGATGATGAAGGCCTCCGTGATGGATCCCCCTCTGGTGGAGCTCCGGAACAGGCTCCAAGATGGGATCTCCATGGGAACAGAAGCTACGGCGGTGGAATTCGGGTTTTCTCTCTGCATATGGAGTTTCTGGTGTACGTGGACTTATATAGGAAGAAGGAGGGCACCGGGGGACGCTCGAGTAGGCCTCGAGGCAGGGGGCGCGCCCCCACCCTCGAGGGCCACTCGAGGCTCCCCTGACGTGGTTCTCAAGTTCCTCTGGCGTGATTTTCTCCAAAAATATCTCTCGCGAAGGTTTCATTCCGTTTGGACTCTGTTTGACATTCCTTTTCTGCAAAACCCTGAAATAGGCAAAAAACAGCAATCTAGATTGGGCCTTTGGGTTAGTAGGTTAGTCCCAAAAATGATATAAAAGTGAATTATAAAGCCCATTAAACATCCAAGACTTCATATATAATAGCATGGAACAATCAAAAATTATAGATACGTTGGAGACGTATCAGTGCCCCCCTCCACAGAAACACACCTCGGTCATACCGTTGCAGTGCTTAGGCGAAGCCCTGCGGCGGAAGCTTAATCATCTCCATCACCACGTCGTCGTGCTGACGAAACTCTCTCGTGAAGCTCAACTAGATCAAGAGCTCGTGGGACGTCATCAAGCTGAACGTGTGCTGAACACGGAGGTACCGTACGTTCGGTGCTTGATCGTTTGGATCGCGAAGAAGTTCGACTACATCAACCGCATCACTAGACGCTTCCGCTTTTGGTCTACGAGGGTACGTAGACACACTCTCCCCTCTCGTTGCTATGCATCTGGTAGATAGATCTTGCGTGATCGTAGGAAATTTTTGAAATACTACGTTCCCCAACAATGGCATCAGGAGCCAGGTCTATGCGTATATGATATGCACGAGTATAACACAATGAGTTGTGGGCGATAATAGTCATACTGCTTACCAGCATGTCATACTTTGGTTCGGTGGTATTGTGAGACGAAGCGGCCCGGACCAACATTACACGTACGCTTACGCAAGACTGGTTTCACCGTTATGAGCACTCGTTGCTTAAAGGTGACTGGCGGGTGTGTGTGTCTCTCTCACTTTAGCTGAATCGAGTGTGGCTACGCCCGGTCCTTGTGAAGGTTAAAACATCACATACTTGACGAAACATCATTGTGGTTTTGTATGCGTAGGTAAGAACGGTTCTTGCTAAGCCGTAGCAGCCACGTAAAACTTGCAACAACAAAGTAGAAGACGTCTAACTTGTTTTTGCAGGGCATGTTGTGATGTGATATGGTCAAGACATGATGAGTTATACGTTATTGTATGAGATGATCATGTTTTGTAAAGTTATCGGCAACTGGCAGGAGCCATATGGTTGTCGCTTTATTGTATGAAATACAGTCGCCATGTAATTGCTTTACTTTATCACTAAGCGGTAGCGATAGTCGTGGAAGCAATAGTTGGCGAGACGACAACGATGTTATGATGGAGATCAAGGTGTCGCGCCGGTGACGATGGTGATCATGACGGTGCTTTGGAGATGGAGATCAAAAGCACAAGATGATGATGGCCATATCATGTCACATATTTTGATTGCATGTGATGTTTATCTTATTATGCTTCTTATTTTGCTTAGTACGACGGTAGCGTTATAAGATGATCCCTTACAAAATTTCAAGGTACAAGTGTTCTCCCTGAGTATGCACCGTTGCGAAAGTTCGTTGTGCCGAGACACCACGTGATGATCGGGTGTGATAAGCTCTACATTCAAATACAATGGGTGTAAGACAGTTTTGCACATGCAGAATACTCGGGTTAAACTTGATGAGCCTAGCATATGCAGATATGGCCTCGGAACACTGGAGACCGAAAGGTCGAGCGTGAATCATATAGTAGATATGATCAACATAAGATGTTCACCATTGAAAACTACTCCATCTCACGTGATGATCGGACATGGTTTAGTTGATTTGGATCAAGTGATCATTTAGATGACTAGAGGGATGTCTATCTAAGTGGGAGTTCTTTAGTAATATGATTAATTGAACTTTAATTTATCATGAACTTAGTCCTGGTAGTATTAGCATATCTATGTTGTAGATCAATAGCTCGCGATGTAGCTCCCCGTTTGTTTTTATATGTTCCTAGAGAAAACTAAGTTGAAAGATGTTAGTAGCAATGATGTGGACTTGTTCCGTGATCTGAGGATTTTCCTCATTGCTGCACAGAAGAATTATGTCCTTGATGCACCGCTAGGTGACAGACCTATTGCAAGAACAGATGCAGACGTTATGAACGTTTTGACAAAAGCTCGGTATGATGACTACTTGATAGTTTAGTGCACGGCTTAGAACCGGGACTTCAAAAACGTTTTGAATGCCATGGAGCATATGAGATGTTCTAGGAGTTGAAATTAGTATTTCATACTCAAGCCCGTGTCGAGAGGTATAAGACCTTTGACAGTACATTGCCTACAAGATGGAGAAGAATAGCTCAACCAGTGAGCATGTGCTCAGATTGTCTGGGTACTACAATTACTTGAAGCAATTGGGAGTTAATCTTCCAGATAAGATAGTAATTGACAAAGTTCTCTAGTCACTATCACCAAGTTACTAGAACTTTGTGATGAACTATAATATGCAAGGGATGACGAAAGTAATTCCTGAGCTCTTCGCGATGCTGAAATTGGCGAAAGTAGAAATCAAGAAAGAGCATCAAGTGTTGATGGATAACAAAACCACTTGTTTAAGTAAAGGGCAAGGGGATAGAAGGGGAACTTCAAGAAGAATGACAAGCAGGTTGTCACTCTCGTGAAGAAACCCAAAGCTAAACTCAAGCCTGAAACTAAGTGCTTCTACTACAAAGGAAATGGTCACTGGAAGTGGAACTGCCCTAGATACTTGACGGATAAGAAGGATGGCAAAGTGAACAAAGGTATATTTGATATACAGATTATTGATGTGTACTTTACTAGTGTTCGTAGCAACCCCTGTGTATTTGATATCGGTTCAGTTGCTAAAATTAGTAACTCGATACAAGAGTTGTAGAATGAACAGAGACTAGTTTAAGGTGAAGTGACAATGTGTGTTGGAAGTGGTTCCAAGATTGATATGATCATCATCGCACACTCCTTATACTTTCGGGATTAGTATAGAACCTAAATAAATGTTATTTGGCATTTGCGTTGAGCATGAATATGATTTGATCATGTTTGTTGCAATACGGTTATTCATAAAGTCATAGAATAAATGTTATTCTGTTTACATGAATAAAGCATTCAATGGTCATACACCCAATGTAAATAGTTTGTTGGATCTTGATCGTAGTGATACACATATTCATAATATTGAAGCCAAAAGATGCAAGGTTAATAATGATAGTGCAACTTATTTGTGGCACTGCCGTTTAGGTCATATTGGTGTAAAACGCATGAAGAAACTCCATAGTGATGGACTTTTGGAATCACTTGATTATGAATCACATGATGCTTGCGAACCATGCCTCATGGGCAAGATGACTAAAACTCTGTTCTTCGAAACAAAGGAGCGAGCAACAGATTTGTTGGAAATCATACATACTGATGTATGTGGACCGATGAGTGTTGAAGCTCGTGGCGGGTATCGTTATTTTCTGACCTTCACTGATGATTTAAGCAGATATGGGTATATCTACTTGATGAAGCACAAGTCTGAAAAATTTGAGAAGTTCAAAGAATTTCATAGTGAAGTAGAGAATCATCGTAACAAGAAAATAAAATTTCTACGTTCTGATCGTGGAGGTGAATATTTGAGTTACGAGTTTGGTCTTCATTTAAAACAATGTGGAATAGTTTCACAGCTCACGCCACCCGGAACACCACAGCGTAATGGTGTGTCCGAACGTCGTAACCGTACTTTATTAGATATGGTGCGATCTATGATGTCTCTTACCGATTTACCACTATCGTTTTGGGTTATGCATTAGAGACAACTGCATTCACGTTAAATAGGGCACCATCTAAATACGTTGAGACGACGCCTTATGTATCGTGGTTTGGCAAGAAACCAAAGTTGTCATTTCTTAAAGTTTGGGGCTGCGATGCTTATGTGAAAAAGCTTCAACTTGATAAGCTCGAACCCAAGTCGGAGAAATGTGTCTTCATAGGATACCCAAAGGAGACTGTTGGGTACACCTTCTATCATAGATCCTAAGGCAAGATATTCGTTGCTAAGAATAGGATCCTTTCTAGAGAAGGAGTTTCATTCGAAAGAAGTGAGTGGGAGTAAAGTGGAACTTGATGAGGTAATTGTACCTTCTCCCGAATTGGAAAGTAGTACATCACAGAAACTAGTTCCAGTGATCCCTACACCAATTAGTGAGGAAGCTAATGATGATGATCATGAAACTTCGGATCAAGTTACTACTGAACTTCGTCGATCAATCAGAGTACGTTCCGCACCAGAGTGGTATGGCAACCCGGTTCTTGAAGTCATGTTACTAGACCATGATGAACCTACGAAATATGAGGAAGCAATGATGAGCCCAGATTCCGCAAAATGGCTTGAGGCCATGAAAAATGAGATGGGATCCATGTATGAGAACAAAGTGTGGACTTTGGTTGACTTGCCCGATGATCGGCAAGCAATTGAAAATAAATGGATCTTCAAGAGGAAGACCGACGCCGACAGTAATGTTACTATCTACAAAGCTCGACTTGTTGCGAAAAGTTTTCGACAAGTTCAAGGAGTTGACTACGATGAGACTTTCTCACCCGTAGCGATGCTTAAGTCTGTCCGAATCATGTTAGCAATTGCCGCATTTTATGATTATGAAATCTGGCAAATGGATGTCAAAACTGCATTCCTGAATGGATATCTCAAAGAGGAGTTGTATATGATGCAACCAGAAGGTTTTGTCGATCCTAAATGTGCTAACAAAGTGTGCAAGCTCCAGCGATCCATCTATGGACTGGTGCAAGCATCTCGGAGTTGGAATATACGCTTTGATGAGGTGATCAAAGCATATGGTTTTATACAGACTTGTGGTGAAGCCTGTATTTACAAGAAAAGTGAGTGGGAGCACTACTTCCTTTTTGATAAGTATATGAGAATGACATATTGTCGATCAGAAATGATGTAGAATTTTCTGGAAAGCATAAAGGAGTGTTTGAAAGGAGTTTTTTCAAAGAAAGACCTCGATGAAGCTGCTTACATATTGAGCATCAAGATCTATAGAGACAGATCGAGACGCTTGATAAGTTTTTTCAGTGAGTACATACCTTGACAAGTTTTTGAAGTAGTTCAAAATGAATCAGTCAGAGAAGAAGTTCTTGCGTGAGTTATAAGGTATAAAGTTGAGTAAGACTCAAAACCCGACCACGACCGAAGATAGAGAAGTAATGAAAGTCATTCCCTATGCCTCAGCCATAGGTTCTATAAAGTATGCCATGTTGTGTACCAAACCTGTTGTGTACCTTGCCATGAGTTTGGCAAGGAGGTACAAGAGTGATCCAGGAGTAGATCACTGGACAGCGGTCAAAATTATCCTTAGTTACTGGATGACTAAGGAAATGTTTCTCGATTATGGAGGTGATACAGAGTTCGTCGTAAAGAGTTACGCCGATGCAAGCTTTACACTAATCCAGATGACTCTAAGTATCAATCTGGATGCATATTGACAGTGGGAGTAATTAGCTAGAGTAGCTCCATGCAGAGCATTGTAGACATTGAAATTTGCGAAATACATACGGATCTGAATGTGACAAACCCATTGACTAAACTTCTCTCACAAACAAAACATGATCACACCTTATTACTCATGGGTGTTAATTACATAGCGATGTGAACTAGATTATTGACTCTAGTAAACCTTTTGGGTGTTGGTCACATGGCTATGTGAACTATGGGTGTTATTCACATGACGATGTGAACTATCGGTATTAAATCACATGGCGATGTGAGCTAGATTATTGACTCTAGTGCAAGCGGGAGAATGAAGGAAATATGCCCTAGAGGCAATAATAAAGTTATTATTTATTTCCCTATATCATGATAAATCTTTATTATTCATGCTAGAATTGTATTAACAGGAAACTTAATACATGTGTGAATACATAGACAAAACAGAGTGTCCCTGGTATGCCTCTACTAGACTAGCTCATTGATCAAAAGATGGTTATGTTTCCTAGCCATAGACATAAGTTGTCATTTGATCAACGAGATCACATCATTAGGATAATAATGTGATGGACAAGACCCATTCGTTAGCCTAGCACTATGATCGTTCAGTTTTACTGTTATTGCTTTCTTCATGACTTATACATGTTCCTATGACTATGAGATTATGCAACTCCCGAATACCAGAGGAACACCTTGTGTGCTATCAAACATCACAACGTAAATGGGTGATCATAAAGATGCTCTACAGGTGTCTTCGAAAGTGTTCGTGGTGTTGGCATAGATCAAGAATATGATTTGTCACTCCGAGTGTCGGAGAGGTATCTCTGGGCCCTCTCGGTAATACACATCAAAATAAGCCTTGCTAGCAAATGGCTAATGAGTTAGTCACGAGATGATTTATTACGGAACGAGTAAAGAGACTTGCCGGTAACGAGATTGAACTAGGTATTGAGATACCGACGATCGAATCTCAGGCAAGTAACATACCGATGACAAAAGGAACAACGTATGTTATTATGCAGTTTGACCAATAAAGATCTTTGTAGAATATGTAGGAGCCAATATGAGCATCCAGGTTCCGCTATTGTTTATTGACCGGAGATGAGTCTCGGTCATGTCTACATAGTTCTCGAACCCATAGGGTCCGCACGCTTAACGTTTGATGACGATCGGTATTATGAGTTTATGAGTTTTGATGTACCGAAGGTAGTTCGGTATCCCGGATGAGATCACGGACATGATGAGGAGTCTTGGAATGTCTGAGACATAAAGATTAATATATTGGACGACTATATTCGGACACCAGAAGTGTTCCAGGTGTTATCGGGTATAACCAGAGTGCCGGAGGGGGTTACCGGAACCCCCCGAGGGAGTATGGGCCATAGTGGGCCAATGAAGGAAAGAGAGGGGCAGCCCATATGGCTGGCCACACCCCCCTAGGGTTCCTAGTTGGACTAGGAAAAGGGGGGAGGCGCCCCCTCTCCTTTCCTTCTCCTCTTCCCCTTTCCTTTCCTACTCCTGGTAGGAATAGGGAAAGGGGATTCCTATTCCTACTAGGAGTAGGAATCCTACTCCCTTGGCGCGCCCTAGGCTTGGCCGCACCTCCCCCCTTGCTCCTTTATATACGGGGGCAGGGGGCACCCAAAGACACAGGGGAAACATTGTTCTAGCCGTGCGTGGTGCCCCCCTCCACAGAAACACACCTCGGTCATACCGTTGCAGTGCTTAGGCGAAGCCCTGCGCCGGTAGCTTCATCATCTCCGTCAGCACGCCGTCGTGCTCACAAAACTCTCCCGTGAAGCTCAACTGGATCAAGAGCTCGTGGGACGTCATCAAGCTGAACATGTGCTGAACGCGGAGGTGCCGTACGTTCGGTGCTTGATTGGTTGGATCGCAAAGAAGTTCGACTACATCAACCGCGTCACTAGACGCTTCCGCTTTCAGTCTACGAGGGTACGTAGACACACTCTCCCCTCTCGTTGCTATGCATCTGGTAGATAGATCTTGTGTGATCGTAGGAAATTTATTAAATACTACGTTCCCCAACACAACGTTCCTCGGGACGAGAAGACCAAGAGAGTCGAACCAAGGGTCGAGCCGTCGAAGCCGACGAACACTCAAACAACTAAACGAAAAGATGGAAGGGATGAAAGTAAAGGAACAATCAGAATCCAGGTCAGGGTCTGATCATTCCCCCGTGATCCGAACAAAGAGGGAAACGAGCGATTTGGTTTCCACGTTCCTCTCTGCCTACATGCGAACATTGTTGGGAAACGTAGTATTCCAAAAAAAATCCTACGATCATGCAAGATCTATCTAGGAGAAGCATAGCAACGAGCGGGGAGAGTGTGTCTACGTACCCTTGTAGACCGAAAGCGGAAGCGTCTAGTGACGCGGTTGATGTAGTCGAACATCTTCACGATCCAACCGATCCAAGTACCGAACGTACGACACCTCCGCGTCCAGCACACGTTCAGCTCGATGATGTCCCATGAGCTCTTGATCCAGTTGACCGTCATGGGAGAGTTTCGTCAGCATGACGGTGTGGTAACGGTGATGATGAAGCTACCGGCGCAGGGCTTCGCGTAAGCACTGCAATGATATGACCGAGGTGTGTAACTGTGGGAGGGGAACCGCACACGGCTAAAATCAACTTGTGTGTCTATGGGGTGCCCCCTCCCCACGTATATAAAAGAGGGAGGGGAGGAGGAGAGGCGCGCCCTAGGGGGGGGGCAATCCTACTCCAAGTAGGATTCCCGCCCTTTCATAGTCCTAGTAGGAGAGGGGGAGGAAGGGGAGGAGACGAAGAAGGAAAGGGGGGCCGCCCCCTAGTCCAATTCGGTTTGGGCTAGGGAGGCCATGCGCCCCTAGCTAGCCGTGCCTTCTCTTCCTCCACTTGGGCCCATGAGGCCCAATAACACCCCGGGAGGTTCCAGTAAACTCCCGGTACTCCGGTATTTATCCGATAACCTCCAGAACTCATCCAGTGTCCGAATATAACCTTCCAATATATGAATCTTTATGTCTCAGACATTCCGAGACTCCTCGTCATGTCCGTGATCACATCCGGGACTCCGAACTACCTTTAGTACATCAAAACACATAAACTCATAATACCGATCGTCATCGAACGTTAAGCGTGCGGACCCTACGGGTTCGAGAACTATGTAGACATGACCGAGACTCATCTCCAGTCAATAACCAATGGCGGAACCTGGATACTCATATTGGTTCCTACATATTCTACGAAGATCTTTATCGGTCAAACCGCATAACAACATACGTTGTTCCCTTTGTCATCGGTATGTTACTTGCCCGAGATTTGATTGTCGATATCATCATACCTAGTTCAATCTCGTTACTGGCAAGTCTCTTTACTCGTTCTGTAATACATCATCTCGTGACTAACTTTAGTAGTCATTTGCTTGCAAGGCTTATTATGATATGTATTACCGAGAGGGCCCAGAGATACCTCTCCGACACTCGGAGTGACAAATCCTATTCTCGATCTATGCCAACACCACAAACACCTCCGGAGACACCTGTAGAGCATCTTTTAATCACCCAATTACGTTGTGATGTTTGATAGCACACAAGGTGTTCCTCCGGTATTCGGGAGTTGCATAATATCATAGTCATAGGAACATGTATAAGTCATGAAGAAAGCAATAGCAGAAAAAATAAACGACCAAGTTGCTAAGCTAACGGATGGGTCTTTCCATCACATCTTTCTCCTAATGATGTGATCTCGTTGATCAAATGACAACTTATGTCTATGGTTAGGAAACTTAACCATCTTTGATCAATGAGCTAGTCTAGTAGAGGCATACTAGGGACACTCTGTTTTGTCTATGTATTCACACATGTACTAAGTTTTCGGTTAATACAATTCTAGAATGAATAATAAAAATTTATCATTATATAAGGAAATACAAATAACAACTTAATATTATTGCCTCTAGGGCATATTTCCTTCAGTCTCCCACTTGACCTAGAGTCAATAATCTAGATTACATAGTAATGATTCTAACACCCACGGAGTCTTGGTGCTGATCATGTTTTGCTCGTGGAAGAGGCTTAGTCAATGGTTCTGCGACATTCAGATCCGTATGTATCTTGCAAATTTCTATGTCTCCCTCCTTGACTTTATCGCAGATGAAATTGAAGCATCTGTTGATGTGCTTGGTTCTTTCGTGAAACCTGGATTCCTTCGCCAAGGCAATTGCTCCAGTGTTGTCACAAAAGATTTTCATTGGACCCAATGCACTAGGTATTACACCTAGATCATATATGAACTCCTTCATCCAGACTCCTTCATTTGCTGCTTCCGAAGCAACTATGTACTCCACTTCACACGTAGATCCCGCCATGACGCTCTGCTTGGAACTGCACCAACTGACAGTTCCACCGTTCAATAAAAAAACATATTCGGTTTGTGACTTAGAGTCATCCGGATCAGTGTCCAAGCTTGAATCGACGTAACCATTTACAACGAGCTCTTTGTCACCTCCATAAACAAGAAACGTATCCTTTGTCCTTTTCAGGTACTTCAGGATGTTCTTGACCGCTGTCCAGTGATCCATTCCTGGATTACTTTGGTACCTCCTTGCTAAAATTATACCAAGGCACACACCAGGTCTGGTACACATCATTGCATACATGATAGATCCTATGCCTGAGGCATAGGGAATGGCTTTCATTTTCTCTCTATCTTCTGCAGTGGTCAGGCATTGAGTCTTACTCAACTTCACACCTTGTAACACAGGAAAGAACCGTTTCTTTGACTGATCCATTTTGAACTTCTTCAAAACTTTATCAAGATACGTGCTTTGTGAAAGTCCAATCAAGCGTCTTGATCTATCTCTATAGATCTTGATGCCTAATATATAAGCAGTTTCACCGAGGTCTTTCATTGAAAAATTCTTATTCAAGTATCCTTTTATGCCATCAAGAAATTCTATAGCATTTCCAATCAACAATATGTCATCTACATATAATATCAGAAATGCTACAGAGCTCCCACTCACTTTCTTGTAAATACAGGTTTCTCCAAAAGTCTGTATAAAACCATATGCTTTGATCACCTCATCAAAGCGTATATTCCCACTCCGAGATGCTTGCACCAGTCCATAGATGGATCGCTGGAGCTTGCACACTTTGTTAGCACCTTTAGGATCGACAAAACCTTTTGGTTGCTTCATATACAACTCCTCTTTGAGGTATCCATTAAGGAATGCAGTTTTGACATCCATTTGCCAGATGTCATAATCATAAAATGCGGCAATTGCTAACATGATTCGGACAGACTTAAGCATCGTTACAGCTGAGAAAGTCTCATCGTAGTCAACTCCTTGAACTTGTCGAAAACCTTTCGCAACAAGTCAAGCTTTGTAGACAGTAACATTACCATCGGTGTATGTCTTCCTCTTGAAGATCCATTTATTTTCAATGGCTTGCCGATCATCGGGTAAGTCAACCAAAGTCCACACTTTATTCTCATACATGGATCCCATCTCAGATCATGGCATCAAGCCATTTGGCGGAATCTGGGCTCATCATTGCTTCCTCATAGTTCGTAGGTTCATCATGGTGTAGTAACATGACTTCCAGAACTGGTTACCGTACCACTATGGCGCGGAACGTGCTCTGGTTGACCTACGAGGTTCAGTAGTAACTTGATCTAAAGTTTCATGATCATCATCATTAGCTTCCTTGCTGATTAGTGTAGGAACCACTGGAACTAGTTTCTGTGATGTACTACTTTCCAATTCGGGAGAAGGTACAATTACCTCATCAAGTTCTACTTTCCTCCCACTCACTTCTTTCGAGAAAAACTCCTTCTCTAGAAAGGATCCATTCTTAGCAACGAATATCTTGCCTTCGGATCTATGATAGAAGGTGTACCCAACAGTTTCCTTTGGGTATCCTATGAAGACACATTTCTCTGACTTGGGTTCAAGCTTATCAGGTTGAAGCTTTTTCACATAACCATCGCAGCCCCAAACTTTAAGAAATGTCAACTTTGGTTTCTTGCCAAACCACGGTTCATAAGGCGTCGCCTCAACGGATTTAGATGGTGCCCTATTTAACGTGAATGCATTTGTCTCTAAAGCATATCCCCAAAACGATAGTGGTAAATCGGTAAGAGACATCATAGACCGCACCATATCTAATAAAGTACGGTTACGACGTTCAGACACAACATTACGCTGTGGTGTTCTGGGTGGCGTGAGCTGTGAAACTATTCCACATTGTTTTAAATGAAGACCAAACTCGTAACTCAAATATTCGCCTCCGTGATCAGATCGTAGAAACTTTATTTTCTTGTTACCATGATTCTCTACTTCACTCTGAAATTCTTTGAACTTTTCAAATGTTTCAGACTTGTGCTTCATCAAGTAGATATACCCATATCTGCTCAAATCATCAGTGAAGTTCAGAAAATAACGATACCCGCCATGAGCCTCAACACTCATTGGTCCACATACATCAGTACGTATGATTTCCAACAAATCAGTTGCTCGCTCCATTGTTCCGGAGAACAGAGTTTTAGTCATCTTGCCCATGAGGCAAGGTTCGCAAGCACCAAGTGATTCATAATCAAGTGATTCGAAAAGTCCATCTGCATGGAGTATCTTCATGCGCTTTACACCAATATGACCTAAACGGCAGTGCCACAAATAAGTTGCACTATCATTATCAACCTTGCATCTTTTGGCTTCAATATTATGAATATGTGTATCACTACTATCGAGATCTAATAAGAATAGACCACTCTTCAAGGGTGCATGGACATAAAAGATATTACTCATAAAAATAGAACCACCATTATTCTCTGATTTAAATGAATAACCATCTCGCAACAAACAAGATCCAGATATAATGTTCATGCTCAACACTGGCAGCAAATAACAATTATTCGGGTCTAAAACTAATCCAGAAGGTAGATGTAGAGGTAGCGTGCCGACGGCGATCACATCGACTCTGGAACCATTTCCATGCGCATCATCGCCTCGTCCTTAGCTAATCTTCGTTTAATCTGTAGCCCTGTTTCGAGTTACAGATATCAGCAACCGAACCAGTATCAAATACCCAGGTGCTACTACGAGCATTAGTAAGGTACACATCAATAACATGTATATCAAATATACCTTTGTTCACTTTGCCATCCTTCTTATCCGCTAAATACTTGGGGCAGTTCCGCTTCCAGTGTCCAGTCCCTTCGCAGTAGAAGCACTCAGTTTCAGGCTTGGCTCCAGACTTGGGTTTCTTCGCGGAAGTAGCAACTGTCTTGCTATTCTTCTTGAAGTTCCCCTTATTTCCCTTGCCCTTTTTCTTAAAACTAGTGGTCTCGTTAACCATCAACACTTGATGCTCCTTTTTGATTTTTACCTCTGCAGCTTTGAGCATAGCGAAGAGCTCGGGAATTGTCTATTGCATCCCTTGCATGTTATAGTTCATCATGAAGCCTTTATAGCTTGGTGGCAGTGATTGAAGAACTCTATCAATGACACTATCTTCGTCAACTTTGCAACCAAGTTGAGTCATATGATTGTAGTACCCAAACATTCTGAGCAAGTGTTCACTAATTAAACGGTTCTCCTCCATCTTGCAGCTATAGAACTTATTGGAGACTTCATATCTCTCAATTCGGGCATTTGCTTGAAATATTAACTTCAACTCTTGGAACATCTCATATGCTCCATGAAGTTCAAAATGTCTTTAAAGTCCCAATTCTAAGCCGTAAAGCATGGCACACTGAACTATCGAGTAGTCATCAGAACGAGCTTGCCAGACGTTCATAACGACCGGAGTTGCTCCTGCAGCAGGCCTGTCACCTAGCGGTGCTTCCAGGACATAATTCTTCTGTGCAGCAATGAGGATAATCCTCAAGTTACGGACCCAGTCCGTGTAGTTGCTACCATCATCTTTCAACTTAGCTTTCTCTAGGAACGCATTAAAATTCAAGGGAACGGTAGCACGGGCCATTGATCTACAACAACATAGATACTCAAAAACTATCAGGACTAAGTTCATGATAAATTAAAGTTCAATTAATCATTTTACTAAAGAACTACCACTTAGATAGACATTCCTCTAGTCATCTAAAAGATCATGTGATCCAAATCGGCTAAACCATGTCTGATCATCACGTGAGATGGAGTACTTTTCAATGGTGAACATCTTATGTTGATCATATCTACTATATGATTCACGCTCGACCTTTCGGTCTCCAGTGTTCCGAGCCATGTCTGTACATGCTAGGCTCGTCAAGTTTAACCTGAGTATCCTGCATGTGCAAAACTGTCTTACACCCGTTGTATTTGAATGTAGAGCTTATCACACCCGATCATCACGTGGTGTCTCGGCACGACGGACTTTCGCAATGGTGCATACTGAGGGAGAACACTTGTACCTTAAAATTTTGTAAGGGATCATCTTATAATTCTACTGTCGTACTAAGCAAAATAAGAAGCATAATAAGATAAACATCACATGCAATCAAAATATGTGACATGATATGGCCATCATCATCTTGTGTTGTTGATCTCCATCTTCAAAGCGTCATCATGATCTCCATCGTCACTGGCTAGACACCATGATCTTCATCGTAGTGTCGTGGTCGTCTCGCCAACTATTGCTACTACTACTATCGCTAACTCATTGTGATGAAGTAAAGCAATTACATGGCCTTCGCAATTCATACAATAAAGAGACAACCATAAGGCTCCTGCCGGTTGTCGATAATTTACAAAACAAGATCATCTCATACAATAATGTATAACTCATCACGTCTTGACCATATCACATCACAACATGCCCTGCAAAAGCAAGTTAGTCGTCCTCTACTTTGTTGTTGCAAGTTTTACGTGGCTGCTACGGGCTTAGCAAGAACCGTTCTTACCTACGCATACAAAAACCACAACGATTTTTTGTCAAGTGTGTTGTTTTTACCTTCACAAGGACCGGGCGTAGCCACACTCGATTCAACTAAAGTGAGAGAGACAGACACCCGCCGGCCACCTTTAAGCAACAAGTGCTCGTAATGGTGAAACCAGTCTCGCATAAGCATACGCGTAATGTCGGTTCGGGCCGCTTCATCTCACAATACCGCCGAATCAAAGTATGATATGATGGTAAGCAGTATGACTATTACCGCCCATAACTCATTGTGTTCTACTCATGCATATCATCTACGCATAGACATGGCTCATGATGCCACTGTTGGGAAACGTAGTATTTCAAAAAAATTCCTACGATCACGCACGATCTATCTAGGAGAAGCATAGCAACGAGCGGGGAGAGTGTGTCCACGTACCCTTGTAGACCGAAAGCGGAAGCGTCTAGTGACGCGGTTGATGTAGTTGAACGTCTTCGCGATCCAACCGATCCAAGTACCGAACGTACGGCACCTCCGCGTTCAGCACACGTTCAGCTCAATGACGTCCCACGAGCTCTTGATCCAGTTGAGCGTCACTGGAGAGTTTCGTCAGCACGACGGCGTGGTGACGGTGATGATGAAGCTACCGGTGCAGGGCTTCGCCTAAGCACTGCAACGATATGACCGAGGTGTGTAACTGTGGGGAGGGGCACCGCACACGGCTAAAATCAACTTATGTGCCTATGGGGTGCCCCTCCCCACATATATAAAGGATGGAGGGGAGGAGGAGGCGGCCAAGGAGGAGAGGCGCGTCCTAGGTGGGGCAATCCTACTCCAAGTAGGATTCTCCCCCTTTCCTAGTCCTAGTAGGAGAGGGGGAAGGAACGGGAGGAGAAGAAGAAGGAAAGGGTGGTCGGCCCCTAGTACAATTCGGTTTGGGCTAGGGAGGCCGTGCGCCCCTAGCCGGCCGTGCCTCCACTTCCTCACTTGGGCCCATGAGGCCCAATAACCCCCCGGGAGGTTCCAGTAACCTCCCGGTACTCCGGTATTTATCCGATAACCTCCGGAACTCATCCGGTGTCCGAATATAACCTTCCAATATATGGATCTTTATGTCTCAGACATTCCGAGACTCCTGTCATGTTCGTGATCACATCCGGGACTCCGAACTACCTTCGGTACATCAAAACACATAAACTCATAATACCGATCGTCATCGAAAGATAAGCGTGCGGACCCTACGGGTTCGAGAACTATGTAGACATGACCGAGACTCATCTCCGGTCAATAACCAATAGCGGAACCTGGATGCTCATATTGGTTCCTACATATTCTATGAATATCTTTATCGGTCAAACCGCATAACAACATACGTTGTTCCCTTTGTCATCGGTATGTTACTTACCCGAGATTCGATCGTCGGTATCATCATACCTAGTTCAATCTCGTTACTGGCAAGTATCTTTACTCGTTCCGTAATACATCATCTTGTGACTAACTTCATTAGTCATTTGCTTGCAAGGCTTATTATGATATGTATTACCGAGAGGGCCCAGAGATACCTCTCCGACACTCGAAGTGACAAATCCTATTCTCGATCTATGCCAACACCACAAACACCTTCGGAGACACCTGTAGAACATCTTTATAATCACCCAGTTATGTTGTGACGTTTGATAGCACACAAGGTGTTCCTCCGGTATGCGAGAGTTGCATAATCTCATAGCAGTCATAGGAACACGTATAAGTCATGAAGAAAGCAATAGCAAAAAAACTAAACGATCAAGTTGCTAAGCTAACGGATGGGTCTTTCCATCACATATTAAGTTTCCAGTTAATACAATTCTAGCATGAATATTTCCTTCAAACATGGGCCAGTCATTTTTATTTTTCCCTTATATGTACGCAGTACGCAAGGCTGGGTTTCAAAAAATCGTTCTAATCATGGCCCCTAATACTACATATGCATACCTGGAAGGGGGCCCGGGGCGGCTGCCCCGTTCGCCTTGCTCCAGGGTCGGCCCTGCACTAAGCAAAACTCGAAACTAAAGCATAGTAAACTTTTATTCTTCTAAATCACGAAATAACTAAGGATCAAAATAAGATAGATAACGATGGTAGAAAGTGATGGTGATACGATACCGGGGCACTACCCCAAGCTTGGAAATATATCTAAAGGCGCCGACGCTTTGTGAGCTTTGAGAAATGGAGCAGGGAATGGAAGCGTGTGGGTAAGTGATTTAGTGCCCCTTTTCTTTTATAGGTTAGTAAAAGACTAAGAGTCCCCTTGTCGCGCCGTGTAAATCGCCTGCTTTCCAACCCATCGTATCGTTATACGCATTGGTAAATAAATTTGTTGATGATATCCCTTAAAAACCGGGGCACAATCTTAGTATTGATGAGACATGCCAATAAAAGGCGACATCGGGGCATGAAGTGATTTCGTGATAATTAATATGACCCCACGATAGGTGGTGATGGTTCAATAAAGTTGTCAGGATTTGAACCCACTAGTTGGTTGTGCCTATGTGGCAAGCCTTTAAGGCTAAGTGAACTCAAGACCTCGAACGAGGGAGGATGCCCTTGTAAAAAAGGAATCATGGGCCCTCTTAGTCCACGATAAGGTTTCAAGCATATGGTCGGTAAACTCTATTGTAAAAGGAGACCCAATAAATTATGAATCACGGGAGACTCCGGATTCAGATAGGAGCTGATAAAGGAACTCACCTGCCAAACCGAAGAGGATAATATGAAGATGGAGTTGCAGTCTTTGGCTTCGAAGACCGGTTCAGGGACTATTGATTGTGTCCTGGACTAAGGGGTACTAACTTATACGGCTCGCGGTCCATGGGCTGAGTTTATGGCCCGACGATCATTACGAGAAAGGATTCGGAAGCTATGAAGCTCAGCGTTACCAAGATGGAAACCTCCAAAGACTTGGCGTGTACTTCAAGGATAGCTCAATAGCCGGCATGTTGGCAACCGACCATATGAAGGGGTTTAGTCTTTAGGGGCATGATTACCAGCCTTAGGATTGAGAACACAATCCTACGATATCAAGGTAGATCATCTTGTACCTTGTACTCCATCACATTAATATAATCAAAGCAAGACGTAGTGTTTTACTTCTTCGAGAGGGCCTAAACATGGGTAAGCGTCATTTTCCTTCGTTCCCTGTTACCACTGTTCCTGACCTACAGCCCGAGACCCCCTACCCGAGATCTGCCGATTTTAGCACCGACACCAGGGTTGATCAAGATTACGACTGATGGAGCATTCAACCTTGCTGATCGTAGAAGGGGTGTGGGCGGCGTAGCACGCTCTTCGTTAGCACTATTGGGAGCTTGGAGCAAGCCATATGTGGGCATCTCAGATCCACTTATTGTGGAAGCTTTGTCATTGCAGGAAGGAGCTCGTTTCGCAAAACTTCGAGGTTACTCGCATGTGATAATAGAAATGGTCTGTCTAAAGTTGGTGACGCTTTGAAACACTCGCCGCAATTCTTGGTTAACCGTGGCTCCAATCTTAAATGAAATAGGGGAGCTAGTTGTTAATTTTTTTGTATTTGAGATTTAGCATGTAAACAGGTCAGCTAGCTTACCTTGTGTCTGATTGTCCAAGGAACACTTTTGTGGAATAAAGCACTCTGAATTGACCGGAAAAAAAAAACATGGCTGGGCGGCGGGACGGCTGCTCCAGTGAAGGGCGCGGCGGGGCGGGCCTAGGATGTGATCCGACGGTGCGGAAAGTAGTACGCGGGCGTTGAGGCGCTTCAATTCGCCGGTGGGTGGAAGGGAACCGTCCTGGCTGGCTGTGCCGGGCTGGGGCTGCGTTCCGGGGTACACAGGGTCTGTTCACGACCAGCTCGGCATATTAAATAGCCTCCTCTCTCTCTCTCTCTCGCCACGTTCCACCTTCGCAGGATCTCCAATCTCTCCTGCTGTTTTCCGCTTGATGCAGTAGCACGTCTTGTAGCTCGTGCTGCGTCCGTGCGGAAAAATGGCGTCGGTAGTACAAGCAGTAGTAGTAAAATACATGAGGATCGATACTAACAAGATTCACCTATCCCAGGAAGTGCAATGGAGATACTCCGCGCCATAAAGCGAGTGACATCTGTCCCCGTCGGGTGTGTACAGGGATGCAGGTGCGCGCATCGCAAAGTCCGATGGCGAGGGAGAAAACGCGCTTCAACGTCAATGCGAAGCGGACGTGTGGGTTTATCGGGCATGGGCCTAGTGTGGACCGATCGCAAAAACTTCCAGGCCATTGATGAGCTAGATGGACGACAGTTCGACAGCGAAGGCTAGCTGCGGATAACGGTTTTCCGCCGTCTCACTCTTGTCCCGGAAAAAAGACTGGTGATGAGGCTACAAAGCTCCCTGGATTTTTAGCGCTCGACGCTCGAAGTATTTTCAGTTTTCAGTCCATCATCCTTTTTCCAGAATATAAAGGCCGAGTAGGCCGGAGTACTTGGGTGGGCAAATAGTAGTAGCCCAAGTAGCCCTGAATAATCACGGCCCACGAGCACGTCCAAGCAGAACCGACGAGTGCCCAGAATGGCCGAGCGTGGGCAAGGTCGGCGGCCGCCGCCTCGTCCCCGCCGCAAACCAACTCGAATTGTTCTTCCGCCATGGAAGCACGGAGATGCCGTGAAGTGAAATCTCGACGCAGCCAGTAAGGTCAGTCTTTTGATTAGCACTGCACGGATACGCAAGTAGGAGTAATAGATTTCGCTTGTTTGATTTCGGAGAGATGCATCGCACATTCGATCTTCATTACGAACTTGTTGCCGCCAATTTCCTTCCCGTAGCCGCGGACGAGCGCGCCTCTGGTGCAGCACCATACCCAACAGCGGGAAATTTCAACGGAGAAACCATGGAGCACCCGGTCAGATTCTAATTACGTAGTCTCTCCGCCCCAAATTAATTGATGTTCTAATTTTGTTCTAAGTTTAAAAAATACAATAATCTAATTTAACCGATTTTACATAATAATATATCAAAATCTATAACATCTTTAGCATAATTGGTTCGATGCCAAAAGTTGGCATGCCAATATTTGGCAAATGCCAAATGTGGGCTAGTGATTGATTGCCTACCAACTTTTCTTGTCTATCTCACAAAAAATTGCCAAATTTTGATAACTTTTGGTTTTGCCAAATGTTGGCTCAATATCACTATCTTCATCATGAATTATATTTCCGTACCATATAAATTTGTTGTGCTATATATTAGCGTAATTTTATATGTAGTCGATAGGACTTAAATAAGTTTAACTTATGACAAAGCTATACCTTCAATTAATTTGGAATGCAAGGAGTGCATAATAGATGGCAAAAGTGAGAACCGAACATATCTTAGTTCGTTGGTGGATTTGTTGTATCTCAGCATCGGATAGGTTTGATGTTACCTCCGTCTCACCTCGAGCCTCGAGGGATCACTAAATGATGTATCTGTTAACTCAGTTATGATTTTATCAACCTTGAACCTTTTCACTTGTGTGAGTGTTTCATGTTGTGACGTATACCTACGTGGTATCCATTTTTGCCCGAGCCATCATTTCACTATCCGTAATAGTGCGGAAAGATAGTCCGAAGAAGAGTGCCCCCCTATTGTTTCGTTTCATTTTCTAGTATATTAGTAATTTCCTTTTTATTGTTTTGTGAATGATATTTTATCTATCAATGAATATTCTAATGGGAATGGAAATCATTGATAATGAATAGAAGAGCTCAGAATGAAAATTGCTTTTCAACAAAATGAAACGTCGTATTCAGCGTTTTCTAAAAAAATTAGTAGATGCCGAGAATCATGTACAAGTACAAACCCAAACACATATAAGTATTCACTTTCATTTGCAATAATGGTGCAAATATAAGAGATAGACAACACATGAGTAGACATGTAGACCATGTGGGCGGCTAATTACCATCATGGGAAACAATCAACAATTACCTTTTGCTTGTGTGTCGTGGAGTGTTGCAAGGGACAGCGCCGAAGTGCGTTTTGGAATGGAACTAGCCTTGCGTGATTGTAACAATGACAATGTTACCTAATTCATACGCAACACCTTAAAAAACAATTGCCTCTTGATAGGACTAGAGGACTAATATTTCTGTGGTGTGACTACAATACTACTACTACTACTACGAGAGTAACAATGAGCCAAAAAGGTGCCCTAAAACGACCTCAAGTATACAGAGTGCTTTACCATCTACATATACCACATTTACATAGTTACGTCTTGACTTCTAGCTGCGAACAGCCAGATTGAGGCGACAAACATGTGATGTCAGTTCTTAGGGAAGAGCTGAATGTGAAAGCCATCTGGGAAGCTCAGTCCTGGGGTACGCATTATGTTACCTCCTTTTACCGTCTTCCATCTGAAATGACGATAAGGTTAAAAAAGGCCAATTTCACCTTAATAGTTCTTATAGTGAAACAATCTCCATATGTGACTGTGTACAGGGGACTAACTGCACCTGTATTTTGTGACCAGGCGGTGGATGAAGGTCGCCATCAGGACCTTGCTGAGGTCGGTTCCGACGCAGAACCGGATACCCCCACCGAACGCCATGAAATGCTTTGTTCCACCGGTGATTTCCATCTTATCCTGCAGTCCAAGTAAAACCCAGAAGTGTTATTTCTTCAGACAAATAGGTGAGTCAAGACTCAAGACCCAAAAGTAAACACAACACAAGACTTTCATATGCACCCTCACTCACGGCGTATGTACAGTATTAATCTAGCTTCCATTTGCTTCTACCGCTATGAGACACTAGCATGGCCGCTTCCTTTTCTTTATTACTATTTGTTCCTTATAAACAGAACAGTGAGGGTTAAGTATCATTTGACAGTATGCTGCTCTAGAAGCTGACTTGACCGCGCACAAGTGGACTAATCACGGAGCACAATACAGAGGACTGAGCTTATTGTTACCGAATTTTCAGGTTCATCCCCTGTATACACTACCGGAAACTCGACTCCGGTTCTCTGGCAACCCTAATGCTGGCTAACTAGATAACCACTACACCAAGTGCACTTTGGCTTTCTCTTCTAATATATCCTTCCAAGTTACTACTAAACTCTATTTAACGTTCCAAGTTGGTATTAAGTTGTAACTTGGGAGAAATTCACAGATTCAAGCATCGCATGGTCATTGACTGAGTGGCCTGACTGTTGCTATTGGCTTTAATAGAAAAATGACAGTAGCTTATTTTAATTAGAGTGGTCAAACTTAGGGTATGATTTATAGCTGTAGTCGTTTGCATGGCACTGGGAACCTTGGAAGTTTAAGCAAACAAAACCCTGAAGCCAGGCTGAAGCTACCACCCACTGCCCACAGCGACACCCTGTCGATGATGGGCCATTGCAGGCAGTTAGATTCAGCTTGCGCACCGCAACCCTAATTTCGCTTCCAAAATGAAATGAGCTGGTTTCAGTTTGCATAACATAAATAAAGATGAACAAGCACAAACCTGCCACCTCCATGGATTAAACGCCAATGGGTCCTCGTATATTTCGGGATTTAAATGCACTGCTGGAGGGCACACCATGACTGCCCACCCTGCTGGAATAGTGTGGCCTGCACCCAAAGGAGGAGAATGTAAAAAGCATTAGATTTCTTAAACTCACGCCATGAACCAAAAGGTGTCTTTATTCAAACAAAGAAATGGCATGGCATCCACCACTCACTCAATGTACCTTTGAATTCAATGTCTTGCAAGGCCTTCCGGAAAATCCCAGGCACGATGTTGGCTATCCTTGCTATCTCCAACGTGACCTTCATGAACAAAGGATGCACAGAGGTGGGGGTGTCAGTTTCATCAGTCCTTCAGAGGCTCAAGTCAAGTGTCGTTAGTTTCTTCTTCGATCTCGGTTCTTTTACTTTTGTTAAGATTAAGATGATAACTAGCACGAGATATCTTCTCTCTCGTGGACTATGCATTTGGTCACCCAGGTAGGGAACACAAAGCAAGCTACTTGCACAATCGCATTTGGTATCGCAGTGCAGCCCTAACTGCCATTCCTTGGTCACTGTTACCTCGAGTCAATTTCTTAACCGTGCAATTTGCATCATAGCTTAGCTAGGTAGGTAGTCCCGGTTAGGCTCACCTGAGAGGTGAAGGTCATGGACTTGTACTCTGCCCACGTGAGGCCGGCATCCGGGTCCTTCCTGTCCCTAACAATCGCCTCATGCTCCTCCTGACCACACAAAGAGCATTATATCGTCAATTGTTATTTTGCACAAGTAGCTTGCCTAGCCAGTCACCTTGCCGCTGCGCGCACACAACGTCGATCAAGATTGATAGACGTAAAGTCTCATGCAGTTTATACTACAGTAGTACTAACCGTTAACGCCTCGAGCACCTTCGGGTTCTCGGTAATGAGCCTGATGCCTAGCGTGAGGGCCAAGGCAGTCGTCTCGAAGCTCGCGAAGAGGAGCACGAACATGAGGTCCAGCGCCACGGTCTCCGTAAGGACGGGCTTCTCCCTCGCCAGCTCCTCGATCATCACGTCGAGGAAGTCCTCGCGCTGCCTCCCCTGCTCCGCCATCCTCTCCCTCATCATCCGCTTGAGCACCTTCATGGCGTTCCTTCTCCCCTGCACAGACATGCAATTGCAGCTCCGTCAAGCGTTCCAGGAAGAGAAGAGAGAAGCTTAACGGAGTGGGTTCCGCCCGCGAGAGCCGCCATTTGACTGGTCGTATGTTGACTTGACACGCATGTGCAGTTTTGTGCACTACGTACGCTGGTCAAGAAGCCTTTGCGGCTTTGTGCGCATGTGCATACCTTCATGCACTCATGATACGCTGTGCCGGGGATGTTCACCGGGAAGGAGATAAGCCCCCGGATGAAGGCCACGAAGTTCTTCCTCAGGCTCTCGGACGACTTTGATGGCTCGTAGCTGATCAGCTTCTTCGCGGTTATGTCAAAGATCATCTAGGACAAGTAACAAACAGGAGATGCACATCAGCAATGATCTCTAATCTGATGACGTTAAAGTATGCAGTGCTACCAGGTAGTTCCTGCATAGAGCATGGTGGTCTTACGGTGGAGAGGCCGTCCTTGAGCTCGACGCTGGGCTGGGCAGCCCAGGAGGCGAGGGTGGCGTGGCAGGCAGTGTCCGTGTCGGCGAGGAGCACAGACCGGAGGTTCTCCTGGCCGTACAGGCGGAGCACGAGGGTCTTGAGGTACTTGTACATGAACCCGTGCAGGGAGCCGACGTTGTCGCGGCCGAAAATTTCGGTGAACGTGGCCGGGTACCAGCTCTCGAACAGCTTCCCCTCCTGCTGGAACACGTAGTGGTTGAGGTCCGGGTCTGCCGACACCACCATCGCCCGGCCGACGACGCTGGTCTTGAAGATGGTACCGTACCTATACACACCCAAACAATGTTAGGGCAAGCTCAGTCTCATACTTACTCCAATAGTCCAACATGATCATGAACTGATTGGGTTTGGATGCTGGTAGCGTGGTGCATAACAGTGGTACTGCATGGTTAGTTAACTACCCTACCTGTTCACCCTGTCCTTGACAAAGGGGGAGACGTCGCAGGTAGGATTAGGGGCGAAGAACTGCATGGTCTCGCCGAGGAGAGGGAGGCCGAGGGAGCCCGGAGGCAGCCGTCCGTTCGCCCTCGGGTGGCTCCATCTGTACGCCCACAGGATGGAAGCCACGGCCATGGCCAAAGCAACAACCCATAGTGTTTCCATGGACTCCAAGGTGTAACTAGAAGATTATCAGCTAGCTAGTACTGCCTTGTCGATCGACCCTGTTAGATTAGGTCAAGGGAAATGGCGGTGCTCGCGGAGGGAAGAGAGGGGAGAAGCTAGTGCAAGATATGGCTGCAACAAGTAAGGGGAGCTATGTCTGTGAGATTGCCTCGCTTTATATAGCGGTTTCATCAGGAATGCCGCGAGAGGCTGCCAGTCAGGAACTTAAACAATTGGGAGGAGGAGAATTATTGCCGCAGAATCCTTCCAAGTGTTTTCCTTTTTGACGGAAAAATTCCCTCCAAGCTTGCGCAAGGTCGGCTCTCGTGTGCTGTGGTGTTATGTTCCGACGACCGTGCTACACGCCACAGAGGGTAAGCTGTTCTGTTCTCAACTTTTTAGAGTGGTTACATCTTTAAGGCTGGCCCTGTCCGAGTGTATGATTCAGGATAAAAGCATGTCCAGCTAGCAATGTATTTGCCGGCTGTTCCCCAGACCATGAGTTATTCTTTTGGCATCTGTTTGGTCATTAGGCCAAACATTTAGCTATGCACTTGCGTCTTGAACGATCCATGTGTGGCCGTGTCTTTCCATTTTGCCTTTCTGTTGGGCAGTACATATAGGTTTAAATACAGATGTCAATTAGTTGGACAGAATCAAACAGTCCTGTAGAAATGCAAAGGTCTATTGTGTTTGGAAATAAATCATACGGAGTATACTTGTCAACTGTCAAAACTCTCCCATGTGAACTCTGGATGAGAAACTAATAAGAACACCTGGCGGGGTATAGTAGAACAGTAGAAGAAAAGGGTAGAATATCCACCGGCACACAAAATTTGTCAAATGCCGATGGACAGCGAGTCAACACTTGTTTTATTATCTGGCCTAGCTCGCTCGCTTTTGGCTTGTTGCCGTGAGCATCGGAGCATGCATGCATGCATGCATCATATCGGTCGAGTAAGACGTCCCAATCACAAGTGCGGTAGACCCAGCCCCCAGCTTGGTAGCAGCAAAGTTTGTTCAAAAAAAAAAAAGGTGGCAGCAAAGTTTAGGTGCATGTTCTTTCGTTCCAAACTATCTTATGCATGTATATAATCTGCTTGTGCTGGCCCTGAATCCAGCACAGCAGCTGCTAGCATACATGCATACGCACTGCAGATCGACATGGATCGCGGAATCTTCCATGAACTTCAGCGTAGGCGGTAGCGCTACGCTCTGTCGCCGTTGCGACGATCGATCACGCGTGAAACTGTCACGTCAGGTTTAAGTGTGTGTGTGCGTGTGTCCGTGACAAGTGGTTCCACGCACGTACGGCCACGTACGTACGTGCTCGTTCCTTAAGCCATGCCGCCATTTTCGTCTGCATGCATGTCGGTCAACACGGTCGTATCGATCTGGCCGGCCGGGTAGCCTTCCTCCAGATGTTCATGCATGCACCTTGCTTATCCTCACGTACGTACGTGCATGCATATTGCACACACGTGTGCTCGTTCGTGCAAGAGTATTACACCGTCCTATCAATTCTCCATTTGATATATGTAGCTAGTATCTCCGTGAAAGGGAGCACTAGTAAAAACAACTCTCGTTGCTGCTCCCGTAGTGGAGTACATATCTGCATAACTCCATCCACGCCGTTCTTAAATGCACCGTTGTTCGCGTGGCTGGTTGATTAACACTAGCCGGCCGGAGAAGCCTAGTCCACGAGTTATATTCTTTTTTGTTTGAGGGATCCACGAGTTATATTCGTGTAGATCACCACGAGGCGATCGGTCTGTCGGGAGAGAAGGACCATACTCAATCCGAGGACGACACAAGATCAATCCAAGAGCGAAGAGATCTAGACATCCTGCTAGAGAATTTGTCAACTACTGTGGATAGATCGTTGCAAAGCGCAAGCAGTTGTTAGATTACATCCACACCTGCATATCATTAATCTTATTGTCATTCCGCACCTTATTCTTGTTCCATGGATCCCCTTCGTCTGACCAGTTACCCGTAGATTAGTTTAAGATCTCACAAAGATTTTCGATTGGTTGGTATAAGGTCACGAGAGCAAGTGGGCGTGTATAACTTACACGCGGGAATCATCCGGGGTTATACCCAAATCTTGCAGATATTCGATGTACCGGAACTCCAACCTCTAGCCTTACCCCGGGAATAGGATATCTCAACAAAAGTACTAAGGGCATCTCCAACGCTGTCCCAAATCGGACATCATATCCATCCGCCTGCTGGTCCAGAGAACCATGACTTTCGCATCGTACAGTGAGCGGAGAGGTGGGGATGCGTGGTGAGTGGAGACGGAGAGGAGCGGGGAGCCGGTGAGTGGAGAGGAGTGGTGCGGACAACATCGGAGTTGTGCTCAAATAGGTGCGGCCAGGCGAACGGACAGGCAAGAGTAGCTTCCTTGGTCGCTGTGTCGGTGTTAAGGTGACTCCACTCACTTGTCCAATCACGTCCCTCTGGGCGACATCAATGTCATGTGGTGTTAGTCCGCTCTGGAGCGGCCTGACACCATGAATGTGCGACGACCACTTCATGCGAGGAGGGTTTTTCGCGCGGAGAGGGTTTTGAGGTGAGATGCGGTGGTCAGGCGTGTACGTGGCGGCAGTCCAGTTGTCTGCAAAGCTCCCTTTAATTTGCGTCCGGTTTACAAAATTTTGGAGAAGCCAACGCTTTCACGAACCGATGGAGTACCGCATTTAATGGTTTGCAGCGCCCTGACACCACTGTTCGGATGTTTGCGGGCGTTTTAAGAGGGAAAACATTTGTTTTAAGCAGACTAATTACAGCCCAACAAAAGCCTCCTCCAACATCTGCCACGCGTTCCGGTGGGGCTTGCGCACCGCTTCTCCATCCTCAACGTTATCCCCACACGAGCTTAGACACACAAAGAAATCCAACTCGATCATTGACCCCAGCTCCCCAACTCCTCAGAGATCTAGCTCGTTTTCCTCCCTCGATCGATGCTCTTCCTGCGTCGTCTGCCCCATCTATTTCACTGGTGAATCAAAGCAGCAGCCGAGCGCGGAGTCGTATTGTGGAGGCACCACTATCAAGCTCTCTTTTTGAAGGAGGTGTTTCAATCCCGGTGGAGATGAAACTCACTGGCACTGGAAGGCCAGCCGGTGAAGCTGCAGATGTGATGCTGCCGGAATGGCTCGTTGCCGATATTGCAGCGCTGACAACCTGAGGGAAGGGTGTGATGCCCGTGTGCTGCAATGGACAGCTAGGAGACGACACCCGCTGCAAGCCCGTCGCAAGGAGGTGCTGCAATGGGCGAAGGGTCGCGTAGCGGTGCTGCAATGGAGCACTCACGAGCGGCTCCCCCTGCTGTGTTGACTCGCTCGCAAGCGGCCTGAAGCTGCGATCCAAAGCTCGGTGCTACAATGGAGCTTGGCTGGCGACTCCCGATGTTGCGATGCAGTACTCGCCAATGGCCCGGAACCATGATGCAACCTCGGCGCTACAATGGAGATTCGTTGACAGCTTCCGGTGTGTGATGCAGCGCTCGCTGGCGGCCCTGGAGCCGCGATGCAAACCTCGGTGCTGCAATGGAATTTCATCAGCAGCTTCCGGTGTGCGATGCAGCACTTGTCGGCGGTCTCGCAACTGCGATGCAAACCTCGATGCTGCAATGGAGCTTCACCGGCAGCCCTTGTGCTGCTATGCAACGCTCACTAGTGGCGACCATCATGCTTCTAGCGACGGCGCTTTGCCTTACTACAGCGTCGATGTAAGATGCACCGTTGGTGCTGTGCTGCTGGGAACAATGTGCATGGTGCAGTGGAAAGCTGCGGCCACAGGAGATCGAAGTAGGCGTCTAGTTGACGTGATGTGAAGAACAACATGATGTGCCTTACCAAATCCAACGGTTTACAAGTGATGGATCTGGCGCTTCAGGACCCGACTGATCTCTTTAGCCGTCTGTAGGAGTTCCGCGTTGGAGATGCTCTAGAACATCCATGACCTTGCGATCGGGGTCTTACTCGGAAAAAAGATGATTATCATATCAATGAGTGTTCCAATTAATCACATCAATGCACAAGTCGTTGCGGTCTTGTTCTCATGTGTACGCCATCTGTTTGCTTTGCACCTTAGAGCAACTTCAACGGTTCCCCTAACTCTAAAATAATACTCCCTCCGGTGGAAAATACTTGTCATCAAAATAAATAAGAGGATGTATCTAGATGGATCTTAGTTCTAGATACATCCTTTTTTACTCATTTTGATGACAAGTATTTTCGGACGGAGGGAGTAGTCATTTACAGAATGTTGGGACAAAGAAACCTCTCAAACAGTTCCCGTAAGAGAAATGTTTACATATGGCCAGCCGGAGGAGCGTTGTGCGTGTCGCTCGCGCGCTCGCCACATCGCGCCAATGTTGTGGAGCCACGTCCCATACATGGGGCCCTTCACCGAAGCGTCAATCTTCTCCACGCGAGATCTGGTTTCTTCCCCAAATTTATCCTCGCACACACCCAACCCACTTCCCTCCGCTCCCCAACGCAATTGTCACCCTCTCTCTGTCGAGGAACGTAGTATTTCAAAAAAAAATCTTACGATCACACAAGATCTATCTACTAGAAGCATAGTAACGAGCGGACAGAGTGTGTCTACGTACCCTCGTAGACCGAAAGCGGAAGCGTCTAGTGACGCAGATGATGTAGTCGAACGTCTTCGCGATCCAACCGAACTAAGCACCGAACGTACGGCACCTCCGCGTTCAGCACACATTCAGCTCGATGACGTCCCACGAGCTCTTGATCCAGTTGAGCTTCACGGAAGAGTTTCGTCAGCACGACGGCGTGGTGACGGAGATGATGAAGCTACCGACACAGGGCTTCGCCTAAGCACTGCAACAATATGACCGAGATGTGTTTCTATGAAGGGGGGCACCGCACACGACTAAAACAATGTTGCTTGTGTGTCCTTAGGTGCCCCCCTGCCCCGTATATAAAGGAGCAAGGGGGGGGCCTATAGGGCGTGCCAGGAGTAGGTTTCCTACTCCTAGTAGGAGTAGGAATCCCCTTTCCTATTCCTACTAGGAGTAGGAAAGGAAGAAGGGGAAGAAGGAAGGAGAGGGGCACCTCCCCCCACTCCTAGTCCAACTAGGATTCCCTAGAGGAGGGCGGCCAGCCCTAGTGGGCTGCCTCTCTCTTTTCCCTTATGGCCCACTATGGCCCATACTCTCCCGGGGGAGGGGGGGGTCCGGTAACCCCTCTGTCACTCCGGTTTTATCCGATAACACCCGGAACACTTCCGGTGTCCGAATATAGTCGTCCAATATATCAATCTTTATGTCTTGGACATTTCGAGACTCCTTGTCATGTCCGTGATCTCATCCGGGACTCCGAACTACCTTCGGTACATCAAAACTCATAAACTCGTAATACCGATCGTCATCGAACATTAAGCGTGCGGACCCTACGGGTTCGAGAACTATGTAGACATGACCGAGACTCATCTCCGGTCAATAACCAATAGCGGAACCTGGATGCTCATATTGGTTCCTACATATCCTACGGAGATCTTTATCGGTCAAACCGCACAACAACATACGTTGTTCCCTTTGTCATCGGTATGTTACTTGCCCGAGATTCGATCGTCGGTATCACTATACCTAGTTAATCTTGTTACCTGCAAGTCTCTTTACTCATTCCGTAATACATCATCTCGTGACTAACTCATTAGTCATTTGCTTGCAAGGCTTATTATGATGTGTATTACCGAGAGGGCCCAGAGATACCTCTCCGACACTGGGAGTGACAAATCCTATACTTGATCTATGCCAACACCACAAACACCTTCGAAGACACCTGTAGAGCATCTTTATAATCACCCAGTTACGTTGTGACGTTTGATAGCACACAAGGTGTTCCTACGTTATTCGGGAGTTGCACAATCTCATAGTCATAGGAACATGTATAAGTTATGAAGAAAGCAATAGCAGTAAAACTAAACGATCAAGTTGCTAAGCTAACGGATAGGTCTTGTCCATCACATCATTCTCCTAATGATGTGATCCCATTGATCAAATGACAACTCATGTCTATGGTTAGGAAACATAACCATCTTTGATCAATGAGCTAGTCTAGTAGAGGCATACTAGGGACACTCTGTTTTGTCTATGTATTCACACATGTACTAAGTTTCCGGTTAATACAATTCTAGCATGAATAATAAACATTTATCATGATATAAGGAAATACAAATAACAACTTTATTATTGCCTCTAGGGCATATTTCCTTCACTCTCTTCCTCCTTTGCTGCTGGTAGCAGCATGACCGCCGTCCGCTGTCAAAGTCCATCATCGAATCCATGCGTGTTGTGAACTTTTTTGCTGCCACATGCATCGGTGTTGCACTGGTGGCCATGGGGCTGCAATGGGGATGCTGGACCGACGGCGGTGGGATGTTGGCGCCAACGGTGACGGGATGTTGGAACCTGCAATGGCATATGCTACAACTGTGGGCGACTAGAGCCGCAACGACCTTAACTGGAACACGACGGTGGCTCCATCGGCACCAAAGAAGATGCGCCCGGACGCCCTGGTGCTACATCAGGCACAAACAGATGCTGGAAGGGTGGCCACTTTTTGCTGGAACTTTCCATGAGAGGGTGCTGGGAGCCTGGGATGGGCGGTGGTGGTTTTTGCTACAACTGACTATGCGATGCTGGAACCGGCTCTGGCAAATGATGGAACTGACATTTGTGGATGCTGCAACCACCCATGAAAGATGATGGAACTGGCATTCATGGATGCTACAACTGCCCATGACAAATGATGGAGTCGACCATGGCAAATGTTGGAACCGACTCTTGTGGATGCTGCAACCGACCACGGAGTTGCTGGGACCGGTTGCGACGGGGATACAGGAACGGGCGAAGGCAGATGCTAGAACCACGTTGCGACAGCTGCAACTGGCACCTCGATTTGCTTCAACCAGCAGCACCATGAGCTGCAACCGGCAACACGGCAAGCTACGGTGGCTCATCGGCGAGACATTTTTTGTTGGAACCGGCACTTGAAATTGCTGGAGCCGGTTAGCCGAGATGTTGCGACGGTGAGCGATGGCCGACGAGCCACGACCAATGGGTGTGAGTGGCCGACGTCAGGTGCGGTGGCGAGCGGAGGTGCGGCGATGGCAAGCGGAGGCCACGGCTGGACAGCCCGGTGAAAGAAGCCGCCACAATCGGCAAAAAAAGCTGCCACGAGGTTGAACGGGTGCTGCGATCATGAACGAAGACGCGCGGCGAAGGGGCGTTGTGGCTATGGCCAGGAGACGCACGGCTGGTGGCATGTGCCAGCTGCACGTGGCGCGTAGTTCCCCTTTTTTCTTCCGACGAGGAGTGCATGCGTGGGGAAGAAGAGAGTTTACTTTAGGCGAAGGGATAAGGATAATCTAACGGTCACCAGCGCTTGCATCTGACGATTTTGACGCGATGAACCTCTGGCCACTCCGCCGTCACGTAGTACTCGCATTCTCATAAGGTGGCTTTATCTTTAGAGGATCGCGTAAAAGAGACCTCTTCTTCTTTCAGGTTTATGAAGATGACATTTTCATAACTTGTGAGCAATTTCTTCTATACCATCAATAACGTCTGCAATGGCTCATTTGCCATCGAACAAAGCTCCCGTGCTTATATATCAAACACAAACAAATTCTATTGCTGGCAAATAAGCAATATAATTTGTTTGTGTTTGGTATATAAACACTCGAGCTTTGTTGGATGGTAAATGAGCCATTGCAGAGGTTGTCAATGGTATAGAAGTCATTTTCTCGTAACTTTTTGGCGAACTGAAATCTCATCAACCGCCACGCTCGCGGCGGTGACCACGCACTCCGCGCCGCCGGCTCGTGCACTGCCGCCCACCGCCTGCGCACGTCACCATTGTCCGCGCACTCCGCCGCCGCTGCCTCGCACGTGCCCGCCGCCGCGGGCCTGCTGCAGGCCGCACCACTGACACCCAGTGCCCATGCCCGCCGTCGGTGCCACTGACCGATGGCTCAGAGCAATTATCTTTTTTTGTTATTAAAAGTAAAACAAAAATGATTAGGGGAAGCGATTAGGGGAACAGACAGAAGTTATTTTTAAAAAAAATCCCTAATTTTTATGGGAAGGCAAAAAAAAAACCTTATTTAGGAAAAGATTTGTAGGGCAACCGTTGGAGTTGCTCGATAAGTATCCGTCCAAGCGGTCAAAGTCAGCCCTCTCTAGCCTCGGTCAGTTACGGGCCGGTCAAAGTACCCAGTTAAACGCCTCAGCCGATGAGTTTTTTCTTTCCTTTTTCTTTTGAGAACCAGCGGGATGCCTATATCTGCCTGCACTTCACGGCACCACCCAAATGCTGTCTTCATAAGAACGTATGCGTCCACATGCATCCATGCATCCATGCCTCAACAGTCTATCCGAAGGCTTATCATGCGTTCAACATCTGAGCTCAGGAACCGGGCATACATAGACCGTACACAGATAAATTATTTTCTTTTTAGCCTATGGTGCTGCGTTGTGGCTAACTGTTGACTGAGCTTACGTAGCATAAACCTAAAAGTTAACCCACTCACAAAGATTACTAAGATCATCGGTCAGTCTGATATAAGCTTCTTAGAGAAGGTTATATGTCTTTTTTTTTACACGGCATAAACACAAGCGCTCATATATACGCGCATACACTCACTCTTATAAATGCACGCACATATCCTATTCCTATAAGCACTTTTGAGCCGGCATATCATCATGAGACTTTACGAAGTCACCGCATGCCTCGTAGTTGACATGAAAGTCTCCACCCATTGAACGCGCGTCGTCGGAAATTCTGAAATAAATCCAGCATAAATGCGAACACCAAGACTTGAACCCTGATGAGATGAGATACCACTGTTCACCTAACCGTCTAACCACATGTTGGTTCGCGGAGAAGGTTATATGTTACTCAATGTGCAGTAAACAATTGGCATGTTGCTCAGGGTATAAGAACAAAATTGGAAGGGAAATGGTGGTAAAGGTGAAATAAAGATAGGTAGGTACACGTGAAACTACGTCTATGTCCTGTTATTTCTTGAAAAGTACTTCTTTGTCCTTTTGCTTGGCGAACACAACACATTTCGGACATAGATCTTTTGACTGTCTTATTGGATTTTATAAAGTGGTTATAACGTTTTGACCATAAAGTCCAGATGATTTCACGTGAAGCACCCGCGTTAGTTTTCATAAAGGACCCTGATAACTGTCACACATATGGCACGAACACATTGCAATTCTGAACTTTTTTGAACAAGTTTAGTGACACAAGGATAGCAACTTTCTTTTTGAATGACAAGTTTCAGTTTATTTTTTGAGTTTTTTTCTTTTCTTTTCGGATGACAACTTCAATTGTAAAAAAACGTCAAGGCCAGAGTGCTTCGTGTCACATGTGTGGTACTTATCATTTGGGTTTCATAAATACGAGTGCAATGATTTTTCCCACAAAATTAGCTGCGTTTTTACGCTCTAGCTACGATCCCGTGACAATAGTTCACTCCTTAGTTGTGACACTGTGATAATATTTATTCCATTTTGTTACTTTCCCCAAATAAGAAGCTAGATCCATTTAGACATAAAATTCCAACGCGTACTCGTTAGAGGCAAAACATAATTCCCCACGAAAAATAGGCAATATAAAATGATGTCAAACTTGATCATATTCAGTCAAATTCCAATGAAACTGCTGCCGTTCAGGTGTGACTAGCTCACTACATTGCTCATGTGTCATACTGAGACTGAGTTTTTTTTCGAACCATGCAGGAGGACTACATGTATTATATTAAAGAGAGAGCGAGAAATACACGACCAACGCCCATCAGGGTTACAACAAGGACAACCTAAACTACTGGAAACAAAGAAGACCCAAAGCCCTAACTACCAAAATTGTCTACAAACACCGCAAACCGAACGAAACTAATGTAATACAAAACGACCTAGACTTGCTTCTGTCCATTGCATCGCGTCCATCTTAATTTGATTGATGATTCCTTGAAACGGTGTGTGTGAATTTTCAAAAATTCTGCCATTTCTTTCCCTCCGTATACTCCATATAATTAGTGGTACCATAGTGTTCAAGGAATTCCTTCTGTGTTCATGGACTCTATTTATGGACTCTTGCCACCAATTTCGGAGATTAAGAGCATTTTGAGGGATGGCCTCACTCAGATTTGCCCAAAGAAGCACTGAACTCCAAATGATGGTCACTACACTGCAGCCCATGAAGAGATGATGAACTGATTCTTGCGGAGTAAATTGCAGAAAACCACCAGTTTGAAGGCTAGGTCAGCAAAAATCACTACGTTACAGTTTCGTTGCAAAAAAAAAACCACCTCTCGTGTAAACAATTTGCAAAAAGCACTAATCGGCGGATCGGGCACCGATAAGTGGGATTATGACAGGAGGGGCCCGTTTTTGCCGACGTGGCACTGTCGGCCGGTCGGACAGCCGTTAGACGCCGATAGACGGCGTAAGACGGCGCTCTCGCACGGGGAATAAGTCAATCGATTCGCACTCCTCCTCTGTCTCTCACTCTGCTCACGCACACTCTCGCTCTTGCTCTTTTCTTGCTCGCCGCCGCCGCCCTGCTCCGCATCGCGCCGCCGCCGCCACCAGCTCGTCATGGTGTCCTGGAGTGAAAGCGACAGCAGCGAGCACACCTTGGAGTACGTCAGCTCAGGTTCTGACGACGGCAGAAACCAGGTAAATTCCTCGACCTAGGGTTAGGGTTTGTTCTAAGATTTGGGGAATTTTTTTCCTCAAAGGAGCTTGTGTGTTCGCTTGTGAAATGTTATGCATTTCTTTGCACTCGCAGGTCCCTGCTTCAACCCAGGACTCCGATTTTGAGGGGCCTAAAGATGAAATGGTTGTTTTGTGCCATGGTCACGGGAAGGTAGCAGAGAGGCGCGTTGCTTTTGAAGGAATTCTAACTGGCAGGAGGTTTCTCTGTTGCTCTGAGAAGGTATATGCTTCTAAGTGACAGCACAGTCATTGTTAGGATTTGACCATTGTTTATGTATTATTAAGTTGGGAGATTGTTGAGGCAGTCATTGTTTAGTATGAGGATAGTGTGGAGTCAGTCATTGTTTATTCTTAGGGGAGTGTTTAGACAGTCATTTTTTACTCTGGCAACCATGTTAATTAGATTAAAGGACAGTGGATGCATGAGTTAGTTTATTCCTAATAGCAGCACATCATTGTATAATTGAGAGCAGAACATCAGTGCTTTCTTTATGATGTACCTTTAGCTTGGAAGCTTTTAAATATGGTATCTTTAGCTTTGGTTCTGATGAAAGGTTTTAATATGGTTTAGAATACTACCTTATTTCAGGAAGGTAGAAACTGTGGACTGGTTCAATGGATTGATCCTGCTTGGCCCAATACCCTAGAGAATGCATTGCACAAGTTATGGTTGATGTATGAAGAGAGCAAGAGACAGAGGATTGAGGACATTTTGATGAATTCTTTTGTTGTTCATAACCTGGCCCAAGAGAAGAATAAGCTGCAAGCCAGCTATGAGAAGCTGGTTGAAGATGTCAATGCACTTGTGGATGCCTAGCAACATAGGGTAGAGATAGAAAAGAATGATGCTGAAACCAAGAAGTTGCAGGAGAAGTATGACACGGTGAAGAACCTGGGAGCTGCTCAGGGCAGTGTCATTAGGAACATGAAGCTCAAGCTAGCTGAAGAGAGGAAGAACTTGCAGTTCCAAATTGATGAGCTGCAGAAGAATGTTGAAGAGAGCTATGTGAAGCTGCAGGAGAACAATGTGAAGCTGCAGGCGAGCGATTTGAAGCTGCAGGAGTGCAATGTAAAGCTGGAGGAGAGCAATTTGAAGCTGCAGGAGAGCAATTTGAAGCTGTAGGGGATCAAGGCAATCCTAAATGAATGATCACCTAGTTGTGGAAGAGGACACTATCATTTGGCATTTGCTTACCTTTTGTAGGGTGTGGTTGTGGTGTGCTGTAATGAGATTATGGTTTTAATTTCCTGAACTATGGATCTATAATGTACTAATCTAGTAGTATGATTATGTATGGAATTACTGCTAAATGTGATGCTATTTAGAGTTGATGGATGAAATCTCATCTATTTATAATTTATGTATTTGAGCCATCAAATAGGGTGTTTAGGCATCTATGGGGGTTTTGTGGACATATAGCCTTCACTAGGTTTATTTGTCATTTTGATGGTTTTGTTGACATCTAGCCATCACTAGGGCATTTAGGCATCTTTGGTTGTTTTGTCGACATCTAGCCATCACTAGATTATTTTAGGCATCTTTGGTTGTTTTGTCGACATCTAGCCATCACTAGGTTATTTTAGGCATCTTTGGTTGTTTTGTCGACATCTAGCAATCACTAGGGCATTTAGGCATCTTTGGTTGTTTTGTCGACACCTAGCCATCAGTAGGTT
>LR738714.1:495048688-495071996 GCA_902687465.1 Secale cereale | reverse complement strand
AGGTTATTTTAGGCATCTTTCGTTGTTTTGTCGACATCTAGCCATCACTAGGGCATTTAGGCATCTTTGGTTGTTTTGTCGACATCTAGCCATCACTAGGGCATTTTGGCATCTTTGGTTGTTTTGTCGACATCTAGCCATCACTAGGTTATTTTAAGCATCTTTGGTTGTTTTGTCGACATCTAGCCATCACTAGGGCATTTAGGCATCTTTGGTTGTTTTGTCGACATCCAACCATCACTAGTTATAAATCAAGGTGTATGATAAACTCATCATCACAAAATCTAATATAACAGATTTGGTCTTAAGCTTAACAATAAAATATCTGAAGCATCATAGTATAACAACTTCACTTAAACATCTGAACTGCATGACCATGCCACTAGTTTGACATAACCAAACTGACCACCACAATAGTTTGACATAACCAAACTGACCACCACAAGAGTTTTCACATAACCAAACTGACCACCACTAGAGTTTTCACACATCCAAACTGATCATCATCACAATAGTTTTCACACATCCAAACTAATCATCATCACAAAAGTTTTCACACACCTAAAATGCATCATTCCCATGGAGCACCTGAAGCAGTCAAGTAATCTCTAATTTTCTGGGTGGGCTTCCTGATTCTCTGGGAAACACCAGTTGGCCTTGGAGGCAAGAAAGATGCCCTAGCTCCCTTTGCAGTAGCTGAAGTTGTAGTGGCCCTCTTTGGTGGTGCAGTAGCAGCAGCAGAGGAGGCCCTCTTTGGTGGTGTAGTAGAAGCAGCAGAAGAGGCCCTCTTTGCTGGTCCAGGTGGTGTAGCAGAAGCAGAAGAAGCCCTCTTTGATGGTCCAGGTGCAGTAGCAGAAGCAGAAGAAGCCCTCTTCTTTGCTGGTCCAGGTGCAGTAGCAGAAGAAGAAGAGGCCCTCTTCTTTGCTGGTCCTGGTGCAGTAGATGCAGCAGCACTATAGGCCCTCTTCTTTGCTCCTGTTGAAGTAGGAGGTGCAGTAGAGGTCCTACTTGCTGGTGTGGCTGCATCAGGTTCATAGGATCTGCTGCTTGGCTACAAAGAGATCAAATAGTGTAAGAATTGCAAAGATGAACATGAAGATGAAGTTAGTAATCATTGACAAATTTGTTGCCTCATGCCTGTTCTTTCTCATTGCCAGTGATGGACTCAAAGCATCATTACAATTGGTATATCTATGGCCAACCTTTTTGCAATTAGAGTAGGTAATTGAGGCCATCCTTGAGGCGTCTTTGGGAGCTGGCTTCTCATATTGGCCCTTTCTCCTCTTAGTCTGTGCCCTTCCCTTGTGTTCTTTGAAAATTGGAGGCTCAATGTCCATATTGTCCATCTTTGAAAATTCTGCTCTGTTGTGTGGCAAACTGCAAGGGAATTGGCTCTTGTTCCCCTCCTGCATCACAACTCTCAGCTTCTACATGCACATTTCCAGCATTGAACATCACTCCTTCATCATCAATCTGATACAATTTGGGCTCTCCAATTTGTTCTATTGGGGTCTGCAGCTCAATGACATTAACACTGATATTTATATTGGGAACTTTCTCTGCACTGGACCTAACTACTGTCACATTCAATATCTTGTTATTCTGCTCTGCTATGTGATCTAAAATTTGCTCTAACTTATCATCATCATCTATTTCTTCCATTCCTTCAATCCCTAGCCCAGGGTCCCTCACATAATACATATAATCCCTAAAACCATACCCTTCTATCTCCATCAGTGCTACCAAATTGTAATATGTGATGTCTTACATCATCATACTCCTTTCAATATTATCTCTATCGTGAAAATGCATCCTCAATTCCCAAACCTCATCTTCAAGACTGCAAATAATAATACAATAGTGCACTATAAGTACTCCAGGGAAACTGAAGCAAGCTAGTGGAGACCAGAACAGAACATCATTTGAGTGCAACACTTCAGATATCTTGTTCTTAAAGCAACCCTAGTTGTAATCATCTAATTAAAGAACTATATCCTTCTAATTACAGAACTTTAACACACACAAACCCTAGAACTATAACACACACAATCCCTAGCTATAACTACAGAACTAATATCACAAAAAAATCCTATACAATTGCAACCATACCAAAGTCCTAGGGCCAAACAACTACATTGCAATCAATATTGTTAGGAAAGCAACTTGTATTCCCATGAGGCCATAGGCCGATATATATATACATGTACAGGTGGAACATATGCAGGAAACCCCTTATACAACGGGATAAATACAAAGGGGTGCATGACTTATATTATAACTCTAACACCCCCCCCCCCTCAAACTCATTGTGGAGGAACAACACTGAGTTTGGAGAGATAAAAGCCATGTTGTGCTCTAGTCTGGGCCTTCGTCAGGAAATCCGCCAACTGTAACTCGGAAGGCACATACTGAAGAGCAATAACCTGATCCTGCACACCAGCGCGCACATAGAAAGCATCCACACCAATATGCTTGGTGAGCTCATGCTTCACAGGATCGCGTGCAATGCTGATAGCACCTGTACTGTCAGATAAGAGCTGAGTCGGTGTAGTTACAGAAACACCAAAGTCCTGAAGTAACCACCGCAACCAAGTCACCCTTGCCGTCAAAAGAGCCATCGCTCGCAACTCAGCCTCGGCACTCGAACGGGAAACTGCAAGCTGTTTCTTCGTCTTCCAGGCAATCAGAGAACCACCAAGAAAAACACAGTAAGCAGAAAGTGAACGGCGATCCGAAGGATCACTAGCCCACGTAGCATCCGAATAGGCCTGAAGCTGTAAAGAACTGGAGCTAGGAAAGAAGAGACGATGAGAGATTGTGCCTCGAAGATATCGAAGAACACGAAGAAGATGACTATAGTGAACCGATGTGGGAGCAGAGACAAACTGACTCAGAATATGAACCGGATAAGAGATGTCCGGACGAGTGACAGCTAGATAGACAAGACTGCCAACAAGATGACGATAACGCGTCGGGTCAGGGAGAGGATCACCATCAGTAGCACGAAGGTGAACATTGAGCTCCATAGGAGTCTCAACAATGCGCTCGTCAGTAAGAGCAGCACGAGCAAGAAGATCCTGGATATACTTTTCCTGGGATGTAAAAAAGCCATCAGAGGTAGAAGAGACTTCAATCCCAAGGAAGTAGCGAAGAGGTCCAAGATCAGACATAAGAAACTGCTCACTAAGACGGGCCTTTACAAAGGCAATATACTCGGGGTCATCCCCCGTGATGATCATGTCATCAACATAGAGAAGAAGAAGAGTCCGACCACGAGGAGAAAGGTGAATAAACAATGCTGGATCATGAGCACTTGCTGAAAAGCCAGCAGCAGTGATCACAGAAGCAAAGCGCTCAAACCAGGCACGGAGGGCTTGCTTAAGGCCATAGAGAGAGCGACGAAGACGACATACCATGCCATCAGGAACAGAATACCCAGGTGGTGGCTGCATGTACACCTCCTCACGCAGCTCACCATTAAGAAAGGCATTCTTAATATCAAGCTGAGATATAGACCAGTGGCGTGCAGAGGCAACGGCAAGAAGTGTACGAACAGTGGTCATATGGGCCACAGGAGCAAAAGTCTCGTCATAATCACGACCATGCTCCTGCTGAAAACCACGAGCCACAAGACGAGCTTTGTGACGCTCAAGAGAACCATCGGAGCGAGTCTTAACCTTGTAAACCCACTTACAAGTAATCGGACGAACTCCGGGAGGAAGAGAAACAAGATCCCAGGTACCAGTGCGTTCAAGAGCAGCAATCTCCTCTGCCATCGCAAACTGCCATTCAGGATGAACAACAGCCTGACGGTAAGAAGTCGGCTCAAGAACAGCAGCACCAGCGGTGGGAAATCCAAAGCGATCAACAGGCGGACGAGGACGAGAACGCAAGCCATAAGTAGGCTGAGAGGAAGATGACGACTCATCCACAGAGGCATGAACAGGTCGTGAACGACGAGTGTAATGCTGAGGAAAGGATGGAATAATAGAAGGAGGAATCGCCAAGGTAGAATCGGGGGGTGGCGACGAAGAAGTCACCGGAGATGAAGGTGTGAAATCCGGTGACATGTGAGGAGAGGAGACCGGGGAGGAAGTCACCGGAGATGAAGGTGGAGAACCCTGTGACATGCTAGGCGAGGAGACCGGGAAGGATGGTGGCTGCAAATCAACTAGAGGTGAAGAAGGAGAGGAAGTGGAACGGAGAGGTACGGACTCGACAGGTGTGATAGGTGAGTCAGGAAAAGTGAGGAAAGAGATATCCTGCACTGAAAAAGTCGAGGAAGATGGGCGTGGGTAGAAGGGACGAGACTCATCAAAAGTCACGTCTCGAGAGATACGCATCCGACGACCGATAGGATCCCAACAACGATAGCCCTTATGCTCATCACTGTAGCCTAAGAAGACACATTCAACAGACTGAGCGGTCAGTTTGGTGCGTTCGCGAGGGGCAAGTAGAACATAGCAAACACAACCAAACGAGCGAAGCATCGAATAATCGGAAGAACGATCCAAAAGTCGCTCAAAAGGAACACCACCCTGTAGAGCAGCGGAAGGCTGTATATTGATAAGATAGGTGGATGTGGAGACAGCCTCAGCCCAAAAATGAGGCGGGAGAGAGGCATCAATCATCAATGCACGAGCCGTCTCAAGAAGATGTCGATGCTTTCGCTCAGCCACCCCATTCTGAGCATGAGCACCAGGACAAGAGAATTGAGAGAGAGTCCCTTGCTCAGCAAGAACACCACGCAACATCTTAGAGATATACTCGCCAGCGGAGTCAGCACGAAAAACACGAATGGGTGAAGAGAACTGAGTATGAACCATGGCAGCAAAACGCTTATAAATAGACAACACCTCACTACGAGAAGTCATGAAATAAAGCCATGTGTAACGAGAGAAATCATCTATAAAAATAATATAGTATTTATGACCACCTTTTGAAGCAAAAGGGGCCGGACCCCATACATCAGAATGGACTAAATCGAAAGGACGCTTAGACACTGACTCACTATGTGGATATGGTAACTGAATCTGCTTGCCAAGACGGCAACCCTGACACTCTAAAGAGACATCTCCTGAGACAGACCCCAGAAGACCTCGACGAACTAAAGAAGACAACCGAGAACCACACAGATGACCAAGTCGATGATGCCACTGCTGGAAGGAACCAGTAACGGAGGCGACAGAAGCGGAAGAACTGGCGATGGTGGTGGCAGCGGAAGGAACATGAAGCCAGTCCAACTCCCAAAGACCCTGAGAATCACGGCGCCGAGGGCCAGCCCCAACCAGAGTGTGCGTGCGACGGTCCTGGACAGAATAAGAGTCAGCGTCAAGGATGACGCGACAACCAGAATCAGTAAGTTGACCAGCAGAAAACAGATTCATGGTAAGTCGAGGAACATGAGCAACATCAGGAACAGAATAAGAAGGAGTGGAAAGATTGCATCTACTAGCAACAGAAAGTGGAGTACCATCAGCAGTGAAGACATGAACAGGAGAATCCAGCAATCGAAGAGAGGACAAAGTGGAAGAATGAGAAGACATATGAAAAGAAGCTCCAGAATCCAGAACCCATGGGGATGTACCTGACTGTGTAGAGGGTGGTTGCTCAGCACGGGAAGCATCAGTCACAGAACCAGCAGTACCCGTCGATGAAGAACCTGAAGCCGCGAGCAGACGCTTAAGTCTCAGAATATCCTGCTCAGTCAAAGCAATGGCTGAAGCTGTCGAGGTAGATGACGAAGTCCCTGAAGATGATGGTCGTGTCTTGCGCAGGTGTTTCTTCTTCTTGTAGCACTGGGACTCAATATGACCATCATTGTTGCAGTAGTCACAATGTGGACGGGGGCGACCTGAGCCATCAGAAGGAGTGGGCAAGAGTGGCGGAGCACGCGAGCGAAACGGGGTCGGTGCAGCAGGTGGCGTGGAAGAAGACCGAGTAGCGAACACAGAGGGAACATCCAGCAAACCAGCACCACGTAAGCGAGTCTCCTCAGCACGAATCTCAGAAAGAGCCTCCATGAGAGAAATACGGCCACGAGCAAACAACTGAGCACGCCGGGGCTCAAACTCCTTACGAAGCCTAGACAGGAACTCGTAGACGCGATGAAACTCCAAGTTGGCCTGGACAGCCTGGCAACAGGAACAAGTACGACAACCAGCAGTGCGGAGAGAATCAAGCTGGCGCCAGATAGCAGAACTCTGTGCATAGAAGTCATCAACAGTAGAGTCACCCTGCTGAAGAGCATGCTCCTGACGAACCACAGAAAGGTACAGGGCATCACCAGAGGGCTCATAGCGCTGACGAAGACGGGTCCACATCTCAAAGACAGTAGGAAGACCCAGAAACTCAGAAGCAAACTGGGGCAGAACACTAGCAGTGAGAACAGCTGCAGCTTTAGCATCATCATCAAGCCACTGGGTGTAGACAGACAGAGCACCATGATACGTCTGAAGAGCCTCCTCATAAGCCAAAAACATCTCATCATAAGCACGATCAGCAGCCTCATGAGCAAGCTTAGCCGCATCCTTGGCGGCCTGATTAGCATCCACAGGAAGAACCGGTGGAGTCGGCTGAATAGGAGCCATCGGAGGAACCGGACGTGGCGGACAGCAGACCTCGCCAGAAAGAACACCCCAGAGACGGATGCCACGCATGTGAATGCGCATGAAGCGAGTGAACTCAGTGTAGTTAGTACCATCGAAGATCACCGGACAGCGAGGGATAGAAACATAGCCTGATGCAGCAGACATTTTTTTTAGGAAACAGACGGGAACCGATCGGTCGTCCTGAGCGGCTGCTGGCGAACGCGAGCGAAACGGGCGAGCAGCTGCTGGCGAAGGGAACCGGACGGGGCGATCTGAGCTTCGGTCGAGGCGAGATCGATCGATCGCTGTGGGGAAGCAGGCGCCCCGGCTAAAAGAACTGGTCGAGGCGAGCGGCCTGGCTCGGTCGATCTGAGCGGAGCGCGGTCGAAGGGAACCGGACGAGGAAGCAGATCGGGCTCACGGGCTCACGGGCCGGCGACTGGACGACTTGAGCGCGGTCGAGGCGAGCGGCCTGGCTGCAGTCGACCGGTGACTGGCGGATCGAGGGGAGCGGCCTGGCTGCGGCGAGGCGACAGGGGCTTCGACGGGAGAATCAGATCGAGATCACGGGGCTTCGACGGGAGAACATATCGAGGCGCCCGAAGGATCGATAGAAGCACGAGTTGCCCGTGCGAAAAAAAAACCTAAAGCTCTAATACCATGTTAGTAAAGCAACTTGTATTCCCATGAGGCCATAGGCCGATATATATATACATGTACAGGTGGAACATATGCAGGAAACCCCTTATACAACGGGATAAATACAAAGGGATACATGACTTATATTATAACTCTAACAAATATAACAGATAACCTAACCACTACAGTAACCCTAACCCTAGCAACAGAAAGGGAATGTGACTGGGGAGGGGAATGGGATTGGGATCTCACTAGACGCCGCCGAAAGATGAAGCAATGTGTTAGCTTCCATCTGGATTTGCCTTCACCGCCGCGGCGAAAGCTCTGGCCGCCCGAAATTCCACCGAGTACTGCGGGTCCTCCTCCTCCTCTTCTTCTGTCGTCGCCTTCGTAGGGTTCGAGCTCCCGCACATCTCGCCAGTGGACGGCGGGGCGCCGCCGCCAGCATCGCTCGATTTCGCCGGAGTCATGTCTGCGACGGGGGCGGGGATGGTGCGCCGCTAGGTTTCGGGGGGCGGGGTGGGAACAGGGGAGAAGAAGGGGAATCGGGGGAAGAAGACGGGGGATAAGAGAAAACAGAACGAACGGCGCCGTCTAACGGCTGTCCGACCGACCGACAGTGCCACGTTGGCAAAAAACGGGCCCCACCTGTCATAATCCCACTTATCGGTGCCCGATCCGTCGATTAGTGCTTTTTGCAAATTGTTTACATGAGAGGTGGTGTTTTTTGCAACGAAACTGTAACGTAATGATTTCTGCTGACCTAGCCTTCAAACTGATGGTTTTCTGCAATTTACTCGATTCTTGCGCGATGTTGCAGAAATAACATGCAGCGTTATGAGGCAAATCATGCTTAGCTAGATGGTCCGCTGTCCAGACACGCCCCTTGATGACCAACCAAAGAAAGAGCCTGCATTTTAAAGGAGCCCAAGCCTTCCAAATGGTGCAAGCAGTGCTACACATAACCGATGCAGCGAAATGTACTTTATAAACATATTTCGCCGCGTAGGTACCTTTAGAATTTCACGACTAGATCCATTTGTCTTCAGCACCATGTGTGATTTGAACTTCAGAAATCACCTCCCATAAGGTTAAGACCTGATGGGAAATGCAAATATTTTTTTTTCCCTTTATGTCTTTGATCCATAATGCACTAATTATTGCTTGTGCTACTGTTCTTCTCTCCCTACCGACTGGAGGCACGGAATTGAAAACATCTGGTGCGAGATCTTCTATGATGACTCCATCGATCCATTTATAAGTCCAGAAGAAACATCTATTTTCGTTGCCTAACGCAACACGTATACTGAGACTGAGTTGTCCAGCTAGTCGTTTGACCCATCATCATTGACACATGGGTCCACCCTGTCAGCTTCGGTGAAATAATAAAATTAAGTACAACCCCGTCAGAGAGTCGCTACTAAACTGACAAAATTCTTAGATATGATAGACGTTGCCACAACATCACAACCAAGGGGGAAAAGGCAGAATTTACTCACGGGTCAAAAGAAATGTTGCTAACCAAACACAAGACAAGACGGACGAGGTTTTAGTGTAGTACTACTATCACTTACCATTCCTAGCAACTAAATTGTTCTTTGCCCTTGCATACATCGATGAAGTTACGGCTTGTCCATAGGCCGGTCTGCGCTAAACTCACATGAACATGCCAAACAATGTTACCAAGCCGTCAGTTTGATAGGCTACCTACAAAAATTTTAAAACATGCCAAACAATGTTATACTGTCTGAATGTCCGTAACTGTCGAGCTGGTTGTTTGGAGCTTACAGTTGCTCGAGTGACAGTGTGAGTATCGTGTCTCGTCACAGGGTACAGTGCAGCTACAGTAGACAAGCAACCATGCATACGAGAGATCATGCTGATTGCTAGCTATAGTAGAATCATATAACATATTCGCCCCGTCTCATAATAAAAGAGCGTTTTTGACACTGCGGGGAGTATTTGGTTTGCATGAGTTGTCACCTACGACTCCTAGCACAGACATGGAGACAGCGTGCTTATGAACCGCCAAAAAGTTGATAGCTCGAGGATTTCAGGCTAATTTCTTATTCTGTTTTATTGGTTGGCATCGTTGGCAGGCAGCAGCAGCCAGCAGCCCATCTCGTTCCCTTTCTGAAAGAGCAACCGAGGTGCAAGTTGAGAGGTGCCATGTTCCCAAAGGCAATGACCTGACGAGAATTGCAGTTGGGTTTTGGCGATAGGTTGGTCAAGGGAAACCTCGGATACATGCCAATGCATGGACACTTGAAGCAACAAGAAAGTGTTTCAACTTGCTGGTGATGCTCCTTTTTAATGTTTCAACTTGGTTTTGGCGATAGATTGGTCAAGGGAAACCTCGGATACAGACTTTCGCCTGGTGGTTCATATAAAGCCACAAAATCTATTTTTTTTTTTTGAAACAAGGCAAAAGATTTGCTATTTTCATTAATAGAGAAGACGGTTTAAGACAAGAATCCCTAAAGAGGGTAAAAAAAGTCCATCACTCTCGCGGCATTACAAGGCCCAAGTTTTTCGCTCCCGCCATCACCCATATTCTAACTTCCTCCTTAATGTTTCGCACTAACACCGCGGTGGGGGTCGCCGAGTTGCGGAAGACTCTTGCGTTGCGCTCCTTCCAAATCTCCCAAGAGACGAGCATCAAAAGGGAGGTCATCGCTGACCGCGAAGGGGCCCTCGATTGGGCGATCCGGAGCCACCAGTCTTTCACCGAAGTAGGAGTGCTCCACTCCGCAGGGGTGACGTCTTGGAGCCCAAGCCATTGGACGATGTCGCACCACACCCTTACAGAAAAACGACAATGGCAAAGAAGATGCGTGGAGGATTCTCCTGTTTGCTGAATTTTTGTCAAAAGAGACCAGCTGCCCAACAGAATTGTCAGAAAAGACCCCCTCTAGATGAAATTGACAGAAAAGACCTCCTGGGCTGTGGCGGCAGGCGCGCCAAGCGACACGTGGCACATGCCGCCACGGTGCGAGGCGGCAGCCCGTGCCGCCACCGGGTCAAGCGGCAGGCTGCCCGTAACTGGAATCGACAGTCGAGACGGAACGGAGCTGGTGTGGTGGGCCCTGCCGCATCAGTGGTTGGCGGCAATACTGTAGCAGCTGGGCCTCGCCGCCTCACGGGCTGGCGGCAGCGGTGGCAGCAGTGTAAGTATGGACTAATCGTGCATGCATGAAGATGACTTTTTAAATTCCACCCATAAACAAATTACTGCCTTCCTCGTGCAATCTCACGCATGTGACATGCAGTGCAAGACCAGCTGCTGCATGCATGCACGCACGCCAGTTGTTAGCTAGCTTATAAACGTACTGACTATTATACAGTATATTTGAAAACAAAAACGACCGAAACAATAGAGCCCAGTGCCGCCGCCATCCAGTGAGGCGGCGGGGCCCAACAGGTACGGTGCGGCCGCTCACCCGTGAGGCGGCAGGGCCCACCACACCAGCTCCGTTCCGTCTCGACTGTCGATTCCAGTTACGGGCAGCCTGCCGCTTGACCCGGTGGCGGCACGGGCTGCCGCCTCGCACCGTGGCGGCATGTGCCACGTGTCGCTTGGCGCGCCTGCCGCCACAGCCCAGAGGGTCTTTTCTGTCAATTTCATCTAGAGGGGGTCTTTTCTGACAATTCTGTTGGGCAGCTGGTCTCTTTTGACAAAAATTCCCTGTTTGCTTACAGAAGGGACAGAGACCGCAGTTAGGCCATCCACGGCGCTCGAGTATATCAGCAGTCCAAACTCTATTTTGCATCATTAGCCAGGCGAAGAATTTGCATTTCGGCGGCGCCCAGGATTTCCAAACAGTGACATGCATGGGCGAGCGTGTGTGTCCTTCAAATTGCGCATTGTAGGCTGACTTAGCCGAGTAGGTGCCCTCCATGGTGAATTTCCAAGTAATCCTATCAGGAGCACCAGCCACAAGATGAGTGTCACTGATCTTCTCCCAAAGGGAGGCGAACTGCTGAATGTGTTCCAGGGAGAGACCTTGGTGCAGGTTAATTTGACTCACCCAGAAATTGTTTTGCAAGGCTTCCCGAACCGTCGACCTTTTCTTTTTAGAACACTCAAAATTTTTGGGAGCAACATCTTTCGGCCTTCAACCATCAAGCCAAGAGGACTCCCAAAAAAGAGCAGTAGCTCCATCTCCAATGGTGACGGTCGTGGCTGCTGCAAAGAGGACCTTGTCCGCCTCGGTACAAGGGTTTCCCAAACCAATCCAGGGCTTCAATGGTGCGGTCCAAAGGAGCCAGAGCCATCTAATCCTAAGGGCCGAAGCGGATTTCTCCAAATTTAGAATCCCAAGGTCTCCAAGTGATTTGGGCTTGCACACCAGCCCCCAATTCACTTTACACTTGCCACCTGACACCTTGTCGCAGCCAGCCCACAAGTAAGCCCGACGGAGCTTGTCAATATATTCCCGGACCTCAGTCGGGAGCTCTAGCGGCGTCAAAAAGTAGATGGCAACAGCAATGAGGACCGCCGTGACCAAGACAGCACGGCCAGGCAAAGCCACATGCTTCCCTAACCACGGGACGAGTTTAGCAGCCGCCTTGTCTTTGAGGTATTGGAAATGGACAGCTTTCAAACGGGACACTGAGAGAGGCAAACCGAGGTACTTCATTGGGAAAGTAGCCCTGCTGGCCGGGAAGGAATGCAGAACCTCATCCAAGTCCACGGCTCCACGACGGATAGGGACGACACTGCTCTTCAGACAGTTTGTGACTAAACCGGTGACCTCGCCAAAGGAGCTCAGAGTGTCTGCTAGGAACTGGATATCCTCCTTAAACGGGGCCACAAATATAGCAGCATCGTCGGCATACAGTGAGGCTCGGATAGCCAGAGATCGCCTGCCAATTGGGTGAAGTTTTCCTTGAAGGGTCGCTTTGGCCAGGATATGGTGAAGCGGATCGATGGCGAGAACAAAAAGCAGCGGAGAAAAGGGGTCTCCCTGTCTTAGCCCTTGGCCATGCTTAATCGGCTCCCCCGCAATGCCATTGAGCAGCACCCTTGAGGAAGCCGTGGAGAGGAGGGCCGAAACCCAATCCCGGAATCTAATAGGGATTCTGCAATGGCGCATCATATCCATGAGGTAATCCCATCTGACCGAGTCGAACGCCTTTTTAATGTCCAGCTTGAAGAGCAAAGATGGGGTTTTGTTGCGATGCAGACGCCTGGCAAGGTTCCTAACGTACAGAAAGTTGTCGTGGATACATCTTGTTTTGATGAATGCACTCTGAGCAGGGGATACAAGGTTGTTCATGTGTGGCGCAAGGCGAGTGGCCAACATCTTTGCAATAATTGTTGCGATGGCGTGGATGAGACTGATGGGTCTAAAATCTGTGATGTCATCTGCCCCGTCCTTCTTTGGAATGAGCGCAATGTTAGCAGAGTTGAGCCAGTGCAGGGAGTTGGCACGCAAGTTTGAGAAAAGGCTGATCACCTTGAGGATCTCCGGCTTGACAATCTCCCAACAGTCCTTAAAGAACACTCCAGTGAAACCGTCTGGTTCTGGCGCCTTGTCACCTGGCAGGTCGAAAACCGCCGCCTTGACCTCTTCCTCGGTAAAAACATCCCCCAGGTCAGAAAGGTCTACATTCGGCACGGGGATGTTGTCCCAGTTGAAGTCCTTTTTCTTCGGCAGCCCCTTCTTCATGATGGCCGAGAAGTGTTGCTGGACAATCACTTTTTTATGATCATGGGAGGAGACCCAGCCCGGTCCCTGCTTGAGCCTATGAATAAAAATTTTCCTCCTCCGGTGGTTGATTCGGAGGTGGAAGAATTTAGTGTTGGCTTCCCCCTCTTTCAAGTTCGTGATTCTGGAGCTCTGTCTTTTGCGGGCCCTCTCAAGAGCGGCCAGCCCAATGATTCTTCTTTTTAGCCTTCTCCTGAGATCACACTCTTCCGGCGTCAATAGTCTGCACTCTTGGGTGAAATCAAGGCGAAGAATGACATCCAGAGCCATATGGAGCTGAACCTTAGTTCTTGAGAAAATGGATTTACTCCAAGAGCGGAGCCTCTGGCTAGTCTTCTTGAGTTTATGGAAGAGGGCTTGACATGGATCGTTGTGAGGGCAAGGTTCATTCCAAGCCTTTTGGACAGCCTGCTTGAAGCCCGGCATTTTGATCCAAAAGTTTTCGAAGCGGAAAGTCTTTGGCCGGACCGGACCCTCTTCATTGGCAAGGAGCAAAGGGCAGTGATCGGAGAGGGAGGAAGACATCGCATGTAGGATGTGATTAGCAAAGGTGATGTCCCAGTCTTCGTTGCAGAAGAAAGTGTCCAGTTTGCTCATGGTAGGGTTGCTTCGTTCATTGCTCCAAGTAAATTTGCGGTTTTGAAGATGGATCTCCTTAAGCTCACAAGCATTCAGAGCATCTCTGAATTTAACAATCCGGCTGTGGTTTGCGTTTGGGCGGTTTTTGTCACGGGCACGGCGAATTTGGTTAAAATCTCCATTAACCAGCCATCTATCCCCAGGGGGTGGTTTTTCCAGGATGAGCTCCTGGAAGAAGGCATCCTTGAGGTTTGAGCGAGTTGGGCCATATACCGAGGTGATCTTGAAAGCGAGACCAGAGCTCAATAGGGTAATCTTTGCCGAGAGTGAGTACGCTCCAAAGTGGACATCCTCAACCTTCACTGATAACTCATCCCAGAGCATCAATATTCCGCCGCGGGTGCCAACAGCAGGGCGTTGGGCGAAGTTACCCAGTCTCTGACCACCAATGGAGCTTGCGATGAAGGAGTCGACATGCTCGAGCTTAGTTTCTTGGAGGCATATAAGGTGACAAGTAGTAGCAACAATGGTTTCGCGAACGGTCGCACGACGAGCAGGACAATTTAGGCCACGCACGTTCCAGTTCAGAATAGTAAGGTTGTGACTTTGATTTGTCATTTAGCACTAGACAAACATCGTTGTGAGCAGAAAAGGAAACATGCAAGGTTCAATTTCAAAGGGCACTTCCCAGCTACACATAACGGCCTCACACATGGCCAAAGCCTCGCCAAGGCAACCTCCAGCAGACACAACAGTGATCTAGGACAAACAGGCGTACAAACTGGGAACATCAGATGAACTAAAAAGGCTACACTAATCAGGTAGTTGTCTAACATCGGCAACAAATTAACTCCAGCAGCAGGCTATCTTCCAAGGATCAGCAGGAGGTCGAGGCGCCTCCAGGACCAACCTGTAGCTCAGGAGCCACCTCACCTCCATGCTCGATCAGGGCATCTTCGACAGCAGTAGCAAGGTCACAATCGAGTTGGAAAAGGGCTCGCAAAGCTGCTGCGGCGATGTCTGGGAGTTGGCCCTTGAACAGCTCCACGTACTTGCCAATGCCCGCCTCTGTGACAAGCTCACCATCAGCAACAATCCCCAGCCTGCGGCAGAGGAGCTGCTCAGCCAGTTGTGCGATGGGGACGGAACGCTGCTTCTTTCTGAGTCTGGGGCTGCACCTTCCCAGGTTGAAGCCAGTGACGCCGGCAAGTGTCTTGCGCCGGTTCTTTAGAGCTCTGGGGGGCACTGCAATTGGATCAGCAAGGATGGCTGGCTGCAGCGGCACAAAGAGGGGCGACGAGCTTGAGGGAGCGTGAGCATGGGCCGGAACAACAATCCTCGCCACAAAATCTTGTAACAGACGCCACACGCACTGAAAACCTCAGTTTGCAATTACAGTCGAAAACCGAACAGAAATGCAAGGCAAATCGGCAAGCCGCCGCACCAGGCAGCTCTCCGAGCCTACAAAGTATTAATTGACGAGTGAAGATTCCTGATCGCCTTTATCGCGGCCCCAACGCTAGCAGCGCTTGCCCTTTCCCTGATGGCATCCAAAGCTACAAGAAAACACGCATTTTGCGAGCCATTATGTTTCGTATACTGTGCTACTAGTTGGGCGTAGTTCGTGCATAGTCCCTCCGTCCTTAAATTTTCAACTTTATTGAAAAGTCAAACTTTCTATGTTTGACCTTATCTATACAATAGTATACCAATATTTATACTATCAAATTAGATACGTTAGATTCATGATAAAATAAACATATTTTCATCACATACCTATTCGGTTTCATAAATATTAATATATTTTTACACAAAGTTGATCAACCTTTGAGATAGTTTGATCCTACAACGAAGCTAGAAGTACACTCTTTCAAGGACGGAGAGAGTAGGCATAATGAAGTATGCACTCACTTTGTGTGTAGTTTGCAAACGACTCTTTGAGCGTAAGTCATTATGCATGTGGATTTTGTTTCATGTAAATTCTTTTCCTCTTGCCGTCACAAAAATTCCCACCTGCATAATGTGAAGTTCTTCACATTCAAAATGGGTTGGATCCGAAGGTCAAGCTTACAACGTGCCTACTCAACAAGGGTCCACGGGCCCAAGAAAAGCAGCCCAGGATGACAAAAGGTTTTACAGAATACTGACATTCGAATTTGGTTCAGCCGATTTTGAGAAGGAAGAAGGTGATCGACGACGAGGCCGCCAGCATCGGGGAAGAACAACCCCAGTACCCCACTATCTATCTTAGGGTGGCGGGCTCAGGTTCGTCGGAGAAGCAACCCGCTATCTATCTTAGGATGGTGCTGGGGTGCTGCTTCGCTGGAGATTTTTTTGGTGGTCCCCAGGCTTAGAGGAGGTGGCTGGGGGCGGCGGCATGACCGGCGGTGGGGGGAGGGGGGGTCAAGGGATGGCGGTGCGGCGAGGCGGTCGCGGGAGCGCTGTCGGCCACGGGTGGCGGAAGCAGGCAGCGACGCCGGTGGTGGCAGGGCGGTTCGAAGAAAGTAGAGGAGGAACAATGGGAGCTTGACTAAGGAGATCTGCCCTTGATTTCGCATCGGACGGCTGAAAAAATCGACTGGCCCAATTTTTTCTTAGGTGATTCACATATAGCCAGTCCCGAAAGTTTAATCACCGGACTGTAAAATCAGTCCAAGTCAGGACTATACAGACTAACCAGTTCATTAACTGCAAAAACTGTTTTGTTAGACTGATAGGAGGGCTAAAAACCCCCGATTCCATTATAATCATAACAAAACAAGAGTTCCAAGTTCAAACATCATGCAAATCAAGTTCAAAAGGGAAACAGGGTACAAATTATTACAGGCTAAAGGCCATTTCATAGCTACTACGGGACAGCAGATTTAAGCCGGGATCTCCATTTCCGCGAATGTATCCTGCTTGTTTCCCTCTGGCAGCTGAAAGATCTCCAAGGTCTTCCAGCTTCCAGCCGAGGGAGGCACTACCACACCAGGGCGCCTGATCTTCTTTGCTGATTGAAATGGGGAACCAGGTTAACTGCAAAACTGTTGCTCTAGAAAAGAAGGTACTGCATAACTGTTGGGCTTACCGTTCCAATCTACACCATGTGTTTGTGTTTAGCTGTGAGTGTTTGGACACTTCTCCGTACTGTCCAAAATGTGGGCATGGAGTATGGACCAAGGGGAAAGCTTCAGATCAGACTTTTTAGACTTTAGAGAGGCCTCCTGCTCTGTCAATATGTCTGTATCAATTCAATTCATAACCCCATTATCCACCGGCGTTTGTTCTTTTACTCCCCGGATGGTCCCCGTTTTGTCCCCGATCGAGCATCCTAAGCATGTACAGCCTCGCACAGTTGCGAGATCTGAAGAAGAAAAAAGGTATACAGCCTCACACAGTTGCGAGATCTGAAAGCCTAATAAGTCGACTATGAATAAATCCTGAGTCCGGTGTTGCTCGCCGGTTAACTTCTCTGAAAACATAACCAAGCTGGATTTTAAATAGCTCGCAAACAGTACTTCTATTAATCACTTGATGCAATTTAGCGATCAAGGGACGCATACAAATCATGCTGTGTTTTACAACTTGCTTGGAGACGAATTTCCTATATAAATAAAGACGTAAATAAAGAGCATAAACAATGCAGTTCATGGAGCTAGTACAAATGGCGATCCCTACTTTGAGATCTTATCAGCAATACTATATAGATATACTATACTCTACTAGTGCTATTGGTTCTTGGCAGTCCAATACTTCTTCACAACCAGGAGGATCTTCTCCCGGACGAGCGGGCCGTCTTCGTGGTCGACGATCTGGCTGTCCCACCTCATCCCGTCGGCGACGCTCTTGACCTTCACCAGCATGTCCACGTCGTCTCTGATGATCACCGTGCCTTCGGGCCTCAGGACCCTGTCCATCTCCAGCAGGATGGTGTCCATCTCACACCTTGCAGAGTCGCAAGCCGGCCGGTCGTCAGAGAGGGTGAACACTGACGCAAATTAATTACAGGGGAGTTTTGATACAGATTATGTATGCTACCTGTTCTTGTATAGAGTGAAGACGGAGTCGGCATGGATGAGATCGTAGGTCCGTGGATAGGTGGACGTGCCCTCGCACCTGCAGTGAATTAATGAATGCAAACGAGATCAGAAACCGTTGCGAGACCACGACGCCGACACCGACACCGGCACACCGCTGGTGATCACTGTGGTAGGGCCTTTGCAGTGGTACGATTGATGTGCCCGGTGGTAGAGGACTAACCAGTCCTGGTAGCTTCCGATGAGGCCGCGCTCGTAGACCACCCCGAGTGCGCTGGAGTTGGCCACGGTCGGGACCATGTTCATGACCCACAGCGGGTAACTCGCCAGCGCCGCCGCGAAGCCGCCGAGGCGGGCGTTCATGTCGAGCACGTTCCGGTACCGTCCTTTCTGCTCGAACTGGGTGATCACCGCCTTGTAGTGGCGGACCCTCTTCTTCCACAGCTCCGTGTCCTGCAGGAACGCCTTGGCCGTCACGCCCTTGACCGTGCCCCGGGAGACCCTGGGCGGCACGGCGGTGAGCCTCTGCGGCCACTTCTTCACCGCGCCGCCGGCGACCTCGCTCGCGTCGGAGACCTCCGGCAGCGGCGTCACGCAGGCCTCCATCTTGTCGTACCTACCGTGAAAGTTCAATTACGACAACGGAACTAGTAGGTAAGTGTGCCATTGATTTGATTGACCAAAATGTTAATGACTGGATGTGGTGCTGTAATAATTAGTTACTTACCATGCTGCGTCGGCGTTTTTCTTGGAGCAGAAGGGCGGGGACTTGGCGGCCTTGCGGGAGGCCTTGCAGCCGGCGTGGTTGGCGGGTTTCTGCCAGACGGCGATGTCGCCGGCCTCCTTGATCTTCTTCCAGCAAAGGCCCCGGGCGACCGCCTCGATCGCCTCCTGCTCGGCGTTGAGGTCCTCCTTGCTCCTCTCCCACCCCTTCCAGTACTTCTTCCAGTTGATCGGCGGCCCGGACAGGATCCAGTACCCGCCGGGGCGCAGGACACGGTCGACCTCGATCAGGTACAATCCATCTGCACGTTTTTCACAGTGCATGGCTAAGTGACCGACCAGGGGTGGAATGGGACTGCGTTTCGGTGAAGAGACGAGGGTGGGCGTACCGTAGAGGTGCCAGGGGATGAGGCAGCGGGAGCAGTGCGCCATGTCGAAGGCGCGGGCCGGGTAGGTGAGGCGGTTGGAGGCGAGGACGCCGATCATGGCGGGGACGCCGCGCTCCAGCGCGAACTGGACCTGCGCCTCGTGCGAGTCCCGCGGCGCGAAGGACATGGCCAGGATGTCCCGGGAGAGCAGGTACGCGCCCCAGCTCGCCACCTGCACGGGCCCGCTGACCACGCATCAGAGAGGAATGCTACGTACTACCACTACGTGCCATTCCCATGCTACGTACTACGTACTACCACCCACCACGGCTGGTTTGTTCTGAGGTCGAAAGTGGAAAGTTTCTTCCTACGGAATTACTTGAGAGTTCAGATAGCAGGCCGGCATTCGCGCAGGCAAGTGGTGCTGAAATTCAGCCGTATGCGTGCGGATCAGCGAATGCACGTGAAGGCAGTAGTACATTTGATCGCAAGAAAAGTTACTTCCCTGTAAACGTTACTGAATGAAAAGATAGACGACACTTGAACGATGTCACAGGTGCAGGCTGGCAGCGCCCATAATTGTGCTACTGTGCATTCGTTGAAAAATGGCCACGATATTTTTGTCAATAATTTCGTGGCGCCAGCTGAAAAGTGACAAGTCAAGTTTTTTTTCTTCTCAATGAGTGACAGCTGAGAACTGACGAGTCAAGTGAGAAGCAGATTTTACAGTTCACTCGTGCTGTTCCAACTGAGGGAAAAACTTTACAAGCCAAATTCGTTATCTTTTACTCCCTCTGTAAAGAGGTGAAAAAATCACCAATTCAATTGTTAAAAAATTGAGCAATGTGTACTTATTACTAATTAATTCATCCCATGTAATCTGTTCAGCATTCTGCACTTTGTTCTCTCTAGACCAGTGCTACTATCTGAGTACCTAACAGACCTGTTTGACCTCGGTTGAGCAAGAAATGTTCGCGTTTCCATTTCTCACTACTCCAGATGTAGTAATGCTACCACAGGAACTAAGCCGGTTTCGAGCAAGCAATCCATTCTATATCTCGTTAAGCAGCCAGAGGTACAGTAATTAAGATTAAGAAGCTTGGTAACTTACCCCGCAGCCGGTGTCGAGCGCGGTGCGGATGGAGCCGTCGTGGAGCGGGATGAGCTTCCCAATGTCGTCGATGTAGGCGTCGGCGCCGTGCGGGAACATGGTCCCGCCGCCGGGGAAGCGGAGCTTGTCCCCGTCCACGCGGATCCAGTTCTGCACCGCCTTCTCCACGGTGAGCTCCTTGTGCGGCACGTTGGCGAACCACGCGACGTCGCGGCTGGCCGGCCACGGGAACGGGTTGCGGTACCCGGCCGGCGCCGGCACCAGGCACCGCAGCCGCTCGCGCCCCGAGGGGCAGTGCCGCTCCCGGTACACCAGCCGGTCCCGCGGGTACCGCAGCGACCGCTTCACGTCCTCGCACGGCGTGTACTCCGAGTACTCGGCCGGGCACGCCGGGTACCTCCGCGGCGCCGAGGACGCGGAGGACGCGGCCTTGGCCGCCACGGCGTCGACCGCCGCTGCGTGGTGCGCGGAGAAGTCGAGGGACTGAGTGGTGGTGGTGGTGGTGGAGGGGGTGAGGGTGGTGGTGGTGCAGGAGATGTCGGTGGCGATGGTGACGGAGCGGGAGGGGGAGGAAGGGGAGAAGCCGCCGCCGTGAAGCCAGGCGCCCAGGAGGTAGGAGGCGGAGCAGAGGAGGGCGACGGCGGCGAGCGGCAGGAAGGAGGAGCGCCGGGCGGCGGAGTGGGCAGGGGGGATGTGCAGCTTCGTGGCCGCCGAGCGGACCCCCATTGCTCCTTCCTCGCTCTGCTTCGGCAAACGCACACCCGCCCTGTGCTCACTGCTCAGTGCCCACTTCACTCTGGCTTGGTCAGTGTGGTCACTCGCTGAGCTGGTAGCCCTGCCCGTTAGGTAGCCAGGCGAGGACACGGGTGTGAATAGCGCGTTTGATTTGATCAACTGTGCGCGGATTACGTAGTGATTACGAGTAATTATGTGTTCTTGTCAAGAATGTTCAGCTCGTGAGGCCACTGGATCTCGACGCTCATGTGATTTGCTCACTGCACACTGTCGTAAACCTCTTGTTATTTGTCTTTACTGCTTGTTGCCGGTGGCTCCAGCATGAGCATGTGATGGAAACATTCGCTGAGCTCAAATATAAACAAATACGTACAGGCAACATTTTGAGGCGCAAAAGTGTAGCTACTCGGCCAGTGCTGAGGACACCTCCAAGGTTAGAGCATCTACAATTTAACCCTAATTTGTCCGTCCATGTAGCTATAATTTTTATTTTCTCCTTCATATGTTCGGTCACTTACACGTTGTTATTGGTGGAGATGAAAAGAAAGAAAAAAGAATAAAGAAAGAAAGAGAAAAGGTGGTTCGGATTGGCTGCGTCCTACGTGGCGGACTGACCGGGCGTATCCGTGATTTCTTGTATTCTCCCTACGTTTGTCCTTGATATGAGGGTATGAGGGTTCACAGACAACCCGAACGTATAGGGATGATATGAGAATTCGTCTAGTCGCTCCTCCCCCCTCTCATGTCTGGTCACTTACCAGGTGCATCCACAAACGTTTGAGAAGGTTTTGTGGATACATTTGTTCATGCATACATTCGGACGTGTCCGTGAACACATGGTGAATGTTGTCCACGTAATTCTAGGATGTGAATAGAACATCGACGCTATTGTAAGAGTCGTTGGCACGTATGATCAGAAGCGTCAAGAGGTTCTAATCACGATTCATGCTAACCCAACAAAACACCTTCGGAGATACATGTAGAGCATCTTTATAATCATACAGTTACGTTGTGACGTTTGATAGCACACAAGGCATTCCTCCGGTATCCGAGAGTTGAATGATCTCATAGTTAAAGGAATATGTATTTGACATACATGAAAGCAGTAAAAATAAAAGTGTACGATCAAATGCTAAGCTAACGGACGAGTCTTGTCCATCACATCATTCTCATAATGATGTGATCCCATTATCAAATGATAACTCATGTACATGGTTATGAAACCGTAACCATCTTTGATTAACGAGCTAGTCTAGTAGAGGCTTACTAGGGACATGGTATTTATTTATGTATTCACACATGTATTTAGGTCTCCGGTCAATACATATCGAGCATGAATAAGAAACATTTACCATGAATAAGGAAATATAAAATAATAATAACTTTATTATTGCCTTTAGGGCATATTTTCATCAATCATCCAAATGGGTCTTGTATAAGCATGTTGGCAACAAATGCTTCATCCAAATTCAACTTACAAACCAACAAGTATCATCGGTTTATACATACCAAACCAGGCAAAATTCACTAGAGTTATCGTGGCTTCACATAAAGGAACCATGGTCGAAAGCAGGGACGAATTCAAGGGGGGGGGGGCGAGGGGGGCGAGACCCCCCCTAACGATCGTGTCGCACCTTAATAGCGATGAGTTGGTCGCTAATTTTTCTTCGTAGAGAACTCTCCGTGACTTGCTTCGCCCCCCCGTACCTCGCATAGCCAGAGCCCATGTGTTGTTGTCACAAGCGATTGCAGCCTAAAGGCCCAAATTCCAGGAAAACAAAAATAGTAGATAGCCCGTAGCCCACAATGGAAACAAAGGGGCCAGGCTACGAAGTATTAATCCCTAAAAAAAGGCTAGGAAGCACGAAGCAGTACGCATGGTTCAGATCTCCTGTAAATCTAATCGCTATCTGCTAAAAAAAACTGCTCCTCGATCGAGCCTGCCGCCGGCGATCTGGAAGATCTTCTATCAAATATGTCCTTCGAGAAAGGAAAAGGGCCGGAAAAGTATCAATGTGTCGATCGCGTATTCTTGCCGGCCGGCGGCGCGGATGAGCAACCAAACGAGGGTAAAAAGGTTACTTTTTACTTTTTTAGCATTAGATTAGGTTGTCTCTCAAACCCTAGAAGTTGTAACTGTAGAACTACATGAATCAACAATTAGCTCACACGATTTGGTCTCAGATTCCCAATATCGCCGCCCGCCGCCACTCGCTTGCTGCCATCAGCCACCATCTGGAAGCACGATTGTTTGTGATCATTGCATCTCCTCTCCATCCTAACTTGAGTAAACGGTGACACTGTAATGACCGCCGCTGATCTCTGTTGCCGGGTTGCCGCAAGCATGCGCCATCTTCCATGGTGGGAATGAATCGTTTCATGAGATATAAACATATAATTATTATTATTTTGTCATCAATATATGGTCTGATATGGTAATCCCTAAAGCATTAGGAGTACCAAAGGTAGTTACATGTGTTTACACGACAATAGATAAATATCTAGTTTATCTTTTCTCTCAGTTTAGCTGTATTTTTCTGGACAAAAAACTCATTGCTCTTTTAAAGCCATTTGCTTCAAGTTAAAACGCTTTACACTGAAACTCGGAATTCAACTTGCTAATTATATGATTATATAGGTACTATAGAGGTACATTTACATCAACAGTTGCAAAACATGCATTATTTTCTCATACACAAATTATTATATACAACGTGATTTTATGTGAGACGATGTATTTTTGTTTGACTGAAAGGGATTTCTCACTCGATTTCATATGAAGAAACCAGGGTATATTACACGTGTGTGATAGTTATCTCTTTCGCCCCCCCCC
>LR738714.1:494834558-495048598 GCA_902687465.1 Secale cereale | reverse complement strand
CCCCCCCCCCATGTTCAAATTCTGGCTCCGTCCCTGGTCGAAAGTATCATCGGTTACAAACCAAAACACGCTACTCTTATCCTATCAAATACTACCCCTTAGACATGAACTAGACTAAAGAAAAAGAGCTTGTTCGTCTTTGACCTTGTAGAAATCAATCCATCAACTCTTGGCTGAATGTTGACTCCTTTGGGGCATTGTTGAGTGGGTGAATGTAAAGGATGTATGCCACTTCCTTGCGGTACTGTGGGATGTCTTCCTGTAAAAATGAAAGCAAGAAAATCGGTATGTTACTAGATATTCTTTTGTCGCATAAGTTTCGAAAACAAAAGCTGGATTATGACAAAAATCAAGACAAAAAAATGGCTACCTTCATAAACTCTTTCATTGCCTTTTCATCAAACTTCTCTACATATTTCATCCTGCAAAAACAACAATGAAATCCATGATTTTTTTTTAAAAAAAAATCGGTGAACTTTTTTTCGAATTCATGAACTCCTTTCCCAAATCCGGTGAAATTTTTTGAATTCTTTTTTTAAATTTTGATGAACTTTTTTTCAAATTCTTGGTTATTTTCAATATTTGTAAGAATCCTTTCTCAAATTTGTGCTTACTTTTTCAAATAATTTATATTGGATATATAATGTGTATTAATATTCGACTATAACAAAGGTCAAGTAGCAGTGTTTCCTAATTGTAGACAACTAAGAGCATCTTCAGCCGTTTGCCCCTCAGGACGCCGAAAAAACGCGTCCTGGGGGCGAGCCGGCGTTTTTTTCGGCGTGAGAGCGAAAACGTTCCCAGTCGTCGCCCCCAGGTCGGCCCCCAGACACCCCCACGGTTCGGCCAAATTTCAGCAAACACGGTCAAATTTTAACAAACACGACATATTTGGGCGAAATTTAGGCGTTTTTTACACGAAAAAATGGACGAAAAAAAACCCTAAACTACGGGCCGAAGTAGGCGCTGAGCAGGGCGTAGTCGTCGCCGGCGTCGTCCTCCTGCTTCTCCTCCTTGACACGGCCGGCGCCGCTGCTCGACCCCTCGCCCCGGCGCACTGCTTCACGGCGGCGGCGTTCGGCGATCTCCTCCAGGGCACGGCGCTGGCGCTCCAGCTCCATGCACGCGTAGTCCTCGCGTGCCCACTTCAGGGCGGACTCTTCTTCGTCGACCTCCTCGACGAGGCCAAGCTCCGGCTTCACCGTCGCCAGTCCTGGCTCCCTCTTCGGCTTGAGGAGGCAAGGGGGGGCCGAGGAGGAGGAGCCACGGCCGCCGTCTTTGATGATGAGGCCGGTGCCGCGGGTGCGTCTACCGAGCGGCATCTCGGCCGGCTCTGACTTGACGCTGACCAACGCCGGCGCACCGAAGGAGTGAGAGGAGGATCGGGAGGAGGAGGAGGAGGATGACCAACCCATCATCCTCCTCGGCAGCCACGCGCCGCCGCTCCGAGCGGTCGGGTACTCAAACGGCGGGTCGTTGCCGTCCTCGAGGTGCGTGAGGACGCCGCTGAGCGTGCGGCCAGGACGCCCCACCACAGGCGACGGCCCTCGCTGTTGTTGCGGCTGCGCGGCGTCGACGAGTTGTTGGTGGAGGCGAGCCGCTCCTCCTGCCGGCGTTCGAAGTACGCCGCCCACGCCGCGTGGTTGTCGGCGGCGTACTCCGGGAGCGCCCGCTCCGCGACCGTCAGGGACGCCCGCGCACGCTCGATCTCGGCGTGGAAATAGCCGGGCGTTTCAGGGACGGGCAGAGGGGGTACAGGGACCCCGCCGGTGCTAAGCCTCCACCGCAACGGAGTGCGTACGTCGGGCGGCGCGGGGTAGTTGGCCTCGTGAAGGAGGTAGGCCTCCCACTCATGCAGCGAGCGGCGGCCGAAACCGTTGGCCGCCGCCGCGTCGCCGGGGAACCTCGCGCTCATATTTGCCGGGGGGAGAGAGAGGGGCTCGAACGGCGGAGAGAGGGGAAGAAGTGCAGCGGCGAGAAGGGGGAGTACTGCTGATGGATGGGTGCCTCACCGGTGCGGCCACGGGCGCCTTTTATAGCGGCTCGGGGGCGCCCGCGTGCGAACGCGTGGCGGGAGGCGGGGCGGCGTCGCCGCACTGCGCCGCCCGTGAATCAGTGGCAGGCTGACCAGCGGCAGCCTTGGCATTGATTCCCCGCGGGAAAACCGAGATGATGAGGACGACGAGGCGTCGTCTCGCTGACTCGCCGGTCCCGTCACTCTTTCGCGCCAAAACATTCACGCCGGCGCCCTTGGGCGCCCCCCAGCGTGCCGGGTTCGACCTGGGTCCGCCGGCATCAGTTTCGGCCCAATCCAATAAAAAACAGGCTCATGGGGGCGTGACTGGACCGATTTTTGGGCATCGACGCTAAAAAACGGCTTTGGGAGGTTTGCTGGGGATGCGGATGGAGATGCTCTAAGTGAACACGACGTAGTGGTTATTGGCTACACTTGTCATTGTTTCTCTGTCGTGTTCGAGTCTCGTTTCTCTACCGGTTACTTTTTACTTTGCGTTTGCTGATCGATAGCAGATTGCTGGTCCGGCCAGCTACAAGTCGCTGTGAGCGCCAGCAAAGCTAATCGGTGTTGAGATTAGGAGCTCCCTTAGAATATATTGACTCACGTCACACTTAGCTAGGTGATGGGCCATCTAGTATCGCATTGTTCCTTATCATCACCCACACAAATACTTTATTAATAGATAAGAGCCTAAATACTTTTTTTAGGTACGTAAATTGCGTATCTTAACTTTATAGAAGAGAGAAATGCATTCATGCAACCACATCTACCTCTCGCTGCGAACAACTCCACACCCGACACAAACAAGGACAACCACACACGACTACATAACTACGACTAGACCTGGCCAAACCTCGGGCCGGCCCGGCCAAAGCCCGGTCTAAAAAACCCAGGCCCGAGCCCGGCCCGGCCCGACAAATTGGTACATTTTCTAGGCCCGAGCGCGGCCCGAGCGAAAGCCCGAAGCCCGGCCCGACCGCCCGACATAATCCAACAAAAACAAGTAAGTACAGCAAAAACAGAAGAAAACTAAGCTATAAAGAACAAGATATTTGCAGTAGTAAACAACCACTATTTTTGACAACACAACAACATAGTTTTATACCAAAACAACATCCAAGTGTTCCAGTTTCAACAATAGCAAAACAGCAACATTACATCACTATTATATACAGCACAGCAGCATAGTTTTACAGCACAACAATAACAGAACATCGGATAAATGTTTCAGTTTCAACTTTCAACAATAGCAAAGTTTTGACAGCACAGCAGCAAAGTGTTTGAGCAAAAGAATAGCAGAACCACATAAATGTTTCGACATCTAAACGTTTCAGTTACAACAAACACAAGTGCATGAATATTATTACATTCCATAACCAAAATAAGACTAGTAGTTTGTTGGCTGCCATCTTGCCATGCCTTCTCTGAACCTTCTTCTCTTCTCATTGCACTAGCAACAACTCTAGAGGATGAATGAACAGAAAGTTAGCGGTGGTATAAAGACAACTTGACAATTGACATGAGCAAAGAATATAGATGTTACATTCTTCATTCGAAGATGAATCTTCATCATTATCTAGCGCAATCACTTTTTCTGCCTTTCTCTTATTATCTACAACAATAGATTGGGTTAATTATCATTTGGAAGTAAAACATACAAATAAGAATGTGAAACAAACAAGATTACAACAGATACCTTCTTTTTTCTGCAGTTTGCAACGATACCAATCTTGCAAACACATTAGGGCCTCAACCGTCTTTGGTTTAAGTGAGTTTTGGTTCGTGGTTATAACCTTCTTACTCAAGCTGAAAGCGGATTCTGAAGCAACACTTGACACAGGAACTGCAAGGATATCACGTGCCATTCTTGCTAGTTGCGGATACCTAGCTGCAGACTTACTCCAGAAATCCAAGATATTGACATTTTCATTCAACTTCTTCGCAGGTTCAGCCAAATACAACTCCAATTCAGATCTCTCTTCATGTGAGCTCGTGCTTTCCACGTACTGATCATAGTCAGAAAAGGCACCAAGTCCACACGTGCTTGATGATGCACTTGTTGCTAAGTTTTCATTGACATGCACACCACTACCATACTCATTAAATAAAGAAGTCATTGTAGTTTTAACTAGATTAATGCGCTGAAGGGCATCATCACCATCATATTGCTTGGAGTAGGTATATCCTAAAAACTTGAACTTAATGCGGGGATCAAGAACAACAGTACAAGACAAAAATACGCTATAGTCAGACCAATATTTCATGAATTTCTCCCTCATAACTGCCAACATTGGAGCCATGTAACTATTTACTCCAGCACTAGCCTCTATAATAGCAGAATGAACAAGATAGACATTCATGAAGTACAAGTTGGCTGTTGGATACTTTGTTCATGAGAAAGTTGTAGTTACCTTGAAGAAAAGCTCCAAGAACTGATACATATGAGATACCTTGTCCCATTCTTCTTTGGATAGCGAAAAGTTCACCTTGAATATGCTGTCCCTCTCAGAATACTAATGCAACACGTTTCTAAAGTACAAACAGCAGCCAATCATAGTGTAGGTTGAATTCCAACGGTTGGGCATATCAGGTTTCAACCTTTTTGTTTCTTCAAGGTTGAAAATAGTTGTAGCAGTACTATAAAACTTATGCAGCCTATTGCTTGAAACCTTTAGGTACATTATACCATCTCTAAGTTTGTCAACACACTTATCAATCAATGTCAAACCGGCTTGAACTACCAAGTTCAGTATAGGCTGCATTATCCAGAGTTATGCACATCACTTTCTTATCAACCCTCCATTCACGGAAAGCTAGGTGGACCTCATCTGCAATAGATGCTCCATCATAGGGTGGATCAATTTTTTTGAACCATACAATCCTTTTGTTTAGTTTCCAATCAGCATCTATGTAATGACAAGTAATGCAAATATAGCTATGCTTGGTGACTTCAGATTTCCAATTGTCAGATGTGAAACTAACTCTACCAGGGGCAGCTAGAATAATTTCCATCAACTCCTTTTTCTGGCTAAGAAACATTGCCATTATCTCTCTTTTTATTGTGTGCCGACCAATAGATTTGAATTGTGGACAACAAGCAGACATCATTGCTCTAAATCCATCTTCTTCAACTATTGTAAATGGATGAGCACCGGATACAAGATAAATAGAGACCGAATTTCTAGCAACTTGAGCATCAAATCTACCATTTTTTAATGCAGCTGTTCCATCATCATTTGTTTCAGATTTCAAGAAAAAATTATTCATTGTCGCTTGTTCAACCTTATGCTTACTTTCAATGTGTCTAAGGAGATGAGATGTGCCATTTGTCGATTTAGCTAACAGTTTAGAGTCGCAATGCTTGCATTGAGCTACAGTCATCTCATCACCATCTTTCGATATCTTGGTGAAGTCAAGCCATACCTTTGACTTCAGTTTGGAAGTAGTAGGTTGCGGTTGCGGCTGTGCCCCTTTGGCAGTAGGTTCTCCATGAACATCAGTTGCTGCCTGGTTTTCCCTTGCTCTTGCACGTTTCTGCCGAGGTCGAGGAGGATCGGTAGGTACAATAAACAATTCCATTGGTCCGTCCTGCCCTTCTAATTCTTCAGGATGGTACTCTGGTTCATCACCCTCCGGTCCTTCTAATTCTCTTGAATTCATCGTGATCAAACTGCAACATATACATACAACAACATATTACTACCGCATCATATGCAAACAGCACAAAGGGGCACAACCGCACCATGAACACAAAGTACTTCCATATGTGTTGCTTAGCACAGGAGTAACTTAACAAACCACATGCCTAAAAGTGAAGATGGTACATGTGTGCAATTACATTCATATATGAAAAGCTATGTAACTAAGTACTGCAGTTCTTTACAAATGTGCTGCTAACACTTCTTTACAAATGTGTCCTAATTAAATAAAGCCAAACGATGCAGAAGAGATGCACATTTACACCATGTGCAATCGTGTACAAGCGCCTGCTCGTAGCGGCAAACACGGAAATAGCGAGCAACAACAGTCTTGTATGAATTAAATTGGGAAAGCAAGTGTCTCGTGTCCACTTTGAACAAGTCAGATTTCAGATAGCGGGAAAATTTGCGCTAGCAGACATCTAACGGGCAACATTTAAGTCAATCCAGGAAGAGAGGACAGCGCAAGGCATCTAAAGGGACGATCCCCCAAAATAGTTAGGCAGTTGCTGTAGAACTGCAGGAAGTGTGAGCTGCACATGCCATCTAATGTGCATACTGCATACATACATATTCCACTTGAGTGGTTTATAAACCCCTGGTTCAATTAATAGGTAATCGGCTATCATATTCATATATGAATAAATATGGAAAATTGATATACACTGACTTGAGCACAACATGGTTTGCATATATAAATCTAAATAAAGCAGCTCAACTTGCATAATCTGGACCAGAAGCAAACACCACTACAGCTAGGTGAGGAATGAGGATAAGAAATGGATTCAAATCCCCTCTTACTACCTAACGAGGTGGTTATTGCAGGTAAACCAGGCCGCAGTTGAGGACGAACCAGGGCGGCCTCAGTCGAGGGCGCAGCGTGGCGGCCGCGGTCGAGGACGAAGGGCGGCGGCCGCGGTCGAGGACGAAGGGCGGCGGCCGCGTCGAGGACGAAGGGAGCCGGCCGCGTCGAGGACGAAGGGAGCCGGCCGTGGTCGAGGACGAAGCTAGGTGGCCGACGTCGGATACTTTCGCCGCTAGGGTTTCATCACCGCCACCATGTCGCATGAGGGGGAGATGGGGACGGACGGGGCGTGGGATTGGCAGTTAGGGTTAGCGAAGAGAGGGAGGGGGCGAGATGCAGAGAAGGGGCCTCGGGGTCAGGGGGCTGAGGCCTGGGGCGCTCGGCGGCTGGGCCGCTCTTGGGATCGCTCTTGTGGGGGTCCGGGGGGAGTGGGGAGTTCAGATAGGGAGCTGCTCGGGCCGGGCCGGGCCTAATTTCGGGCTGCATATTGAGGCCCGAGGCCAGCCCGACTTGCTGTTCGGGCTGCATATTAAGGCCCAGGCCCGGCCCGGGGTACGAGTCGGGCCTGGCCCGGCCCGAGAATTTCGGGCCGGGCCGGGTCGGGCCGTTCGGGCCGGGTTTCCCATGGCCAGGTCTAACTACGACATACAAGAGCCTACCCAAAACCGATAGCCTCGCCGCGTCTCGACCGACACCGGTGATCACCGAAGAACAGCAACTCCAGCTTCCTTGGTAGAGCCAGTGACGACCGTACATAGCGCCAGAGAAGAATGATCCGGGCAGCGGTGCACGCCTGAGGAGCGCAACATAGGGCCTCTTATCTCCCAGCACGATGCTCCCAACAGAGAAACAACGTCAGAAGACGCTGCCATCGTGCCGATCCTACGAATCAAGGCTTTCGCCCTGGAGATGTTTGTCGATACAAGGCAACGTGGGAAATGGCGCTACACTCGGCGACGCCTTGATGGCTTCTCGCCCCTCGTTGGTTACCCCAAGTGGAAGGTTTGAGATGCAGTGTAGCGGAAGTTTTCCCTTGGCAAAGATACCAAGGATCGATTTCCCCTGAGACTCCCAGTTTCAACAAGAAGGTGTCAATTGCTAACGGCGCCAGATATTAGCAATCAACGTGGACCTGCACACAGATACAAATAACTTTGCTCCCAACGAGTACAGAGAGGTTGTCAATCCCTCCGGCCTTGTCGTTTACAAAGGATCAAACGCAAGTGATAATAGTGATAGGTATTGCTGCAATAGTAAGTAAAAAGCTGAAAGTAAATAGATGATGTGATCAATGATGGTAATATGGACCGGAGTCCCATGATGTTCACTAGTGATGTCTCTCTCCCAAAAGACGATAAAACAGCTATGTGAGGTAAACGAATTACAGCTGGGCAATTGACAGAATTATGTGCGCAAACCAATGCTAACTATGTTGCAAGAAAGGTAGAGGTTCAAAGCATGGGCGGTACGCCAAGGCAAGTAGACCGAAATCCATCTGCATCTACTACTAATCATCCACCTTGAGATATCTATCCAGAACATCTCGCTGGTATTAAGTTGCGAGTCCCACCCATAGTGTAAACTCAAAGCAACAGACAACTGCATTAAAAGAACTTTGCGTAAAGTAAACAGTCCTTGCACCCGCGGGCACAAGCACCGTTGTTTTCCCCCTTGTGGCAACAGCACATCCCCTAGACTCATGTTTCTGTCACTCAAGCTAGTCATCGAGGGGCATGAACCCACAATCGAGCATAACGTTCCCTCTTGGAGTCACTACCTACTACTTGGCCAAAGCAATAAATAGCAACGGAGAACATGCAAGAATTACTTACGAACATAAATATAAAAGAGATAGATCAAATATATTACTCAAACACAATCTGAACATAATCTCACAATCCATCGGATCCCAGCAAACTCATCATAGCAACAACATAAGGATTACATATGTGCCTCGATCATGTAGGGCAGCTCACGAAGACTAATTAGTGAAGCACAAGAACGGGAGGAGAACATCACATAGCTACTGGTCATGGACCCATGGTCCAAGGGAGACTACTCACAACTCATCCAGGAGGCGTCCATGGTGGTGGAGAGGCTCCCGGCGGTGATCCTTCCCTCCGGCAGGGTGCCGGGAAGAGTTCTCCTGGTGCTCCCAATCTTGGAAGCGCGGCGGCGGCGGTGTTGGGTAACGTAGTATTTTAAAATTTTCCTACGATCACGCAAGATCTATCTACCAGATGCATAGCAACGAGAGGGAAGAGTGTGTCTACGTACCCTCGTAGACCGGAAGCGGAAGCGTCAAGTGACGCGGTTGATGTAGTCGAACTTCTTCGCGATTCAACCGATCAAGCACCGAACGTACGGCACCTCCGCGTTCAGCACACGTTCAGCTTGATGACGTCCCACGAGCTCTTGATCCAGTTGAGCTTCACCGGAGAGTTTCGTCAGCACGACGGCGTGGTGACGGATATGATGTATTCACCGGCGCAGGGCTTCGCCTAAGCACCGCGACGGTATGACCGAGGTGTGTTTCTGTGGAGGGGGGCACCGCACACGGCTGGAACAATTCAACTTGTGTGTCTTTGGATGCCCCCCTGCCCCCGTATATAAAGGAGCAAGGGGGGAGGCCGGCCGGCCCTCCTATGGTGCGGCTAGGGGTGCAATCCTACTAGGAATAGGATTGCAATCCTATTCCTAGTAGGAACTACCAAAGAAGGAAGAGAGGGAAAGGAAAAGAAGGAGAGGTGGCGCCCCCCAATCCTAGTCCAACTAGGAACCCTAGGTGGGGCGCCGGCCAGCCCCTATGGGCTGCCTCTCTCTTTTCCATAAGGCCCACTATGGACCATCCCCCCTCGTAGGGGGTTCCGGTAACCCCCTCCGGCAATCCCGTTAAATCCGAAACTTTTCCGGAACACTTCCGGTGTCCGAATATAGTCGTCCAATATATCAATCTTTATGTCTCGGACATTCCGAGACTCCTCGTCATGTCCGTGATCTCATCCGGGACTCCGAACTACCTTCGGTACATCAAAACTCATAAACTCATAATACCGATCATCATCAAACGTTAAGCGTGCGGACCCTACGGGTTCGAGAACTATGTAGACATGACCGAGACTCATCTCCGGTCAATAACCAATAGCGGAACCTGGATGTTCATATTGGCTCCTACATATTTCTACGAAGATCTTTTATCGGTCAAAACCGCATAACAACATACGTTGTTCCTTTTGTCATCGGTATGTTACTTGCCCGAGATTCGATCGTCGGTATCTCTATACCTAGTTCAATCTTGTTACCGGCAAGTCTCTTTACTCATTCCGTAACACATCATCTCGTGACTAACTCATTAGTCTTTTGCTTGCAAGGCTTATTGTGATGTGTGTTACCGAGAGGGCCCAGAGATACCTCTCCGACACTCGGAGTGACAAATCCTAATCTTGATCTATGCCAACACCACGAATACTTTCGGAGACACCTGTAGAGCATCTTTATGATCACCCAGTTACGTTGTGACATTTGATAGCACACAAGGTGTTCCTACGGTATTCGGGAGTTGCATAATCTCATAGTCATAGGAACATGTATAAGTCATGAAGAAAGCAATAGCAGTAAAACTAAACGATCATAGTGCTATGCTAACGGATGGGTCTTGTCCATCACATCATTCTCCTAATAATGTGATCCCGTTGATCAAATGACAACTCATGTCTATGGTTAGGAAACATAACCATCTTTGATCAATGAGCTAGTCTAGTAGAGGCATACTAGGGACACTCTGTTTTGTCTATGTATTCACACATGTACTAAGTTTCCGGTTAATACAATTCTAGCATGAATAATAAAAATTTATCATGATATAAGGAAATATAAATAACAACTTTATTATTGCCTCTAGGGCATATTTCCTTCAGTCTCCCACTTGCACTAGAGTCAATAATCTAGCTCACATCGCCATGTGATTTAATACCGATAGTTCACATCGTTATGTGAATAACACCCATAGTTCACATCGCCATGTGACCAACACCCAAAGGGTTTACTAGAGTCAATAATCTAGTTCACATCGCTATGTGATTAATACCCAAGAGTAATAAGGTGTCATCATGTTTTGCTTGTGAGAGAAAATTAGTCAACGGGTCTGTCACATTCAGATCCGTATGTATTTCGCAAATTTCTATGTCTACAATGCTCTGCATAGAGCTACTCTAGCTAATTGCTCCCACTTTCAATACGCATCCAGATTGATACTTAGAGTCATCTGGATTTAGTGTCAAAGCTTGCATCGGCGTAACCCTCTACGACGAACTCTTTATCACCTCCATAATCGAGAAACATTTCCTTTGTCATCCAGTTACTAACTATAGTTTTGACCGCTGTACAGCGATCTACTCCTGGATCATTATTGTACCCTCTTGACAAACTCATGTCAAGGTACACAACATGTTTGGTACACAACATGGCATACTTTATAGAACCTATGGCTGAGGCATAGGGAATGACTTACATTCTCTCTATATTTTTCTGCCGTGGTCTGGCTTTGAGTCTTACTCAATTTCACACCTTACAAGTCAAGCAAGAACTCCTTCTTTGACTGATCCATTTTGAACTACTTCAAAATCTTATCAAGGTATGTACTCATCGAAAGTCTTATCAAGCGTCTTGATCTATCTCTATAGGTCTTGATGCCCAATATGTAAGCAGCTTCACCAAGGTCTTTCTTTGAAAAAACTCCTTTCAAACACTCCTTTATGCTTTGCAGAAAATTCTACATCATTTCTGATCAACAATATATATACTTATCAGAAAGGTTGTAGTGCTCCCACTCACTTCTTGTAAATACAGGCTTCACCGCAAGTCTGTATAAATCTATATGCTTTGATCAACTTATCAAAGCGTATATTCCAACTCCGAGATGCTTGCACCAGTCCATAGATGGATCGCTGGAGCTTGCATACTTTGTTAGCACCTTTTGGATCGACAAAACCTTCTGGTTGCATCATATACAACTCTTCTTTGAGATATCCATTCAGGAATGCAGTTTTGACATCCATTTGCCAGATTTCATAATCATAAAATGCAGCAATTGCTAACATGATTCAGACAGACTTAAGCATCGCTACAGGTGAGAAAGTCTCATCGTAGTCAACTCCTTGAACTTGTCGAAACCCTTTTGCAACAAGTCGAGCTTTGTAAATAGTAACAATACCGTCTGCGTCGGTCTTCCTCTTGAAGATCCATTTATTTTCGATGGCCTGCCGATCATCGGGCAAGTCAACCAAAGTCCATACTTTGTTCTCATACATGGATCCCATCTCAGATTTCATGGCTTCAAGCCATTTAACGGAATCTAGGCTCATCATCGCTTCCTCATAGTTCGCAGGTTCATCATGCTCTAGTAACATGATTTCCAGAACTGGGTTACCGTACCACTCTGGTGCGGAACGTACTCTGGTTGATCTACGACGTTCAGCAGAAACTTGATCCGAAGTTTCATGATCATCATCATTAACTTCCTCACTGATTGGTGTAGGAATCACTGGAACAATTTTCTGTGATGTACTACTTTCCAATCCGGGAGAAGGTACAATTACCTCATCAAGTTCTACTTTCCTCCCATTCACTTCTTTCGAGAGAAACTCCTTCTCTAGAAAGGATCCACTCTGAGCAACAAAGACCTTGCCTTCGGATCTGTGATAGAAGGTGTACCCAATAGTTTCTTTTGGGTATCCTATGAAGATTTACTTCTCCGATTTGGGTTCGAGCTTATCATGTTGAAACTTTTTCACATAAGCATTGCAGTCCCAAACTTAAAGAAATGACAGCTTAGGTTTCTCGTCAAACCACAGTTCATACGGTGTCATCTCCACGGATTTAGATGGTGCCCTATTTAACGTGAATGTAGCTGTCTCTAATGCATAACCCCAAAAGCGATACTGGTAGATCGGTAAGAGACATCATCGACCGCACCATATCTAATAAAGTACGGTTATGACGTTCGGACACACCATTACACTGTGGTGTTCCAGGTGGCGTGAGTAGTGAAACTATTTCACATTGTTTGTACTGAAGGCCAAACTCGCTAACTCAAATATTTTACCTCTACGATCATATCGTAGAAACTCTTATTTTCTTGTTACGATGATTCTCCACTTCACTCTGAAATTCTTTGAACTTTTCAAATGTTTCAGACTCGTGCTTCATTAAGTAGATATACCCATATCTGCTCAGATCATCAGTGAAGGTCAGAAAATAACGATACCCGCCGCGAGCTTCAACACTCATTGGTCCACATACATCTATATGTATGATCTCCAACAAATCTGTTGCTCGCTCCATTGTTCCGGAGAACGGAGTTTTAGTCATCTTGCCCATGAGGCATGGTTCGCAAGCACCAAGTGATTCATAATCAAGTGATTCCAAAAGTCCATCACTATGGAGTTTCTTCATGCGCTTTACACCAATATGACCTAAACGGCAGTGCCATAAATAAGTTGCACTATCATTATTAACCTTGCATCTTTTGGCTTTAATATTCTGAATATGTGTATCACACGATCGAGATCCAACAAACCATTTTCATTGGGTGTATGACCATAGAAGGTTTTATTCATGTAAACAGAACAACAATTATTCTCTAACTTACATGAATAACCGTATTGCAATAAACATGATCAAATCATATTCATGCTGAACACAAACACCAAATAACACTTATTTAGGTTCAACACTAATCCCGAAAGTATAGGGAGTGTGCGATGATGATCATATCAATCTTGGAACTACTTCCAATACACATCGTCACTTCATCCTTTAACTAGTTTCTGTTCATTATGCAACTCCCATTTCGAGTTACTACTCTTTAGCAACTGAACCAATATCAAATACCGAGGGGTTGCTATGAACACTAGTAAAATACACATCAATAATCTGTATATCAAATATACCTTTGTTCACTTTGCCATCCTTCTTATCCGCCAAATATCTAGGGGCAGTTCTGCTTCCAGTGTCCAGTCCCCTTGCAGTAGAAGCACTCAGTTTCAGGCTTGGCTCCAGACTTGGGTTTCTTCGTGGAAGTAGCAACTGTCTTGCTATTCTTCTTGAAGTTCCCCTTCTTTCCCTTGCCCTTTTTCTTGAAACTAGTGGTCTTGTTAACCATCAACACTTGATGCTCCTTTTTGATTTCTACCTCCGTCGATTTCAGCATCGTGAAGAGCTCGGGAATTACTTTCGTCATCCCTTGCATATTATAGTTCATCACGAAGTTCTACTAACTTGGTGATAGTGTCTAGAGAACTTTGTCAATTACTATCTTATCTGGAAGATTAACTCCCACTTGATTCAAGCAATTGTACTACCCAGACAATCTGAGCACATGCTCATTGGTTGAGCTATTCTCCTCCATCTTGTAGGCAAAGTACTGTCAGAGGTCTTATACCTCTCGACACGGGCATGAGTATGAAATACTAATTTCAACTCTTGGAACATCTTATATGCTCTGTGGTGTTCAAAACGTTTTTGAAGTCCCGGTTCTAAGCCGTAAAGCATGGTGCACTTAAACTATCAAGTAGTCATCATACCGAGCTTTTGTCAAAACGTTCATAACGTCTACTTCTGCTCCTGCAATAGGTCTATCACCTAGCGGTGCATCAAGGACATAATTCTTCTGTGCAGCAATGAGGATAATCCTCAGATCACGGAACAATTCCGCATCATTGCTACTAACATCTTTCAACTTGGTTTTCTCTAGGAACATATAAAAAATAAACGTGGAGCAACATCGCGAGCTATTGATCTACAACATAGATATGCTAATACTACCAGGACTAAGTTCATGATAAATTAAAGTTCAATTAATCATATTACTTAAGAACTCCCACTTAGATAGACATCCCTCCGGTCATCTAAATGATCACGTGATCCAAATCAACTTAACCATGTCCGATCATCACGTGAGATGGAGTAGTTTCAATGGTGAACATCTTATGTTGATCATATCTACTATATGATTCACGCTCGACCTTTCGGTCTCCAGTGTTCCGAGGCCATATCTGCATATGCTAGGCTCGTCAAGTTTAACCCGAGTATTCTGCGTGTGCAAAACTGGCTTACACCCGTTGTATTTGAACGTAGAGCTTATCACACCTGATCATCACGTGGTGTCTCGGCACGACGAACTTTTGCAACGGTGCATACTCAGGGAGAACACTTATACCTTGAAATTTAGTAAGGGATCATCTTATAATGCTACCGTCGTTCTAAGCAAAATAAGAAGCATAATAAGATAAACATCACATGCAATCAAAATATGTGACATGATATGGCCATCATCATCTTGTGCTTTTGATCTCCATCTCCAAAGCACCTTCATGATCACCTTCGTCACCAGCGCGACACCTTGATCTCCATCGTAGCATCGTTGTCGTCTCGCCAACTATTGCTTCTACGACTATCGCTACCGCTTAGTGATAAAGTAAAGCAATTACATGGCGATTGCATTTTCATACAATAAAGCGACAACCATATGGCTCCTGCCAGTTGCCGATAACATTACAAAACATGATCATCTCATACAAAACCGTATAACTCATCATGTCTTGACCATATCACATCACAACATGCCCTGCAAAAACAAGTTAGACGTCCTCTACTTTGTTGTTGCAAGTTTTACGTGGCTGCTACGGGCTTAGCAAGAACCGTTCTTACCTACGCATACAAAACCACAACCATGTTTCGTCAAGTATGTGCTGTTTTAACCTTCACAAGGACCGAGCGTAGCCACACTTGATTCAGCTAAAGTGAGAGAGACAGACACCCGCCAGTCACCTTTAAGCAACGAGTGCTCGTAACGGTGAAACCAGTCTCGCGTAAGCGTACGCGTAATGTCGGTCCGGGCCGCTTCATCTCACAATACCGCCGAAGCAAAGTATGACATGCTGGTAAGCAGTATGACTAGTATCGCCCACAACTCATTGTGTTCTACTCGTGCATATCATCTACGCATAGACCTGGCTCATGATGCCACTGTTGGGTAACGTAGTATTTTAAAATTTTCCTACGATCACGCAAGATCTATCTACCAGATGCATAGCAACGAGAGGGAAGAGTGTGTCTACGTACCCTCGTAGACCGGAAGCGGAAGCGTCAAGTGACGCGGTTGATGTAGTCGAACTTCTTCGCGATTCAACCGATCAAGCACCGAACGTACGGCACCTCCGCGTTCAGCACACGTTCAGCTTGATGACGTCCCACGAGCTCTTGATCCAGTTGAGCTTCACGGGAGAGTTTCGTCAGCACGAGGGCGTGGTGACGGATATGATGTATTCACCGGCGCAGGGCTTCGCCTAAGCACCGCGACGGTATGACCGAGGTGTGTTTCTGTGGAGGGGGGCACCGCACACGGCTGGAACAATTCAACTTCTGTGTCTTTGGGTGCCCCCTGCCCCCGTTTATAAAGGAGCAAGGGGGGAGGCCGGCCGGCCCTCCTATGGTGCGGCTAGGGGTGCAATCCTACTAGGAATAGGATTGCAATCCTATTCCTAGTAGGAACTACCAAAGAAGGAAGAGAGGGAAAGGAAAAGAAGGAGAGGTGGCGCCCCCCAATCCTAGTCCAACTAGGAACCCTAGGTGGGGCGCCGGCCAGCCCCTATGGGCTGCCTCTCTCTTTTCCATAAGGCCCACTATGGACCATCCCCCCTCGTAGGGGGTTCCGGTAACCCCCTCCGGCAATCCCGTTAAATCCGAAACTTTTCCGGAACACTTCCGGTGTCCGAATATAGTCGTCCAATATATCAATCTTTATGTCTCGGACATTCCGAGACTCCTCGTCATGTCCGTGATCTCATCCGGGACTCCGAACTACCTTCGGTACATCAAAACTCATAAACTCATAATACCGATCGTCATCAAACGTTAAGCGTGCGAACCCTACGGGTTCGAGAACTATGTAGACATGACCGAGACTCATCTCCGGTCAATAACCAATAGCGGAACCTGGATGTTCATATTGGCTCCTACATATTCTACGAAGATCTTTTATCGGTCAAAACCGCATAACAACATACGTTGTTCCTTTTGTCATCGGTATGTTACTTGCCCGAGATTCGATCGTCGGTATCTCTATACCTAGTTCAATCTTGTTACCGGCAAGTCTCTTTACTCGTTCCGTAACACATCATCTCGTGACTAACTCATTAGTCTTTTGCTTGCAAGGCTTATTGTGATGTGTGTTACCGAGAGGGCCCAGAGATACCTCTCCGACACTCGGAGTGACAAATCCTAATCTTGATCTATGCCAACACCACGAATACTTTCGGAGACACCTGTAGAGCATCTTTATGATCACCCAGTTACGTTGTGACGTTTGATAGCACACAAGGTGTTCCTACGGTATTCGGGAGTTGCATAATCTCATAGTCATAAGAACATGTATAAGTCATGAAGAAAGCAATAGCAGTAAAACTAAACGATCATAGTGCTATGCTAACGGATGGGTCTTGTCCATCACATCATTCTCCTAATGATGTGATCCCATTGATCAAATGACAACTCATGTCTATGGTTAGGAAACATTACCATCTTTGATCAATGAGCTAGTCTAGTAGAGGCATAATAGGGACACTCTGTTTTGTCTATGTATTCACACATGTACTAAGTTTCCGGTTAATACAATTCTAGCATGAATAATAAACATTTATCATGATATAAGGAAATATAAATAACAACTTTATTATTGCCTCTAGGGCATATTTCCTTCAGGCGGAACAGAGATGAGATCGCCAAAAAGGGTTCCCGTCTCGAGGGTTTCGGGACACGATATAAATATATGCCAAAGGGGGGCATCAGCGGAGGCCTGGGGGGCCCAGGCGCCCCCCGGCGCGGCCAGGAGGGGGGTCGCGCCACCAGGGCGCCTGGAGCCCTGGTGGCCCCCCTCCGGCTGTACTTCGGGTGCCGGGAAGCTTCTGGAACGCTGATTTTTATATAATTTTTCCGGGATTTTTCTGACAATTTACGTAATGGGAAAACCTGAAATACAAAAACAGACGAAAACAGAAACTGGCACTGGGGTGCACTGAGTTAATAGGTTAGTCCAAATATGATCAAAAGTGTATGGAAGTGTATAAATAACATAACAATATCACCCAAAAGAGGCATGGAGCAAGCAGAAATTATTGATACGTTTTGGACGTATCAACATCCCCAAGCTTAATTCCTGCTCGTCCTCGAGTAGGTAAATGATAACAAGAATAATTTCTATGGTGACATGCTATTAACCATATAGGACTTTTTCATAGTCATATGACAAAAGCTTACTGAGACAATGAATTTGTAGTAATTAAGTTGCCTCATGAGAAAATCACAAAGAACTGAAAGTTTTACAATATGATACTGAAACATCAAATAGATTTGTAATGAGCATGGTGTGCAAATATGATAAAGTGATATCTCGCTTGCCCCCTTTAGTGAAGCAAAACATAAATGCAGGGGCACCTCCAAGGTTTAAGTGATGACTAGATACAATGATTTCAGAATAAACGATATCACAATCATGCAAAAGACAATGCTACTTTGGGACAATGCACATTACACTCAGAATGACAATCATGCTCTTAGTAGTTGGTGCTTTAAAAGAAGGTGGAGACTCTCGAACCGTGGCTTTTGTTGGCAAGGTTGAAAACCCGTAGTCGGAAACAAAGACAAAACATGTACCAGAGCTCTTGGTTTTAAAAACAGAGGTAATAATTATTTTTTTTTAGATCATGCGTGTTTCGTCAACGAATGCTAGCAGACAACTCAATCACTTCTTGAGATGGACAAGTTTCGAGGAACGGCTCCCGAATGAGGACGATCACATCCTCTTAATCTCCTTTGTTTATCACTGCCAAAGTTTTCTGATTTCTCATGAACAAAGCGTGAAGGAGGGTTTGTTTGTTATATTAATTTTGAGCCGGGCGCACTCTTTGCCAGTTCCTTCTCGTATTATGGGTTTGCACATTATACATGCAATCCCGGGGTGAAGCTTGTCCAACTTAAAAAGATCATGAATTAACTACTACTTCCTCATGAACTTAAGACAGAGGCACAAAATAGGAATGCATTTTTTTGAATAATTTCGAGATGGTACATGCAAGTCTCCGTTAGGAATGGCAGGTAAATACCATGTAGGAAGGTATGGTGGACTCATATGGCGTAACTGGTATAAAAGAATTTGGATGTACAAGCAGTCAGTCCGCTTAGTACAGGTGGAGGTTAGCAAAAGACTGGGAGCGACCAACTAAGAGAGCAATGACGGTCATAATCATGCAGAGCGACAAAGCAACATTGAATCAGGCATGGAAGTTATATCGCTACTCAGAAACAAAAGATCATCAAGGCTTGACAGACTTTCTTTACAGTCTTAAATATGCGTGAGCATACGCCAAGTCAATCAAAATAAATTCTTTGAAGGAAGATATTACTAAATCATACCACATCATAGGCAAACAAATCATGTTGGTACTCCAATAACACATTGGGAACCCCCCAGCTATTTGAGACTAACCATAAGAAAACATGAACTACTAAGCACCATTATGCACGTAGCATCTTTATCATAGACATATCAACCAATGCAACAGAAGCAAACTCTCTCTTAATAAGATAAGCATGATAACTAAAGAGAGTTCAAGCAACCAACTAAACAAAAGCTCTTTAAAAAGATAACATGAAAACTAAGAGCTAAGCATGATAGTAGCTATTGAAAGACAAAGAACACACACAGCAAAGATAAACATGAAAATTCTATGTTATGTTCTAGGTAGAAGTGGAGCGTGTTTCTCTCCCACATAAAGAAAGCTGAGTTCCGACTCGTTATGAAAAGCTAAAGAAAACTAAAAAGGAAAACTAAAAGCAAGACGCTCCAAGCATAGCACATAACACATGAAGTGATAAAAATATAGTGGAACGAAAGACGAACTGATAATGTTGATGGAGAAGGGGATGCGCGGGGGCATCCCCAAGCTTAGACGCTTGAGTCTCCTTGAATATTTCTTGGGGGTGCATGGGGGCATCCCCAAGCTTGAGCGTTTGACACTCCTGAATCTTTTTATCATCTTCCCTCGCACAGTTGAAAACTCCCTTCATACATAACTCATCATAATCTGATTAGCGAGGTTAGTACCCATAATAAAATAATTGTTCCTTGCTGGAAATAAGGATATTCTTGAAGGTCTACTGTTTCTCAAGATTGCCAAAAGGTTTTTGCAAAGAAAAAGCAAGCTCTAGGTTTGCAAAATGAAGGAAAGGCAAAACAGGACAGAATCTGTGAAAAACAGAACAGCAGGTAGTAAATGATTTTTTCGGGGCACTTCTGCAACTCTAATAAAAAAACTCAGAACAGATGCACGAAAGACAATTATATAGAGCACGCTGTAGAAAAAATTCAGACCAAAAAGATGATCTGGTGATTTTATACGAATTTTTCTATCCAAGGACAGAATCTGTTTCCTGGACAGCACGTCACAACTTTTGAACTTTCTTGCAATCAGGGGCTACACTTGGCACAAAATTGAAAAGTAAAGATACCATGATGATGCTACTGTAGTAACAACATCAAGACACAACAAAAGCAAAATAAAATTTATTTATTGGGCTGCCTCCCAAAAGCGCTTTCTTTTATGCCTTTAAGCTAGGCATAATGCATAGAGATCAAGTTGTATCAATTGAACCATCATCAAGATCATCAAAAAGCTCTTCAATAATACAACTAGTCTTAAGAGGACTTTCAAATAAAGGCCTCATAGAGATACTTCTAGGGAGAAGACCAAAAGGATAAAAGTCAAGGGAAGATTCATTTATAAATTCATCATAGAGAGGTGTTTCTTCCAAAGTCTTTACAGTTTCAACCCCTTTGGCAATAGATGGATTACTTTTAGAACGGGGAGCCTTTGGAACGTGAACGAACTTAGGCTCCTTCTTTGCCGGAGTTTCTACCTTTCTGGTTTTGATTGAGGATAAAGTGGTTCCTAGAGTATCAAAGATTTCCTCAATTTTGTCTATCCTAGAAGAGTCCAAGTCATGGGATTTGATGGCCTCCAAGGTTTGAAAATTTTATGCATGGAGCTATCAAGCCTATTCAAATTCCCTTGGATCTTACGATCCAACTCATTTATCTTATTAATGTTTGGCATCTCTAGCTCTATCTTTTCAAGTTTCTTCATAATGTGAGCTAGGGTGATGTCCTCTTGAATGCTAACAACAAGGGGATTCCCAACAAGATTTTCAATAATACTGAGAGACTCCCAAACTGGGGCCTCTAGGAAATTCCCATTGATAGCAGTATCTAGAATAAACCTATTCCAAGAAGTAATTCCAACATAAAAATTTCTAAGCAGGATAGTGGTAGGTTGCTTCTTGGTTGCTCTTTTTTTAGAATCATTAATTCTATACCAAGCATCTTTCAAACTTTCCCCACCTCTTTGTTTAAAGGTGACAACTTCTGCCTCGTCAAAGACAAAAGGACCCGACATAATGACAACTAAAGAATGAGATAACTATTTTTGTGATTTTCGATAAAAGATACTAAAACAAAAAACTGAAAGGTAAACTAACAAGACTAAAAAGCAAAGGTAAGAGATAGCGTGCAACTCCCCTATCCTGAAGAGTGGAGTCCCCGGCAACGGCGCCAGAAAACTTTGCTTGATGGCTTCTCGCCCCTCGTTGGTTACCCCAAGTGGAAGGTTTGAGATGCAGTGTAGCGGAAGTTTTCCCTTGACAAAGATACCAAGGATCGATTTCCCCTGAGACTCCCAGTTTCAACAAGAAGGTGTCAACTGCTAACGGCGCCAGATATTAGCAATCAACGTGGACCTGCACACAGATACAAATAACTTTGCTCCCAACGAGTACAGAGAGGTTGTCAATCCCTCCGGCCTTGTCGTTTACAAAGGATCAAACGCAAGTGATACTAGTGATAGGTATTGCTGCAATAGTAAGTAAAAAGCTGAAAGTAAATAGCGGATGTGATCAATGATGGTAATATGGATCGGAGTCCCATGATGTTCACTAGTGATGTCTCTCTCCCAAAAGACGATAAAACAGCTATGTGAGGTAAACGAATTACAGCTGGACAATTGACAGAATTATGTGCGCAAACCAATGCTAACTATGTTGCAAGAAATGTAGAGGTTCAAAGAATGGGTGGTACGCCAAGGCAAGTAGACCGAAATCCATCTGCATCTACTACTAATCATCCACCTTGAGATATCTATCCAAAACATCTCGCTGGTATTAAGTTGCGAGTCCCACCCATAGTGTAAACTCAAAGCAACAGACAACTTCATTAAAAGAACTTTGCGTAAAGTAAACAGTCCTTGCACCCGCGGGCACAAGCACCGTTGTTTTCCCCCTTGTGGCAACAGCACATCCCCTAGACTCATGTTTCTGTCACTCACGCTAGTCATCGAGGGGCATGAACCCACAATCGAGCATAACGTTCCCTCTTGGAGTCACTACCTACTACTTAGCCAAAGCAATAAATAGCAACGGAGAACATGCAAGAATTACTTACGAACATAAATATAAAAAAGGTAGATCAAATATATTACTCAAACACAATCTGAACATAATCTCACAATCCATCGGATCCCAGCAAACTCATCATAGCAACAGCATAAGGATTACATATGTGCCTCGATCATGTAGGGCAGCTCACGAGGACTAATTAGTGAAGCACAAGAACGGGAGGAGAACATCACATAGCTACTGGTCATGGACCCATGGTCCAAGGGAGACTACTCACAACTCATCCGGGAGGCGTCCATGGTGGTGGAGAGGCTCCCGGTGGTGATCCTCCCCTCCGGCAGGGTGCCGGGAAGAGTTCTCCTGGTGCTCCCGATCTTGGAAGTGCGGCGGCGGCGGAACAGAGATGAGATCGCCAAAAAGGGTTCCCGTCTCGAGGGTTTCGGGACACGATATAAATATATGCCAAAGGGTGGCATCAGCGGAGGCCTGGGGGGCCCAGGCGCCCCCCCGGCGCGGCCAGGAGGGGGGCCGCGCCACCAGGGCGCTTGGAGCCCTGGTGGCCCCCCTCCGGCTGTACTTCGGGTGCCGGGAAGCTTCTGGAACGCTGATTTTTTATATAATTTTTTCGGGATTTTTCTGGCAGTTTACGTAATGGGAAAACCTGAAATACAAAAACAGCTGAAAACAGAAACTGGCACTAGGGTGCACTGAGTTAATAGGTTAGTCCAAATATGATCAAAAGTGTATGGAAGTGTATAAATAACATAGCAATATCACCCAAAAGAGGCATGGAGCAAGCAGAAATTATAGATACGTTTTGGACGTATCACGCCTCCAGGAAGGGGAATGACACCCACGGGTGCCATCGACGCCGGTCCGACCAAGGCCGAACAAAATTTTCATCTGTAGCATTGCACATTTCCACGCCTCCAAGATTCCGGCCAACCCCAAAAGCTGTCTCGCACCGCCAACACCGCAGCCACTTGCAGCCGGAGCCACACATCATTGCCGATGAAGCACACCTCAAGCCACCACCTTCAACACTGTTGGAACCGCAGCAACCACCAAACGACGTCGGGACCAGATCCGTCGCGATGGCCTTCACCCGCACCTAGGGACTGGCACACGTGTGGATCTGGCCCGCACCATCAACCATGCTTCGACGCCAACATCACCGCGGCATCATCGCCGGCAGCTCACACGTAGGTGGTCGGGCGCCCGCTGCTCGCCAGGCCCCTGCCTAGCCGAGCCACGTAGCACCGCCGCCTCCTACGAAATTAGCGCACCACCCACATCCACTCTCCCCGTTGCACCCCTCATGCAGATCCAGGGGACCACCGTCGTGTATCCCGCCGTGAACCAGCCACCCGCCGCACCCGACCGGGAGCAGTCTGACGCGCCAGATCTGGCCCGAGAGCCTCGGATCCGCGCAAGGGAGGGCAGCCGGCCAGCCGACCCGACGCCGACCAAGGGCGCCACCACGGCGCCACAGGCCGGACGAGGCCGCGCCTAGGAGCAGGGTTGTGCCGCGCCGCCCGGAGCAGGGCACCGCCGACCCCAGACGCCGCCGGCTCGCCCCGCGCCACCCGGAGCAAGGCGGCGTGAACCACGAGCGCGATGCGCCACGCGAGAGCCACCCCCGCCCGCCGCCGGCACGCGACGACCACGCCGGCGAGAGGACCTTCGCGACAGATCTGGGCGTCCCGCGCCGCTTGGAGCCTGGAGAGGAGGGGAGAGCCCCGCCGCCGCCGACACGCCCGGGCTTCGCCCGACGTCGTCCCTTTGGCGGCGGCGAGGGGGTGGGGAGGCGGGGTGGGAGGACTGGCGGGGGCGCGATTAGGGTTCCTCCCGGGCTGCTCGCGGGAGCTGCACGGGGGACGGGCCAAATTGTTGCGCGTGCGAGATTTGAACTGTTTTACTGCTGTGGGACACTCTCAATCCCTATTTTGCACATTCTGTGCGAGTTAACGTGCATTTCGTTAACTAGCGCGTGAGGCGCTCGAAAGTTGGCCGGCCCATCAAGTTTGCAGTGGGAAGATATATGTTCCCAATTTTTAGCGAAATCACTAATTGAGAAGTACTTCTCGCAATAATCACTCCCACCGTCTTAGGTTATGACAAGTGGCGCGCTGCATGTGTGCCACTTGTCGCAACCTGATAATTTTCCTTTTTTCATAGATCTGTTTATTTAAAACGTTTTACCTCTTAATCCGTGTGTCCAAAACTTGAACCGTTTTCACCGTTGATTTTCTTGCATCGAAATCTTCAAAATCGGATCCCATGTTGATGGATTTTGACAAACTTTTTTCCACGAAAAGAACCGGACGAAAAAAACGAATCGGAAGCACGGTCTTTTTCTCTTTCCGAAAGTGGCACGACCGTGCCTCTCACGAAATCACAACCATGCCTTTCCCGGAAGAAAACACATATTTTTTTTCCGAGAAGGCACGACCGTGTCTTTTGAAAAAGCACAACCATGCCTCTCGCGGGAACAAAACAGTGACTTCGCAAAAAATAAATAGAAAACATGTTCTTTTCCGTTTCAAAGAGGCACGGTCGTGCCTCTCGCGAAAGCAAAACCGTGTTTCTCGCGGAAGCAAAAACGTGCCTCTAGCGGAAGAAAAAAAAACATAAAGCGTTTTTTTTTCATTTCCGAAAGTCATGGTCGTGCCTCTCGCGGAAGCAAAACCGAGCCTCTGGCGGATGAAATAAAAACATGTTTCTTTGTTTCCGAGAGTCATGATCGTGCCTCTCGCAAAAGCGAAAGCGTGCCTTTCGCGGAAGCAAAAGCGTGCCCCTGATGAATGAAAAATATAAAAAAAAAACGTGTATTTCACGCAAACAAAAAATCCTGAAAAAAAATTAGGCCCAAAAGGTAAGGAAGACCAGTGGAGAACCAAACGTTGAAAAACCCCGGAAAAACCATTTTAAAAGCCGAAGACGTGTGCGGAAAAATAATATAAAAAAATCCGGAGGGAGCGTACAGAGCGTGACACGGGTGGCTAGAGCACGCCAAATGACGTTGATTGTTGTGAGGCTCCCGAAGGAGCGCTTGTTAACTAGTTGCTCTAGGTTTTTGGAAGCTTCCCAACCTTTTTATTTTTATTTTTTTTGGTTAGGTTATTATGGACCCGTTTTTATTTCCTTTTCTTTTCTTATTTCTTTATTATTATTATCTTCCTGCACATTTTTTCAAAATGCGTGAACTTTTTCCAAGTTTGAAACTTTCTTCAAATTCATGAAAAAAAATCCGAATCCGTAAACTTTTCTTTCAAAATCGATGAGACTTTTCAAATTATTGACCTTTTTTTAAATCACACAAATTGTTTTCAAATTCGTGAACATTTTTTTCAAAATCGACGAACTTTTTGAAAATCCGCGGACTTTTTTTGTAGATCCGTGTTCTGATCTATGAACATTTTTAATCAATGAAATTTTAGAATTGTGTTTTTTAAAAGAAATAGACGAACTTTTCTCAAATGAGCGTATTTTTTCATAATCCGGATTTTCTTCCAGATATGTGATCTTTTTCGTATTGATGCACATTTTCCAAATGCTTGAGCTTTTCTAAAGTTCTTGAACATTTTTTAGAAAATGGTGAACTTTCTTAAGTTCGTGATATTTTACAAGCTATGAACTTTTTCTCAAATTCACGAACTTGTTTTTTCTAAATTGATGAAATATTTAAATTCGTGTTTTTTTCGAAGTTGTGAACTGTTTTTAAATCAGTGATCTTTTTTCACATCCTCTATTTTTTCATAGACCTGAGAACTCTTTCATATTTATAAATTGTTTTTTGAAACTGATGAACTTTTTTCCAAACAATGATTTTTCTTTCAAATTCATGAACATTTATGGAATTCGTGAACATTTCCGTAACCCATTAACAATTTTTTAAAGCCTTGAACTTTTATATTTTAGAAACATTTTCCAAATAAAGAAAAAACAGCGGCCTTGTTATTTTTCTGAATCAGCAGCTCAGCACAAAATACCTAGGAGCGATCGAGCCGTGGCTGAGAGAACGAGGAGGTATCGAGCGCATAAAAAAACAATTATCTGCTGGGCTTCATGAATTTAGCCCACTTGTTCCCCTAGTAGGCCCAGTTCGTGGAATCGGTGGTGAAGGTGCCGAATGGGAGCACACATGTTCGTTCCCCTATAAAAAAACTGCGGTTCAACGATCACACGCTCGGTTAGCAAAAAAAGAGGAAACCGCTCTAAAATGCAAATAAAAAAGGAAATTACACCAATGCGCTATACTGGAGGCTGGGGTAACAAGAAAAAACTGCAACCCTACGACTAATGGTAACAAAGAAATGCAAAAATGGTCTGATTAGTCAATTAAGAAGAATTATGTCATGTGGGTCCCATGCTAACTGGCTATAATGTTGTCTTCCCCCCCTTTTTTTGAGGGGTATAATGACCAAGCCCGATCACAGTTGACTTATTAAATTAAGATATTTTAAAAACTTAAAATAGGCTGAAAATTTCAAAGTTTGGACAATTATACAATAGACATGAACAAAACTTCTATTTTTCCAAAAAAAATCTAGTGATGCAAAACACCAAATGATCAATTTTGCAAAAATTCCAGCCAATTCAGTCAACGTAGTTTAATTTAGACAGTTGTAAGATTGGCTAAATTTTCTTCAATCATTCAAAATTAAACAAAAAACTAATAATTACAGTAATTTAAATCGTAAATAATCAATCTAGGAATTTCCAGCCTATTTAGCCCTGCCATTTTAGTATTGAATAATTATGTAAGATAAAACATGTATGCAAATGCAAGTTTATTCTGAGCTTGCTCGGCTTAGCTGAAGCGAAGCTCTAGTGTGAGCTCGGGCTGAAAATTAGCTCTCCACTATTATTAGTGGCGGCAATCATCAGATTTGTGTTCAATCGTTAGATTTAGATTATTTTTTGCCGATTAGTCGTAATGTTCAAAAGTTGTGCTCTTCTGCAACATGCTCATACACACTCTCTTTTCAATGAAGCTGTGACGCCCGAGACCGACGTCCCAGAAGATCCCAGAAGCTTTCAGAAGATTCCAGATGTTCCGGGTTGCCCGTGTGTTTCTTTTGTGCTTGTGTTTTTATTTTGCATTGCATCATGTCATCATGCCATCATGTCATATTTTTTTTATTTTTTTTGCATCTCAACCTAAATAAACCGTGTGGACCTTCGGTCCATTTAAATCGAGGGAAGAAGGTCTTCTCTTTATAACATATCCTCCAAATAATATGGAGCTATATTAATAAATATTCCTTGCTTCGGAATCACCCAACACACTTGCATAATTCCCCATTGTCTTTTCACTTCAAGTTTCACCTCCAAAATCTTGCCGGTAATTTCTTTCCGTTGTTTCGAGGCTCCTCCAAAATCTAGACTCATTTTGAACTCCTTGAGGCAAGCTATTTATTTTTTTAGTTTGCACTTCCTTTTTGTTGGAACTATTTTTGTGGGGTTGGAATTATTCCATAAAGCCTTACAAAAATGTCCATCATTTTTATCCTTGTTCTTTGACCTTCTTTTCTTATTTTATTTTGCTCCTTCTCGTTTGTTTATTTCTGCTAAGAAATAAAAACAGCAAAGAGTGCAGCCCAGGCCTCTGGCCCAATTCTTTTCAGGCCACTCCTCTCCTCCCTTCTCCTGGCCCATCTCCTCCCTTCTCCTCCTTAGCCCCTTTGGCCCAACCTGACCGCACCACCAAACCCTAGCCTCGCTCTCCCGTTTTCCCACCGACCGCCGCCAGGCATCCCCTCGCTCTCCCCTGCGTGCCCGATCCCCTTTTTCTCCCTAGCCCCGATCGGTCCTCGCTCCTCTCCCCGCACCTCACCCTCTCCCTCGTTCCCCTGCCTCTTTTCTCCTAGTGCCCGATGCGCCGTCCTCCAGCGCCAGGAGACGTCCCGAGCGCCCTTCCTTCGCCAGGCCGCGGCCTCACCTCTGCGCCGTCCCAGGCCGCAGCGGCCCTGCCGCCGTCGAGGTCCTCCAGCAAGGCCGAGGGCCCGGCCCTCGTTCTCCCCGTCCTTCGAAGCGCCCTCGTCGGGGCTCCCTCTGCTCTGCGCTGGCCCGCGTCCCGGCCCCGAGCGCCGTTGCCAGGGCGCCCGCTCAGATCCCCCGCGGCCCGAGCGTTGCCCGCCTTCTGCCCCGCCTCCGGTCGCCGGTCTGAGGCACTGCAGCGCCGCGGCCACTACAGCAACTGCGCCCCGACGCCAGCGGAGCTCCTCCCTCCGTTCCCAGGCCCGAGTGCCTCGCCTCTTCGCCCGTCTTCAGCCCCGCGTGGCGGCCCTCCTCTCCAAGTGGCTGTCGTCCAGCGCCCCGAGCAGCGCCAAGGCTGCAGAAGAGTCCCGCAGCGCCGTGCTGCCCCTTTTGGTTTAGCTCCTGTAGTCTTTGTTTTGTTGGTGTTGTGTTTTGTTTTTTTTGTTTTTGTTTTGGTGCCGTGCTGTAATTTTTGGACAGATGAACCTTGTACGAGATCGACGCCCGAACATCTGCCCTAGCCGGAAGACGCGAGTACCACGACGCGCAAGTACCTCTACATGACCCGACCAAGTACCCCTACACGTCGATACGGCGGACGCGACAAGTACCTCTTCGGAAACGGAAACGCCTACGTGAACGACTACTCGGAGACCCAAGTACCACTACCGTCGCCCGAACGTCTACCGTCGCCCCGAGTACATCTACCGTCGCCGAGTACCACTACTTCCTCTACCGTCGCCCGAGTACAACTACCGCCGACGGAACGACTACTTCCTCTACTTCCACTACGTCCTCGAACCCCTCCGAGAACGATGGTTCCGAAGGTATAACCCCGAGACGTGACCCGTGGATGCTTGTTGTGGTTGTATGGAATGTCTCCCTTGTGTGCTCGTGTCCGTTTCGTCCGTTTGACTTGTTCCTCGGTTGCCTCGTCACCGACTCGTGGGAACCCGGCAACGGGATCACCCCATCATCTTGTTCAACTCGTTCACTCCACCTTTTGTTTTGCACCGGTCTCTCAACGAGATACCGGAACCGATATGATGCGTTGCATCAATTTCGGATCGTTGCCGTGGCTCTTTTCTTTCCACCACGGTGACAAATGCTTCTTATCTCTTTTAAGTCAACCTTTTAATAAAACTTGCATAAAAACTTGATCATGTCATCCGCATCATGTTAACAACCTTGAATGTTTAATTGTTGTTTGCTTATAATTATTAAACATGCTTATGAGGATTTTCCGGATATGTTGTTGTTATTTCCGGCCTCATTTAAAATGTCTTAATAGTGTAGTTTCTTTTTGCTTCACCTCTTGCCATGTTAAAAACATTTAATCTTGTCTTGTAATAATGAGAGTCAACTAAATAAATAACATGTGGTGTTTCGTCAATATGCAACTCGTTGCATATTGATCTCCACTTAACTTGTAGTGTTGTTTGTGCACTTTGCTATGCCTTGCATATTTAAACCGGACATGCATCATACTTGCTTGTGCATCGTATGCCATGTTTATGTTTGTGTGTTTACCGTGTTGTTTCTTTCTTTCCGGTTGCTTCTCTTGTTAGCTTCGGTTTCGTTCCGGAGTTGTGAGGATCCGCTCGACTGTTGCTCCGTCTTCTTCTTGGATCCGTTCTTCTCCTTTGTGGAATCCCAGGCAAGATGACCGAACCCGGATACCATTACTATCTTTGCCTATTGCTAGTAGTCTCGATCTGTAGTTTTGCCTCGATGCCCATGTTCTTCTTGTCGGCCTCCTACTTGTAACCAATTGCCATGTTTAACCACCCTACCTACGCAAACCGTTGCTTGGCTAAGTACGCTTCGCTCAGCCCTCTTATAGCATTGTTAGTTGCAGGTGAAGATTGAAGATGCTTGCTTCATGTTGAAGTTTGGTTGGGTTATATCACACTATATAAATGCTTAAATGAAATCACCTATATACTGGCAGGGTGGAAGGCTAAGCCTTTTGCTTGGTGTTTTGTTCCACTCATGCCGTTAGGATCCGTATAAGCCGGTGTTATGTTCCTTGATTATGCGTTCCTAACACGGTTGGGGTGTATGGGACCCCCTTGATAAACCGCTAAGTGCTAAGTCTTTTCCAGCAAGTCCCAACATTTGGTACTATTTGCCCATAATAACAACTTAATTAATTAATTAAATTTGCATAGAGGGTCGCTCCCTCGAGGATCCTTTATTTCTACATAGCAGGGGGGGCCAGTGCCGATGGTGTTGGTCCCAAACGGGGAGTCTGCGGGAACCACCACGGGGAAACTCGAGGTTTGGGTCCTGTAGAATCACCCATCCGGTCGTGTCCTGAGACTTAGATACGCGCGGCTACTATCAGGGTGTCGACACGCCGGGAGGATTTGCTGGATTAGCCTTACCTTAGTTCGGTTTAACTTGAGCACGGGATTCCGAGAATACTCGGGTCTTCCCAACTATGGAGTTGCGACTCCGCGGATCGTGGGCTTGTAATGGGTCAAGTTGGAACACCCCTGCAGGGTTTGAACTTTCGAAAGCCGTGCCCGCGGTTATGTGGCAGATGGGAGCTTGTTAATTCCGGTTGTAGATAACTTGACACAATGTTCTAATACACTACCAGCGTGTGTACCGTGACTGTCAATTTCCGAATAGGGATTCGGGAGTTGAACACGGTGGGGTTATGTTTGACCGACTTTAGCTAGGATCACTTCGTGATCATCTTTCGACCGATGCTCTTCTCTTCTCGCTCTCTTTTACGTAAGTTAGTGCTAGTTGCTGCTGCAGACTCTTGTTTGCTCCTTCACCTCTCGTTCTTTCTTCAGCCTTGTCCTCACCCAAGGCTTAAATAGTCTTGTTACCCGGGAACGGGATTGCTGAGTCCTCTGTGGCTCACAGTTACTTCACCACACCAGATGCAGGTTCAGCCGAGTTCGATGCAGAAGTTGCTCAGTTCTTCACCCGGGAGTCCGATGAAGATCGTGGCTGTTTGCTTGTGACGTTTCGATGTTCAGTAGTGGTTTCTACTAGGATTCGATCCTGCCCTGTGGTTTTATGTTGTTTTGGTATCTTTCTTTGGATCTTACCCGTAGTCGGGCTGTGATGTTCTGAATGATGATTGCTTATGTAATGTATTGTGTGAAGTGGCGAGTGTAAGCCAACTATCTCCTTTTGCAATTTAATCCCTCTTTTACATGAGTCGTGCAAAGATACCAAACTTGAGATCATTCTAGGATGGATTTATGCCTTTAAGTCGTGCCTCGACACGTAGGAGGTATAACTCCATCCTGGGCATTACAAGTTGGTATTCAGAGCCTTCTCCGACCTAGAAGCCCCCACTGATTGATCGAATCGTTGACGGTTGAGTCTAGGCACACACTGAAAACTTTTTGAGTCCTATATTATATCGGAGAGTAGGATTTCTTTGCTTCTCATCCCCTTTCTCTCTGGTGAGGACTCCTGACGATTACTCTTTTCTCTTCTACTTTAAAAAATTGCACAATTTTTTTTAGGATCCCGCGAGTATTCTGGGATTGTTTCGATGTTCTTGTGACAAGGATATTGTTCCCGATGCCTCCTGTTACCGAGGAGTTGAGCTTCGGGGTATCATTGACACAAGCATATCGCGGCAGTACTAAATACTTAAGACGGCCGACATCGAAAATCTCTCCTATACGGCCAGTGGCAAGATAACCCCGACATCACCCAGTACTGGGGAGGTAGTTCGAGAGTATTGCCATAGCTTGTTATAGTGGATGCTTTTCGAAGGTCCGAGGTACACAGTTTCCGAGAAAGACTGGTTATGTGTTGAAGGATGGATACACCTGGATGTAGGTTTAGAGTTGATTGCGCGGTGCTTCCCGTGTATCCCCAACACCTGATTGCATAACTGGAAACTTTCGGAAATCTATAGGTGGGTTCATCTAGTAGTTCTAGGCATTCTTCCAACGGATGCTAGATATGAAGTTTGGGGTTCTACATTGAGTGAAGTGGTTTTATGGACTTGTTCTGATCGGGAGTTGCATCTTAAAGGGTCCTTGGCTATGCTGATCCGGGGATGACAAAACCCTTTTGTAACATGTTCCATGAGCTTTCAGCACGAAGATGTCGGACGAAGCTTCTATCTTGTATTTGTTCTATCTGATCCTTGTTCCTTTTTATTTACCTTTTGTTCTCCAAGTGGCTTCTCGTCTAGTTGATGTACCTAAGGAATTCTTTTGTTCAATCCTCTGTTCGAATGATATTGTGAAGATCATGCTACACATCTATCCTTTGTTCTTGTTGATTCTGGTATTCGAGTTGCTTCCATGTCAAATGTTGATTCCATACCTTTCTTAATCGGTGTTCTCATATTTCGATGAGAGTGCTAATTCTTCTTGATCATCAAGATGGTCATGTTAATTCTTTTTCAACCGGTGTCCTTTTTGTTCATCCCAAGTTGTCTTTGTTTTCCCCACCCTCCCACCCTTTTCTGCATTGAGCCAGAAATTCTCAGATGAAGTATCCATTTTATTCATGTGATATTTCTTCATTCATTTTCCTTCAATGTTCTTTTCCGGTGCGTTATCGTGAAGATGCTCAAGAGCTTCGAGTTCATCATTCTTTTGTTCTCTAATTCTGCCGGTGGATGTAATTCAAGATTTCGGTGTTGATCTTATCCTTTTTCCTCTTTTCACAATGCTTTCTTATTCCGGTGCACCAATTAATCATTCTCCTCTTACTATTCTTATCCGGAGTGCCCAAGATTCATATTCCATTCTTAATCCGTTCAATTATTTTTTTAGCATTGTTATCTTACTCAAGCCTTTTTAATTCAACCGGTGCTATATCTCTTAAGCAATCTTTTCAACGGTGATTTCTTTTGAGTGGGCCTTAACCCACAGGTTTTTTCCCAGGATCTTAACTGACTCTTCTATTTTCCGGAGTTGTTTTAAAATTCTTTCAAATGTGACGTAAGAATGATTTGCCATCAGTCACATGCCTTCTCCAAGATCGCTTCAAATTCCTTTTCATCATTGGTTCAACCTTTTTAATTCTTCATTCCGGAGTGCTCAACAATTCTTCATGGCATTTCTCGTCTTCATTCTCAACATCTGAAGACCGGAGATTTGTTTCTCTTAAATTTTAACCCGTTCTCTTGAAGAGTTGTGGTTCTAGCTTCATGCCATCCTCATAATTGTTTTCGATTGTGGGAATTGTTTTCATGCCCCTTCCGAAGCATTTCATGAATTCTTTTCTTTGTGATCCTCCGAAGGCCATCATTTCAAAATATTTCTTCGTTCTCAGTTTTCAATTTCGTCCTCCAACTATTCTTCTTTGATGCCTCTTCGTTCGTCTCCTTATTCTTACGGTGGTTCTTTCAAGTTTTCTCTCCCTTGTATCGTATTGATTCATTTGTTCTTTTCATAATCCTACCGGTGCTTTGTTGAAGATTTACCCAAACTGTGCTAGATCTCTCTTTAATTCCTTCCCAACGAGAATAAGTAGTATGCCAAATCCTTTGGTTCTCATCAATTTAAATTGGTGAAGGAGATGCATCACATAATTCTTATTCTTATTCCTTCCAAGTGTTTAATTCTTTTGTCCGGAGCTTGTTCATCATATCATATTCTCGCTTCTAAGTTGTTCATTTTGTTTCCCGGAGCTTCAAGTTATTTCAATTATATCATTTAAAGCTCAATCTATTCATCGCAGGCCTTGAATCTTATTCTTTCCATCTTTCACTTCTCTTGTTTTCATTACCGGAGTTCTCATGGTGGTTTATCATCATTTAATTCATCCTCGAAGTCTTCTTCAAGATTCTTGTTGGAGCTCAAGCATTCTTCTTCATGCTTTCCAATTGCAATTCTTGCTCCCTTATCTTTCAGATGGTGTTATGTCATTCTTGACAATTCCTTCATGTTCATGATTCACGAGTTTTTAAGAATGAGATATTTAAAACCATCATTTTCTTTGTTCAGGAGATCTTTCCAACCCTTCAATTTATTCGTTGGAGTTATCTTGGGTTGTATTTCACCTAAAGCTTTCCCTAAGGATTGTTGCTAATTATGGTGCTCATAAATGACCCAAGTTCTTCATTTATCATTCCGGTGAAATAAGTTTTTCATCTCCTTGTTGATCTCAATCCAATCAAATGTTCTCCTCAGTGGCCGGTTGTCACCTCATAATTTTGAGATGTTTTCCATAAGCCCACATCAAGCTTATTCTTTCGTTGTTGAATTTCCAACAACTCCGTTCAACTCTTCTTCGTAAGGATGCCCTTTCAAATTCAATTTTGAGAGAGGTTGTCATTTTCTTCTCCGTTCTTTCTTGCCAACGATCTATATGCTATTCTTTCATTCCGGAGGCCTTGTGATATTGCTCTTTAACCATCATATCGTTTTATCGAGTTCATGTTCTTTCCCTTGCTTATCATTTAACCGGAGTGTTGTATTCTTCATTCAGCTTCGTCTTTTATCAAGTTTTGCCTATCTTTAACCGGAGTGCTGTCTGAATCTTTGTTCCACCTTGTGCCATTCTTTTAATTGTTTCAGAAGCAATATGTTGTTGTTTTCATCAAGTATCACTACATCTACTCAAGTTTTTGTTCTTTTCCTTCCATTTACAGACGGAATGCTGTCCAAATTCTGTCATTCTTATTCCTTGGCCATACCATGGAGATTTCATATTCTTTTGGTTCATAAGCTCTTGTTTCATGTCTTTCAACCTGCAAGGTCCTCGTGTTGTTCATTGTTCCCTTTCCTAACGGAGTTTTTTTCATATTTGTTCATCTCCGTTGCATTCTTTCTTTCAAGATTGTTCTACCTCTCAAGGTTCCTTGGTTTCACTCGTCTGTCAAAGAAGCAACTTTGTTTTACCTCTTCCTTTTTTTTTCGTTTTTACCCGGTGATATCTCTAGGATCTCGGGTCGAGATCCTCTGTTAGTGTGGGAGAGTTGTGACGCCCGAGACCGACGTCCCAGAAGATCCCAGAAGCTTCCAGAAGATTCCAGATGTTCCGGGTTGCCCGTGTGTTTCTTTTGTGCTTGTGTTTTTATTTTGCATTGCATCATGTCATCATGCCATCATGTCATATTTTTTTTATTTTTTTTGCATCTCAACCTAAATAAACCGTGTGGACCTTCGGTCCATTTAAATCGAGGGAAGAAGGTCTTCTCTTTATAACATATCCTCCAAATAATATGGAGCTATATTAATAAATATTCCTTGCTTCGGAATCACCCAACACACTTGCATAATTCCCCATTGTCTTTTCACTTCAAGTTTCACCTCCAAAATCTTGCCGGTAATTTCTTTCCGTTGTTTCGAGGCTCCTCCAAAATCTAGACTCATTTTGAACTCCTTGAGGCAAGCTATTTATTTTTTTAGTTTGCACTTCCTTTTTGTTGGAACTATTTTTGTGGGGTTGGAATTATTCCATAAAGCCTTACAAAAATGTCCATCATTTTTATCCTTGTTCTTTGACCTTCTTTTCTTATTTTATTTTGCTCCTTCTCATTTGTTTATTTCTGCTAAGAAATAAAAACAGCAAAGAGTGCAGCCCAGGCCTCTGGCCCAATTCTTTTCAGGCCACTCCTCTCCTCCCTTCTCCTGGCCCATCTCCTCCCTTCTCCTCCTTAGCCCCTTTGGCCCAACCTGACCGCACCACCAAACCCTAGCCTCGCTCTCCCGTTTTCCCACCGACCGCCGCCAGGCATCCCCTCGCTCTCCCCTGCGTGCCCGATCCCCTTTTTCTCCCTAGCCCCGATCGGTCCTCGCTCCTCTCCCCGCACCTCACCCTCTCCCTCGTTCCCCTGCCTCTTTTCTCCTAGTGCCCGATGCGCCGTCCTCCAGCGCCAGGAGACGTCCCGAGCGCCCTTCCTTCGCCAGGCCGCGGCCTCACCTCTGCGCCGTCCCAGGCCGCAGCGGCCCTGCCGCCGTCGAGGTCCTCCAGCAAGGCCGAGGGCCCGGCCCTCGTTCTCCCCGTCCTTCGAAGCGCCCTCGTCGGGGCTCCCTCTGCTCTGCGCTGGCCCGCGTCCCGGCCCCGAGCGCCGTTGCCAGGGCGCCCGCTCAGATCCCCCGCGGCCCGAGCGTTGCCCGCCTTCTGCCCCGCCTCCGGTCGCCGGTCTGAGGCACTGCAGCGCCGCGGCCACTACAGCAACTGCGCCCCGACGCCAGCGGAGCTCCTCCCTCCGTTCCCAGGCCCGAGTGCCTCGCCTCTTCGCCCGTCTTCAGCCCCGCGTGGCGGCCCTCCTCTCCAAGTGGCTGTCGTCCAGCGCCCCGAGCAGCGCCAAGGCTGCAGAAGAGTCCCGCAGCGCCGTGCTGCCCCTTTTGGTTTAGCTCCTGTAGTCTTTGTTTTGTTGGTGTTGTGTTTTGTTTTTTTTGTTTTTGTTTTGGTGCCGTGCTGTAATTTTTGGACAGATGAACCTTGTACGAGATCGACGCCCGAACATCTGCCCTAGCCGGAAGACGCGAGTACCACGACGCGCAAGTACCTCTACATGACCCGACCAAGTACCCCTACACGTCGATACGGCGGACGCGACAAGTACCTCTTCGGAAACGGAAACGCCTACGTGAACGACTACTCGGAGACCCAAGTACCACTACCGTCGCCCGAACGTCTACCGTCGCCCCGAGTACATCTACCGTCGCCGAGTACCACTACTTCCTCTACCGTCGCCCGAGTACAACTACCGCCGACGGAACGACTACTTCCTCTACTTCCACTACGTCCTCGAACCCCTCCGAGAACGATGGTTCCGAAGGTATAACCCCGAGACGTGACCCGTGGATGCTTGTTGTGGTTGTATGGAATGTCTCCCTTGTGTGCTCGTGTCCGTTTCGTCCGTTTGACTTGTTCCTCGGTTGCCTCGTCACCGACTCGTGGGAACCCGGCAACGGGATCACCCCATCATCTTGTTCAACTCGTTCACTCCACCTTTTGTTTTGCACCGGTCTCTCAACGAGATACCGGAACCGATATGATGCGTTGCATCAATTTCGGATCGTTGCCGTGGCTCTTTTCTTTCCACCACGGTGACAAATGCTTCTTATCTCTTTTAAGTCAACCTTTTAATAAAACTTGCATAAAAACTTGATCATGTCATCCGCATCATGTTAACAACCTTGAATGTTTAATTGTTGTTTGCTTATAATTATTAAACATGCTTATGAGGATTTTCCGGATATGTTGTTGTTATTTCCGGCCTCATTTAAAATGTCTTAATAGTGTAGTTTCTTTTTGCTTCACCTCTTGCCATGTTAAAAACATTTAATCTTGTCTTGTAATAATGAGAGTCAACTAAATAAATAACATGTGGTGTTTCGTCAATATGCAACTCGTTGCATATTGATCTCCACTTAACTTGTAGTGTTGTTTGTGCACTTTGCTATGCCTTGCATATTTAAACCGGACATGCATCATACTTGCTTGTGCATCGTATGCCATGTTTATGTTTGTGTGTTTACCGTGTTGTTTCTTTCTTTCCGGTTGCTTCTCTTGTTAGCTTCGGTTTCGTTCCGGAGTTGTGAGGATCCGCTCGACTGTTGCTCCGTCTTCTTCTTGGATCCGTTCTTCTCCTTTGTGGAATCCCAGGCAAGATGACCGAACCCGGATACCATTACTATCTTTGCCTATTGCTAGTAGTCTCGATCTGTAGTTTTGCCTCGATGCCCATGTTCTTCTTGTCGGCCTCCTACTTGTAACCAATTGCCATGTTTAACCACCCTACCTACGCAAACCGTTGCTTGGCTAAGTACGCTTCGCTCAGCCCTCTTATAGCATTGTTAGTTGCAGGTGAAGATTGAAGATGCTTGCTTCATGTTGAAGTTTGGTTGGGTTATATCACACTATATAAATGCTTAAATGAAATCACCTATATACTGGCAGGGTGGAAGGCTAAGCCTTTTGCTTGGTGTTTTGTTCCACTCATGCCGTTAGGATCCGTATAAGCCGGTGTTATGTTCCTTGATTATGCGTTCCTAACACGGTTGGGGTGTATGGGACCCCCTTGATAAACCGCTAAGTGCTAAGTCTTTTCCAGCAAGTCCCAACATTTGGTACTATTTGCCCATAATAACAACTTAATTAATTAATTAAATTTGCATAGAGGGTCGCTCCCTCGAGGATCCTTTATTTCTACATAGCAGGGGGGGCCAGTGCCGATGGTGTTGGTCCCAAACGGGGAGTCTGCGGGAACCACCACGGGGAAACTCGAGGTTTGGGTCCTGTAGAATCACCCATCCGGTCGTGTCCTGAGACTTAGATACGCGCGGCTACTATCAGGGTGTCGACACGCCGGGAGGATTTGCTGGATTAGCCTTACCTTAGTTCGGTTTAACTTGAGCACGGGATTCCGAGAATACTCGGGTCTTCCCAACTATGGAGTTGCGACTCCGCGGATCGTGGGCTTGTAATGGGTCAAGTTGGAACACCCCTGCAGGGTTTGAACTTTCGAAAGCCGTGCCCGCGGTTATGTGGCAGATGGGAGCTTGTTAATTCCGGTTGTAGATAACTTGACACAATGTTCTAATACACTACCAGCGTGTGTACCGTGACTGTCAATTTCCGAATAGGGATTCGGGAGTTGAACACGGTGGGGTTATGTTTGACCGACTTTAGCTAGGATCACTTCGTGATCATCTTTCGACCGATGCTCTTCTCTTCTCGCTCTCTTTTACGTAAGTTAGTGCTAGTTGCTGCTGCAGACTCTTGTTTGCTCCTTCACCTCTCGTTCTTTCTTCAGCCTTGTCCTCACCCAAGGCTTAAATAGTCTTGTTACCCGGGAACGGGATTGCTGAGTCCTCTGTGGCTCACAGTTACTTCACCACACCAGATGCAGGTTCAGCCGAGTTCGATGCAGAAGTTGCTCAGTTCTTCACCCGGGAGTCCGATGAAGATCGTGGCTGTTTGCTTGTGACGTTTCGATGTTCAGTAGTGGTTTCTACTAGGATTCGATCCTGCCCTGTGGTTTTATGTTGTTTTGGTATCTTTCTTTGGATCTTACCCGTAGTCGGGCTGTGATGTTCTGAATGATGATTGCTTATGTAATGTATTGTGTGAAGTGGCGAGTGTAAGCCAACTATCTCCTTTTGCAATTTAATCCCTCTTTTACATGAGTCGTGCAAAGATACCAAACTTGAGATCATTCTAGGATGGATTTATGCCTTTAAGTCGTGCCTCGACACGTAGGAGGTATAACTCCATCCTGGGCATTACAGAAGCGCTTATATGCAAACTGGCATCAATTAATCTCAAAGCTTTTCTGATAAAGGGTGAACTTTATTGACTCAAAATAGAAGCATCAAGTGGACATAAACAAAATGAACACACACCTGACCTCTATATAGTAAGGATGCACACAATCAATACTAGCACACACAAAGCACATCTTAAAAATAGCAAATTCATACAAGACCAAAGTTATGTCTAAATGAAGATAAAAAGATTTCGAAGCGATCCAAGCAATAATAGTATTTGACAACTACAGGAATGATCATATCCGCACAAACCATCTCTTGACACCACAGAGAGAACCAGACTCTTGAACGACAATGCTTGCATGAAGTGAACGGCTATCAAGCGCCCTTGTCACCGGAACGAGATTCTTGATCATTGTGAAAAACAAATCCAAGAATTACCTTCAACAAGGTAACAACGTGAAAACAATGTCATTGCGAGATATAACCAACTCAGGTCAAGCATAGGGTTTCAACTCGAAGCTCGAGACCGGATACTAATGATATTTTGTTATAATTTGTATGCCTCTCGAAATAGGCCTTCGCCCTGCTTTATAGATAAACAACGGTCCGTACAACCAACATCCGAAATCGTACTCACAGTGCTGGCTAGGGCTATAGCATAATCATGCCCAAAGAAAGGTAGGCAAAATCGAGAAAAGCCACCTAGTGGCTGCCGCAAGCGGCCTACTATGCCGACAGTCGACACCTTGTAGCTAGAAGTGTATCCATCATGTGACCGAGGCGATCACGGTCACGCTGCCTGGAGAGCGGGTACCAATGCTGTAAAAAGGCAAGCAATTTGAAGAAAGAGTCAGACGCCTACCTCGGAAGGACCTTCTCAATCACCATGTTATTACGTGTCGTCCATAGCGTTCAAGATAACGCCGCAAAAAAAAGCCATAATAAGCGGCACCAATGGGTACGTTGTGTAGCCCTGTACTGGAGGAACTATGTGAGGTTGATAGCCCCATTTGGGCCCAAGCACCTCGCGGATGTACATTCAAAGTACCCGTGCCGCTGTGCACAAGAATATGATATGTGTCCCCGTCTCCGGTACAACACAGAGGGGGCACAAGCCATCACCCGGGCCATGCAGCTTCAGAACCTTAGTCCCCGAAGGGATGCGAACTCAAAGTAGGTGCCACACAAAGATCTTAATCTTCAGTGGCAGAGAGGCTTTCCACAAGGGAGAAAGCCAAGGAGTGGGCAGGGACTATCATAGAGCGTGATATGCCGCGCGCACCGAAAACTCTCCCGTCGGAGATAGCCGCCATGACATGGAGTCTGGATAGTCTGGTAGCACCGGTGGTAAGGCAGGCTGTAGCCTATTCCAATCGTCACTCTCTTCTTGCGTGAAGGTGCGGCGGAACCGAGTATCCCACATTCTAGCTCGGAATGTCGTAGATACAACTAATCGCGGGTCAGAGCAAATCAAAAACAAGCCGGGGAAGCTTGTTCTTAGAGGTTCGGAACCCAACCAGGGGGCAGCCAAAATTGGTTCCCGTTCTCATTCCCTATGGAGAAGAAAATCCTTAAACAGATGTCCTCCTTGATCCTTTGGATGGATCACCAAAACTGCGATCCCCCCAAGCGAGAGCATGCTAGGAGAGGCTCACCCCTAAGGTATTTTTCCTGAATGAACTGTAGCCATAAGCCACCCTCACTGTGTAATATCCTCCACACCAATCGCAACATGAACGCGACGTTCATATGATGAGAGGACACAATGCCAAGGCCACCCCGGTTCTTGGGCATACAAATGTCTTCCCACTTGACCATGTGATATTTCTGGCGCCAATTGGCGGCTTGCCAGAAGAACCTAGCAAGCTCCTTATAAAAGGAGCCATGTACGCCCTCCGGTAGGATATACAACCCCATCATATACATGGGTAGGCTTGCTAGGTTAGCACTGATCCAGACCGATTTGCTCCCCTTGGAGGTGAACCGTCCTCGCTAGGGCTCAGCCCGAGATGCCATGTGTCCCACCAACGGGTCGAAGGCACTCGTTAGTATCTTCGAGTCGGCCATCAGCATACCCAGATAAGTAATGGAAATGAGGCCAGTTCGCAATTGACGTTATCTACAATCCGTTGTTGTTGTTCCGCTGAGAATCCAGGATAACCACCTCACTCTTATCAAAGTTAATGTTTAGACCCGACATAGCCTCAAAACTGAGTAGAAGTAACTTGAGATTTATAATGAACAATTATGACCCCTGCACGATTATCGTGGTGTCATTGGCGTACTGCAAATGCGTAAGCCCTCCGCCAAGGATCAAGTGCCCAACTACCCCCAAGAGGTGGCCAGAACTCCTGGCTTTATCCAAGATGTCTGCCAATGCATCTACGGCGAGGTTGAAGAGAAGCGGGGAAATGGGATCCCCTTGCTTCACTCCCGCAGAGGCTGTAAAGAATAGCCCCAACTCGCCATTAATGTTAATCGCTGTTTACCCAACCGAACCAGCTACATGACCCAAGAGCACCATCTGTCATCGAAGCCCCAACGATGAAGGACGAGCCACAAGAAGGACCAGCCAAGCCGATCATAGGCCTTCTAGAAATCCAACTTGAGGAACACGCCCTTTTGTCCGCGCATCCTAACCTGATGAACAAATTCATGAAGGGCGAGGGTCCCATCATGAATTCGTCGACCCTTCAGGAATGCTGTTTGGATAGGATGATCCAGCCGCTCAGCCACAGGCTAGTCTAGTCACGCGAACCTTGGAGGAGATGTGTTCCAGCATGTTGATCACCATGATGGGTTTGAATTGTCTAATGTCTATTGCCCCAACAACTTTGGGGATCAGGGTGATGACACCAAAATTTATTCGGGACATGTCAAAAGTCCCTATATAGAATTCATGGAACATTGGAATTATAACTGGCTTTATTACAATAATTTGTATGCCTACCCATAAAAGCTTGCTCCTGCCCTCTCTCTGTGCATTTTTCGCGGGAACTCTCTTTATGCATTTGCATGTACACAACTCTTACAATAGGTACTATATACACTATCAACTTATTTTTTCAAAATGTGCATTTTTAATAACTTATTTTGAAGCACCAAGTGAATATAGAACATCCCTCGCCTATGCATAATTAAGTTGCACACACTTGACATGAACACACACACAAAAGATCACACCAGCAAATGACAAAGCCATAGAAGACCAATGCTATGTCTACGTGGAGGAAAAAGAGCAACACTGATCCTCGTCGAGTTGTTGCAACCACATAACCAGATGTATGTGCATATGATCTAGACATGATATCCACACAAGGTGTAAACCATGCACACACACCAAGGAAATAGCCCATCACGAAGCCACTGATCGCGGAGAGAACAACACCTCCAAAATCCCATCTTGAAAACAATCTGGCAATCCCACATTTTCATCGTTAGTGTCAGTCAATGATAAATCTAGGCACCCTAAAAATACACCACGAGTTGTCAATGTTTCGCCAAGGCCACAATTATCGACTGACCAAACCGACCTCAATGACAACCCAACCCACCACAAGTATTTGCCAATGGTGTAAAGATATATAAAGCACTTCCCCTATCTCTAAAGTTATGTAGAGATTCGACATCAAATTTATATATCCTTAAAGGAAAAGATATACAAGCAATTCTAAGGGAGTCCTGGATTTGGGGGTCCATGAGGACCGGCCTATCGAAGCTGGGCCAAATAGATGGGCCGTGAAGATGAAGATAAACTGACGTCCCTATGTCCGGTTAGGACTCCTGTGTATGTAGAAAGGCAGAATAGATGTTCGGATGTAATGATTCCTTTCTTCCCAAGTAATCTTTGTAACCCTAGGTCTCCTCCGGTGGATATATAAACCGGAGGGTCTAGTCCGTAGAGGGTGGTAGAATATCAATTGCATAGGCTAGACTCTTAGGGTTTTAGCCATTCCGATCTCGAGGTAGATCAACTCTTGTAACCCTATATTCATCAAGATCAATCAAGCAGGAAGTAGGGTATTACCTCGACCGAGAGGGCCTGAACCAGGGTGCCGGTGTCAAAACCGGCAGATCTCGGGTAGGGGGTCCCAAGCTGTGTATCATGGATCGATGGGTAACAAGAGAGGGGGGACACGATATTTACCCAGGTTCGGGCCCTCTCTATCGAGGTAATACCCTACTTCCTGTGAAAGTGTGTTATATCGACTAGAGGGGGTGAATAGGCAATTTTTATAAATTCGACTCTAAGGAAATTCTAACTGAGGAATTTCCTAAGTGACGAACTACTTAGCAACGGAATCGATACTCAGGTGCAAGCATAACAAGACAGTAGCATAGTCATCATGATGAAATGAAAACAAGCACATAGTATAAGTAGCGTGTAAACAGGATAAGCAGGCCGAGGACTTAGGACTGAAGAAATAGGATAGAGGAAATTGAGAAAGTCTTCAGTCAAAGTCTTAAAACAGTACATATCAAGTTCAACAGCACAAGAAGAGTAAATGTAAGAGTTGAGGAAATAGAACCAGTAGGCTTGATGAAGACAATGGTTTGGTAAACCAGTTCCAACTGCTGTGACAGTTGTATGTCTGGTTGGAGCGACTAGGTATTTAAAACTGAGGACACACAGTCCCGGACACATAGTCGAGGACACCAAGTCCTCACCGTATTCTCCTTGAGCTAAGGCCACACAGTCCTCGCCCAATCACTCGTGGTAAGTCTTCACATGTGACTTCCAACCTTCACAAACTCGGTCACCCGGCGATTCACAATTACTCTTGGATGCTCTAGACCATTGACGCCTAACCGTCTGGAAGATCACAGTCTTCAAAGGTAACAAGCGTCGGTTCCACATAGGAACAATCTCTTCAGTGATGCTCAATCACTTTGGGGTTTTAGGTGTTTGGGTTTAGGTTTTTCCTCACTTGATGATTTTCGCTCAAAGTCCTCGGAGGATGGGTTGCTCTAATGACAAGTGTCAGTTTCTCTCGGAGCAGCCAACCAGCTAGTGGTTGAGGGGGCGGCTATTTATGGCCTAGGGAGCAGCCCGACATGATAAGATATAAATGCCCTCAAATGATATGACCATTAGGTAGGTGGATATTTTGGGACAACTGGCGCATAGCACAACAACGGTCGGAATGTTGAGTATCAAATTCCTCAGGGCTATCATGTTCCTCACTTGTAGAAAATCCGCACTGGCGAATTCCTGTGATAGCCTGATTTTCGCTCTCTTATATTTGCCAGAGCTTTATTTGAAATTATTTCAAACCTTGGGATTTTTGAATCATTTCATATGGTCTTAACCACTTGGGTACCCTTGACTTTCACCCAAGTGCCTCCTATCCATCTCAAACTATCTTTTCCCTCTCGACCACTCTAATATACTTCATGGAATATTTTCCTTATTCAAAAAATATTCATTTTCCTCCCCAAAACCCTAGCTAAATTCCTTGTGCTCCAAAGCAACCCCTATTTTTCCGGCTCACAAAATTCTGAGGAAATTCCGAAATATTCTTTGGACCCTAAGACACAGTCCTGAGCAAAAATATTGCACTACTTTTTGGAATATTTTTGCTACAGAAAATCTTTTCTATTCTGTGCAGAAATGGTAGTTTCTACAGCAACTACCATTTTACTTGCTCCACTTCTTCTGAAACTCCTTTTGCATCTTCACCTTAGTAACTCATGACTAGCCTCCAAAGCACAGCCTCCAACAATTAACCATTTTACCTCAGTAAGCTCTCAAAGTTTCTGTCCAGAAACTTACCAGGCATGTTACTTTCTTTCTACTGCGTTTGGAAATAAACCAACCATGGGTAACTCTCCTATCTACCACGAACAACATGCCATACACGATTTCTGGCACCAAGTCAGCCATTAGGCATAGTTCGCGCGGTGACCACGCGTGTACACCATGCCATGGCAGTCAGTCGGCGCGCTCTGGATGCCGCCGAGCGCTCTGTAGAGCGCGTGCTCGCTTCCGCGCCTGCCCAAGCGCGCCAAACCGCGCCACCATCATCGTCTTCACCTCCACAGTCCCCCTCTGGCGCTCGCCGACGCCGGAGCTCGCCGCAGCGAGCACGGGCGCAGTCCGGCCAAGGCCACAGTGCGGTGCGCACCGTGCTCGTCGCCACCCCCGCGCCCCTGTGCTCGTCCCCGTCTGGCCACAGCTCCCGCGTGACTCCGTCGCCTTCTCCCCCTCTCACTGACGCCAATTCGTCGCCGGGCGCAGCCAGTTGTCGCCGGCGGAGCCCCGTTCCCCCCTCTCGCTCGCCTATATATAGGCCCTCTCCCAGCCGCTCCGAGCACCCAACTCCACTCCCACACGACCACAGATCGAGTAGAACCCCGTGGCCTGGCCGGGCAGGCCTCAGGCCACCGTTCCCGAGCTCGAGCTCACCGGCGATTCCTCCTCGGGTTGTCGAAGTAGCTCCAAGCCCTTTCTGTCCAAGGCGACCTCACCAGAGCCTCCGCCACTCTCTGGTGGAGCCTCTTCACCTACCTGAAGTTGCTGGAGGTGTCGTTGCTCGCCGTCTTCTTCAACTCCGGCGAACCCCCTGTTCTGCCTCCGCCTCCGAGCTCCATTCCGACGCCGTCCGTCCACCTCTAGCTACCCTACGGGTACGGGCAGGTGTTCCTCGACCCCCTCCGTCAATCTATCCTTTCCATTTGGGCCAAGGAGCAGCACCGCCGGCGTGCGCTCCGGCGAAGCAGCGGTGATACGTCCAAAACGTATCTATAATTTCTGCTTGCTCCATGCCTCTTTTGGGTGATATTGCTATGATATTTATACACTTCCATACACTTTTGATCATATTTGGACTAACCTATTAACTCAGTGCACCCCAGTGCCAGTTTTTGTTTTCGGCTGTTTTTGTATTTCAGGTTTTCCCATTACGAGAACTGCCAGAAAAATCCCGGAAAAATTATATAAAAAATCAGCGTTCCAGAAGCTACCAGGCACCCGAAGCACAGCCGGAGGGGGGCCACCAGGGCCCCAGGCGCCCTGGTGGCGCGGCCCCCCTGGCCGCGCCGGGGGGGGGGGGGGGCGCCTGGGCCCTCTGAGCCTCGTCTAGTGCCCCCCTTTGGCATATATTTATACCGTCTCCCGAAACCCTCGAGACGGGAACCCTTTTTCGCGATCTCATCTCTGTTCCGCCGCCGCCGCGCTTCCAAGATCGGGAGCACCAGGAGAACTCTTCCCGGCACCCTGCCGGAGGGGAGGATCACCACCGGGAGCTTCTCCACCACCATGGACGCCTCCCGGATGAGTTGTGAGTAGTCTCCCTTGGACCATGGGTCCATGACCAGTAGCTATGTGATGTTCTCCTCCCGTTCTTGTGCTTCACTAATTAGTCCTCGTGAGCTGCCCTACTTGATCGAGGCACATATGTAATCCTTATGCTGTTGCTATGATGAGTTTGCTGGGATCCGATGGATTATGAGATTATGTTCAGATTGTGTTTGAGTAATATATTTGATTCACCTCTTTTATATTTATGTTCGTAAGTAATTCTTGCATGTTCTCCGTTGTTATTTATTGCTTTGGCCAAGTAGTAGGTAGTGACTCCAAGAGGGAACGTTATGCTTGATTGTGGGTTCATGCCCCTCGATGACTAGCTTGAGTGACAGAAACATGAGTCTAGGGGATGTGCTGTTGCCACAAGGGGGAAAACAACGGTGCTTGTGCCCGCGGGTGCAAGGATTGTTTACTTTACGCAAAGTTCTTTTAATGCAGTTGTCTGTTGCTTTGAGTTTACACTATGGGTGGGACTCGCAACTTAATACCAGCGAGATGTTCTGGATAGATATCTCAAGGTGGATGATTAGTTGTAGATGCAGATGGATTTCGGTCTACTTACCTCGGCGTACCGCCCATGCTTTGAACCTCTACCTTTCTTGCAACTTAGTCAGCATTGGTTTGCGCACATGGTCCTGTCAATTGCCCAGCTGTAATTCGTTTACCTCACATAGCTGTTTTATCGTCTTTTGGGAGAGAGACATCACTAGTGAACATCATGAGGCTCCGGTCCATATTACCATCATTGATCACATCCACTATTTACTTTCCGCTTTTACTTACTATTGCAATTATACCTATCACTATTATCACTTGTGTTTGATCCTTTGTAAACTACAAGGCCGGAGGGATTGACAACCTCTCTGTACTCGTTGGGAGCAAAGTTATTTGTATATGTGTGCAGGTCCACGTTGATTGCTAATATCTGGCGCCGTTAGCAGTTGACACCTTCTTGTTGAAACTGGGAGTCTCAGGGAAATCGATCCTTGGTATTGCCAAGGGAAAACTTCCGCTACACTGCATCTCAAACCTTCCACTTGGGGTAACCAACGAGGGGCGAGAAGCCATCAAGCGGCCGCCTCTACTCTTTCCCCTCTCTTCCTCTCACCTAACTAGTGGGGCCCGCAAGTGAGCCTCTTTGTATCCGCGCGAAGCGGTACGAGTGGTGGCACCCCGGGCTTTTACGCCTTCGACGTCACCCCCCTGTTCTGTTTATTTATATTTCTAAATTTAAATATATTCCAGAGAACTTCAAACTGAAATAACTTTTTTACCATAAGTCCAAATGAATTGATTCTTTTTGCATTGTGTTCCTTGTAAAGAAATCTTGCAGCACACGAAAAATGAAACTATTTGGTGCTGTGTAGATTTTCTGGTGAATTTTTGAATGATTCTTGATAGTTTCTTTTTGTACTTTTATTTATTTTCAGAAGAGGAAACTTGTCTTGAGGATCACCAGGAGGCTTGTGAGCCTCATTTGAACTAAGGAAAGCCACAACAACATTTTCATAGTGCCAATTCAATATTTGTGATTTTTCCAACTTGAACAAATGATTTATATTATGCTTGTTAATTATTTTGTTAAATACTTTCTTTTGGTTGATGTACTTATTTGTTTCACTCACTTTACAGAAAGTTGGTGTTTGGTTTAAGTTATTAAGATAGTTAAAATAAAGTTGGGATATTGAGAATGATTATGGACATGCATATGTGAAGTTACTTTCTTTTACATAAGTAATTATGATAAAATTTTGCTAAGATAAAATTTTGTTTTGAATTAAAAGTAAAGCATAACCAGAATAATAGTGAGGTTAGGATGATAAAAGTAAAGTTGACCCAGTTATACTTTTGTATGGCATTGTATTTGTTTATGTGCTGCATTTTGGTATATTGCATGGCATTGTATGACATCGGTTATTTATTTCTTCCTTAAGTGAAACTGTTAATAACTTAACTTGAATAAATTGTTGACCGGGTCATGATGCCACTGAATCGAGTCTTTCCCGGTGCAACCACATTTACCTTTATGGGAAGGTCTTTATTCTGTCCATTGACATGCCTCCTGTCGGTACCTCCAGATAGGGAAGGTTATGGGAATGCAGTACCCTAGCCCGGTAAGCAGACATAACCTTGTGTGCCCATGGTTAATTTTATGGTACCGAGTCCCCGTTTGGGACAATTTTTGTTTGGCCACGACGGTGGTCGGTGTGCCTTTGTTAGGCACAGGTCCACCCAGGACTGTTCCAGTGAGAAGTAAGTCGGAGTGGCCGGGGGAGTGTCTTGGCAATGGACGGGTTTCGTCGGAACGCTGTTGGTCCACCCGAATGGGAGAACGAGGCCATGGGTTCCGTGGTGTGGGTACAGTGCACTACCTCTGCAGAGTGTAATTAATCTATCGATAGCCGAGTCCACGGTCACGGACACGCTCGAAAGTAGGTCACACCATGGGTCAACAGATAATAAATTTTTTCTCACTAAGTTCTACAATTTTGGTACTATAATAAATTGGTGGAAGAGCCACCGAGATGTTTTGAGACCCAGTATGGACAGGTTAGTGATCACCGGAAAGGTCACGATTTATATCTTGTTGAAATGAATAAGTTTGTAGTTATAATAAATTATCATGAGTAAGTCAGACCAAGGTTTTATTTATGCAAAGGTATGAGCACAACATGTTAGTGAATATCCATCTAAGTTTGTTGTTGTATATTTAATATTGAGTAATTATCATGATATTGTTTGCCATTATGATTTTGTTTTGCTGTAAGCTTGCAAGTACATTCAAAGTACTGACCTGGCGTGTCATGCCAGATTTCAGGAAAGTTTCGCTGGAAAGGAGTGCCGTATGAGTCTAGTCCGTATCCACATCGGTGTCCGTGCTACGACGTCGTTCCGCTGCTGCGTAGTTTATGCCCGAGGCCTTTTATGTTCATTAAATAATGTACATATTGTCCAGCTGCACCGGGTGTGCTGCTTGGCCTTGCTACCTGTTGTAATGTAAAACTATGATCCGCTAGTATCAATAAAGCAGTTGTTTTCTATACCAAGATGTCGTGTGTTGCCAGAAGACAAGGTCTCTGGGCCGACAATGCAAGGTTAACCGGTCACTCTGATCCGGGGTGCCACAACGCTTGGTATCAGAGCCGTGCTGACTGTAGGATGCGTTAGACTAGGATGTGCTGTTTAAACGCTAGATACACGTTTAGGTTGAGTGCCGGTAGTCTGTCTAGTTGGTTATTGCTTTACCTATACTTGTATTATTTTTATGCTAACCCGATGTTGTGAGTGTAGATGGCTCTGGTGCCGTATCCGTGCCAGTTGCAGCTGATGCCGTACACGTCACCGCACCTCCTTCGCAACGTGTGGCATCGGCTATACCCTCATGGAGACGACCCAGTTTATCGTGTGTACCGGGAGCGTCTAGCCGACTCAATATATGAATATCAGGCAGTGGTGACCCTGCGCGTCCGTTCTGACTCCAGCTCCTATACTCGTACCTCTCGGAGCAGTCACGCTTCTACCGCTTCGCTAGCCGTCCAATTTGCTGCATTTAAGATCCTTGTTGAGCTCCGTCACAGCGAGGTCTGCATGCAGAACCACCCAGGTTTCCAATACTACCCTTCTTTGCACGACAACGGCCGTATTCATTTCCCTGAAATTGATCCGGAGTCTGATAGCGTTGCTAGCCATCTTTCCCGCTATATCACTGCTAGTTACCTCATGATCCACGAGCTAGCACGCGAGTTGACTCACGTTCATATTGCTTTAGCCACTACCAGATCTGTCACCATTCCCGCTTCCTTGGGTTTCACCTCTTACGTCCCCAGTTCCGTTTCCCCTACTTCACTAGTAACCCCTCCTAGTAACTCGGGCACCTCGACCATAACTCCTCTTAGTGCCCCTGCTGAGTGGATCTCACTCCTCACTAACCCTGTAGCTCCTATGATCCACCCCACTTCCGCCCCGGAAGGAGAGCCTCCGAGGCAGCGTCGCCGTGTTACCTTTAACCCCGAGGTTTCCATTAATCTCGTCAGTTCTGGATCCGAGTCAACTTCAGGAGAGAACCCCGCAGCACCCGCAGAGCAGTAGAGCTCCAGAAAAATTCGCAGTTGTCAGACTGATGTACGAATATGGGTGTACGAGTCGTGATGTTTTATGTATGAGAGTAGTGTAAGCGGGCATGTTGATTTCCTTTTCATGTATGCGTCCTTATATAATTATGCTGAAGTTGTGTAACTTCTACTCGCTGTTTTCTTCGCAATTCTGTTTTCCCTCGATTTTTGTTGCTGGCTTTCCCCACCTATTTTTGCTTTTGAATGCTTCTCATCTCGATTGCGTTGTCTTGGGAAAAATCCATAATAGGATGACGCGGGGAGGCAACAGTAACATCGCTCACGAGGATGTTCCTGTTCGTCGCTCCGCCCGACAAGCAGGACAATCCCCCGAGCCATTCATACCACCGCCTCCACCACCAAATCCGCCTACCACTGAACAAATCCTGCGTATGTTTGAGGAAAGAAGAAACAATGATCTGTTGGAAGTAGTAAAAAGTGTTCAAGCTATGATTGGCCAGAATGGACAGCAGAACAGTTATTACTCCAAGCTATCAGATTTTCAGCGAACTCAGCCTCCCAGTTTCAGTCACGCAGTTGACCCTTTGGATGCCGATGATTGGTTGCGAACCATTGAGAGGAAGCTTGAGATTGCTCGTACTGCCGAAGATGACAAAGTTCCCTATGCAACCCACTATCTTGAAGGCGTTGCTGCCATATGGTGGGAAAATACAAAAGCCATGTGGCATGTTGATGATGCACTCACCTGGACCAAATTCAAGGATCAGTTCCGAAAATATTAAATCCCTACTGGAATTATGAAGACCAAGCAGCGTGAGTTTCTCGCACTCACCCAAGGAAATCTGTCTGTGGGAGAATACTTGCAAAAATTCAACCATCTGGCCCGTTTTTCCCTGTATGACGTGGCCACAGAAGAGAGAAAGATTGACAGGTTTCTCGGGGGATTAAACTCGCAACTCAGGTGCACTCTCAACATGCTTGATTTTCCAGATTTCTAAACTTTGGTAAATAAAGCTTTCATTGCGGAAAGAGAACACAAGCTCGTACTGGACAACCGACCCGCTAATAACGAGCACAAACGCAAGTTTGAACCAAGAAAAGAAGGACCACCGGTGCAGAAGGCTCGAACCTGGCAGCAAACTCAGGTATACTACAAGTCCAATTGGCAACAGAATGTTAACAAGACTACTACCCAAGTCAAGAATGTTGTCACCAGCCCAGTGCATTAGGAGCGTCAGCGCAATAATTCTTGCTTCAGTTGCGGGCAAAGTGGACATTATGCCCGTCAGTGTCCCAAGAACAGCAAGGCGAACGCCTTATTCCGGCCACGAGTCAACTTGATGGGGTCATACCCGGACCAACAAAACATCACCGGGCACGTCAATCACCTTTCCGCAGATGAAGCCCAGGAAAACCCCGAAGTAGTCATCGGTATGTTTTCTGTTAATAGCATATCTGCAGTAATTTTATTTGATTCGGGGGCTTCCCACTCTTTTATTTCTCGGAGTTTTGTTGCCCAAAACAATTTTCCTTGTTCTCTCTTGGGCAAAAATATGCTGGTACAAACCCCGGGATCTTTAATCAAGAGCAGTCTGGTCTGCCGTGACTTGAAAATTTATATCAACGGAATAAACTTTCCAACTTCCTTGATACTCATCGAGTCGGCACAGTTGGATGTTATTTTGGGCATGAATTGGCTAACTCAATACCTAGTATGCATAAACTGTGCAACCCGAGAAGTCACTTTGATCAATCAAGAAGGGCAAGTTACAAAATTCTACTCGCGAAAAAGCATACCAAAGAAGGGGATGATATTCACTGCCGTGGCTAAGTTGGAATTAATTCCTGCGGTCAGTGAATTTCCTGATGTATTTTCGGAAGAACTACCAGGCATGCCGCCAGACCGAGAACTTGAGTTTGCAATAGATCTGGTACCCGAAACCGCACCGTTATTCAAGAAGTATTACAGGATGCCCTCATCAGAGTTAGTGGAATTAAAGAAGCAGCTCGATGAAATGCTCCAGAAAGGGTATATCCATCCCAGTTCCTCACCATGGGGATCGCCTGCACTCTTTGTAAGCAAAAAGGATGGCAGCCTCCGCATGTGTGTAGATTATCGGCAGCTGAATGATGTCACCATCAAAAATAAATACCCGCTGCCAAGGATTGATGATTTGTTCGATCAGCTCAGTGGGGCCAAGGTATTCTCCAAAATTGACTTACGGACCGGATACCATCAGCTCAAGATTAAAAAGGAGGATATTCCTAAGACCGCATTCACCACTGATACGGTCTTTACGAATATACAGTTATGTCATTTGATCTCACCAACGCCCCTGCATTCTTCATGCACATGATGAATAAAGTGTTCATGGGCTTCCTCGATAATTTCGTGGTGGTCTTTATCGATGACATACTTATATATTCAAAAAGTGAAGGAGATCACAAGGAACACCTCCGAGCGGTGCTACAGCGACTCCGAGACCATCAGCTCTACGCCAAGTTCAGCAAATGTGAGTTTTGGCTTAAACAAGTCGGATTTCTTGGACGCGTGCTATGTGCCGAAGGTATAGCCGTAGACCCCAGCAAGGTAAAGGATGTGCTCAATTGGTTGCCACCCACAACCGTATCTCAGATCCGGAGCTTCCTTGGACTAGCGGGATATTACCGTCGTTTCATTGAAGGATTCTCCAAGCTTGCCAAGCCCATGACCGAGCTACTCAAAAAGGACAAGAAGTTTGAATGGACACAAGACTGTGACCAAAGTTTCAATGAGCTAAAGAAACGTCTGACCACCGCACCCGTATTAACTCTTCCAGACATCTATCGCAATTTTGATGTCTACGGTGACGCATCCAGACAAGGGATTGGCTGCGTACTCATGCAAGACAGCAAGGTGGTGGCATATGCATCACGACAGTTGCGACCGCACGAAGGAAATTACCCTACGCATGATCTGGAATTGGCCGCAGTAGTGCATGCTCTCAAAATATGGAGGCATTATCTCATCGGGAAGAAGTGCCAAATTTTTACAGATCACAAAAGTCTCAAGTATATCTTCACTCAGCCCGATTTGAATCTCCGTCAGCGAAGGTGGCTTGAGCTGGTTAAAGATTATGATCTGGGAATAAATTACCACCCGGGTAAAGCCAACGTAGTGGCTGACGCACTCAGTCGAAAGTCGATCAGTTGAAATGCCATATTAAATTCTTTGCCTGTTGAACTTCAAGAGGAGATTGCTCAACTCCATCTGAACATCGTTGAGGCTGGTCTCGCTAACACGTTGGAAGTTACCCCCACACTTGAAGAAGAAATCCGCAAGGCTCAGCCAGATGATCCTGTCCTACAAAAGCATGCCCAGAATATGCAGGCAGAGCGTGCACCGGACTTCTCAAGAGATCACTTTGGGACTCTCCGATTCCGCGGAAGGATTTGTGTACCAAATCAGTCAGACCTGAAAGGGAAAATCTTGTCAGAAGCCCATGAGTCATCATATTCTATTCACCCTGGGGGGGTACAAAAATGTATGAAGACCTTCGTCAAATATTCTGGTGGGATGGAATGAAGATGGATATTGCCTATTTTGTGGCTTGTTGCGACATATGCAACAAGGTAAAGGCTGAACATCAGAAGCCAGCCGGACTTCTTCAACCGCTGCCAGTTTCACAGTGGAAGTGGGATGATGTTTGCATGGATTTCATCACGGGATTACCCAAGACTCAGCAAGGCAATAATGCAATATGGGTCATCGTGGATACTCTAACCAAGGTAGCCTATTTTATTCCGGTCAGGACCACCTATCGAGCAGACCAACTTGCATAACTGTATGTGTCCAGAATAGTCAGTCCGCATGGAGTACCTCGAACCATCACTTCTGACCGAGGTTCACTCTTTACCTCCGCTTTCTGGACACGTCTCCATCAAGCTTTGGGGACAGCCCTAAAATATAGTACAACCTATCACCCTCAAACAGATGGATAGACAGAACAGGTAAATCAAATACTAGAAGATATGCTGCAAGCTTGCGTCTTGGCCCAAGGATTTAATTGGGAAGATTGTCTACCTTACGCCGAGTTCTCCTACAACAACAGCTTCCAAACCAGTCTAAAAATGTCACCGTACGAGGCTTTATATGGCCGCAAATGTCGTACCCCATTAAACTGGTCTCAGACTGGAGATAGCCGTATTTTTGGAATGGACCTCATAATGGAAGCTGAGAAACAAGTCAAGGAAATCAGAGACAGATTGCAATTGGCCAAGTCTCGGCAAAAGAGTTATTATGATGCAAAGCACCGACAAATCAGTTTTGTACCTGAGGAGCACGTATATCTCCAAGTGACTCCTATGAAATGAGTCAAGAGATTCCATACTCGTGGGAAGTTGGCACCCAGATTCATTGGCCCTTTTCCAATTATTTCTCGAGTGGGCACTATTGCTTATCAATTGGAATTACCGCCAGAATTGTGTGATGTGCACAACGTGTTTTACGTCTCACAATTGAGGCGGTGCATATCCCCGCCCGAGACAAAGACTGCCGTAACTGACATAGAATTAGCAGAGGATTTAACGTACGAAGAAAGGCCGTTCAAAATTGTGGATCGGATAGAAAGAGTCCCCGCAGTAAAGTACGGAAGTTTTATAAAGTCCAGTGGGAGCATCACACCGAGTCAGTAGCAACCTGGGAACAAGAAGAGTTCCTACAGACACATTATCCTGAATGGTTTTCCCAAGCAACCAAATCTCGAGGACGAGATTCATTCTAAGTGGGGGAGGTTTGTGACAGCCTGATTTTGCCCTCTTTCATTTGCCAGAGCTTTATTTGAAATTATTTCAAACCTTGGGATTTTTGAATCATTTCATATGGACTTAACCACTTGGGTACCCTTGACTTTCACCCAAGTGCCTCCTATCCATCTCACACTATCTTTTCCCTCTGGACCACTCTAATATACTTCATGGAATATTTTACTTATTTGAAAAATATTCATTTTCCTCCCCAAAACCCTAGCTAAATTCCTTGTGCTCCAAAGCAACCCCAATTTTTCTAGCTCACAAAATTCTGAGGAAATTCCTAAATATTCTTTGGACCCTAATATTGCACTACTTTTTGGAATATTTTTGCTACAGAAAATCTTTTCTATTTTGTGTAGAAATGGTAGTTTCTACAGTAACTACCATTTTACTTGCTCCACTTCTTCTGAAACTCCTTGTGCATCTTCACCTTAGTAACTCTTGACTAGCCTCCAAAGCACAGCCTCCAACTATTAACCATTTTACCTCTTTAAGCTCTCAAAGTTTCTGTCCAGAAACTTACCAGGCGTGTTACTTTCTTTCTACTGTGTCTGGAAATAAACCAACCATGGGTAACTCTCCTATCTACCATAAACAACACGCCAGACACGATTTTTGGCACCAAGTCAGCCAGTAGGCATAGTTTGCGCGGTGACCACGCATGTACACCATGCCATGGCAGTCAGTCGGCGTGCTCTGGATGCCGCCGAGCGCTTTGTAGAGCGCGTGCTCGCTTCCGCGCCTGCCCAAGCGCGCCAAACTGCGCCACCATCATCGTCTTCACCTCCACAGTCCCCCTCTGGCGCTCGCCGGCGCCGGAGCTCGCCGCAGCGAGCACGGGCGCAGTCCGACCAAGGCCACAGTGCAGTGTGCACTGTGCTCGTCGCCACCCCCGCGCCCCTGTGCTCGTCCCCGTCCGGCCACAGCTCCCGCGTGACTCCGTCGCCTTCTCCCCCCTCTCACTGACGCCAGTTCATTGCCGGGAGAAGCCATGTGTCGCTGGCGGAGCCCCGTCCCCCCCTCTCGCTGGCCTATATATAGGCCCTCTCCCAGCCCCTTCGAGAACCCAGCTCTACTCCCACACGACCTGAGATTGAGTAGAACCCCGTGGCCCGGCCGGGCAGGCCTCAGGCCGCCGTTCCCGAGCTCGAGCTCACCGGCGATTCCCCCTCGGGTCGTCGAAGTAGCTCCAAGCCCTCTCTGTCCAAGGCGACCTCACCAGAGCCTCCACCACTCTCTGGTGGAGCCTCTTCACCTAGCTGGAGCTGCTGGAGGCGCCGTTGCTCGCCGTCTTCTTCAACTCTGGCGAACCCCCTATTCTGCCTCCGCCTCCGAGCTCCATTCCGACGCCGTCCGTCCACCTCTAGCTACCCTACGGGTACGGGCAGGTGCGCCTCGACCCCCTCCGTCGATCTATCCCTTCCATTTGGGCCAAGGAGCAGCATCGCCGGCCTGCGGTCTGGCGAAGCAGCGGCCACATCTGCTCTTTCCCCTCTCTCCCTCTCACCTGACTAGCGGGGCCCGCTAGTCAGCCTCTCCGTATCCACACGAAGCGGTACGAGTGGTGGCGCCCCGGGCTTTTATGCCTTCGACGTCACCCCCCTGTTCTGTTTATTTATATTTCCAAATTTAAATATATTCCAAAGAACATCAAACTGCAATAACTTTTTAACCATAAGTCCAAATGAATTGATTCTTTTTGCATCATGTTCCTTGTAAAGAAATATTGCAGCACACGAAAAATGAAACTATTTGGTGCTGTGTAGATTTTCTGGTGAATTTTTCAATGATTCTTGATAGTTTCTTTTTGAACTTTTATTTATTTTCAGAAGAGGAAACTTGTCTTGAGGATCACCAAGAGGCTTGTGAGCCTCATTTGAACTAAGGCTAGCCACATCAACATTTTCATAGTGCCATTTCAATATTTGTGATTTTTCCAACTTGAACAAATGATTTTTATTATGTTTGTTAATTATTTTGTTAAATACTTTCTTTTGGTTGCTGTAGTTATTTGTTTCACTCACTTTACAGAAAGTTGGAGTTTGGTTTAAGTTATTAAGATAGTTAAAACAAAGTTGGGATATTGAGAATGATTATGGACATGCATATGTGAAGTTACTTTCTTTTACATAAGTAATTATGATAAAATTTTGCTAAGATAAAATTTTGTTTTGAATTAAAAGTAAAGCATAACCAGAATAATAGTGAGGTTAGGATGATAAAAGTAAAGTTGACCCAGTTATACTTTTGTATGGCATTGTATTTGTTTATGTGCTGCATTTTGGTATATTGCATGGCATTGTATGACACCGGTTATTTATTTCTTCCTTAAGTGACACTGTTAATAACTTAACTTGAATAAATTGTTGATCGGGTCATGGTGCCACTGAATCGAGTCTTTCTCAGTGCAACCACATTTACCTTTATGGGAAAGTCTTTATTCTGTCCATTGACATGCCTCCTGTCGGTACCATCAGATAGGGAAGGTTATGGGCATGCAGTACCGTGGCCCGGTAAGTAGACATAACCTTGTGTGCCCGTGGTTAATTTTATGGTACCGAGTCCCCGTTTCGGGCAATTTTTGTTTGGCCACGACGGTGGTCGTTGTGCCTTTGGTAGGCACAGGGCCACCCAGGACTGTTCCAGTTAGAAGTAAGTCGGAGTGGCCGGGGGAGTGTCTTGGCAATGGACGGGTTTCGTCGGAACGCCGTTGGTCCACCCGAATGGGAGAACGAGGCCATGGGTTCCGTGGTGTGGGTACAGTGCAATACCTCTGCACAGTGTAATTAATCTATCGATAGCCGAGTCCACAGTCACGGACACGCTCGAAAGTAGGTCACACCATGGGTCAACAGATAATAAAATTTTGCTCACTAAGTTCTACAATTTTGGTACTATAATAAATTGGTGGAAGAGCCACCGAGATGTTTTGAGACCCAGTATGGACAGGTTGGTGATCACCGGAAAGGTCACGATTTATATCTTGTTGAAATGAATAAGTTTGTAGTTATAATAAATTATCATGAGTAAGTGTAACATCCCAAATTTTCAATTTGGAATGTTATACATAGATCATATTGCATTTCATGTTTTTTGCATTTTTTGGTTGTGGCGTTCCTCGAAATTCTAAGCAACTCAAGGACCTACGGAGAGAGTTGGGAATTTTACCGTTTTCGTATTTGAGTTCGCTCGAATATCGGTACGAGGACAGTGTGATTCTAATTATTTTTCTCTCCTAAAAATATTTCTAAATACAAAATATGAGCGGAGATAATATGACTTCTCCAAAATAACAGAAATATTGGAGGAAAAATGTTAAAATCACTTTTGGTATTTTTCTGGATTTATTTGCATTGGAAAAATGCGCGTATTTCCAAATTGTATTTAGGTCCGGGAAAAATGTTCACTTTGTCCTAAATATTATTAGAGGACGGTGAAAATTTATTTCGGGAATTTTGGAGTCCGTTTAGTATTTCTTTCGTTAGTTTTTCTGCGCCAGGACTCTATTTAGAAAAAAAAAACGCGTAACCGACTTGGAGTCGTAAAGGCCCAGGACTCTGGCCTTTATAAGCCAGCGCCCCGGCCCGACCGCCCCCAGCCCAGCGCCCCGCCCCCTGCCCTAGCTAGCGCCGCCACCACCCGCCGCCCGCACCGCCGCCGCCGCCTCCGCCGCCCGCGCCGTACCCCGCCGCCCCGTAACCGCCGCCGCGCCGCCACCTCACCCCGCCGGACCACCCCGCCGCCGGACCGCCGTCGTCGGAGTTCGTCGTCGAGGTATATCGTTTTTTTGGAACCCCTCGTTTTTTTTAAAACCGTAGATTTGTTTTATTAGATTAGATCGGTTCGGTTTTTCGTCGGTTTAGTTATTTAGCGGACGTTCGTCCGTACGTTCGTTTTAACGAATGGTTTTCGTTAGTTAGCCGCAGACAGCAAACGTTCGTTCGTAATCCTGTTCGTCCGTTTTCTTTTTCAGGGTATTTATCTGTGGTTATTCCGATCGCGATTTCTGCCCTGATCTTGTTTTTCGTTTTTCTTTTCGCTCGAGAGTCGGAATCAGGTGATTCAAAATCCCAGATCTTCGTCTCGATGCCCTCTTTACGTTTAATCAACTTGAACAAAGTTTTGGCTACTGTAAAATTTGACTTTAGGCCAACTAGTAACCGGAGCTCGTTTCTTTCGCAGTTTGAGTTTCGTTGCTTCTTTCGAGTTGATTTTTTTTGCAAACCGGAGTTCTTAAGTTGAACTTTTTGGTTAGATCTCTTATTTGAGTTTTACCCGTGCATTAGTTAAGTACTTATTGTATGCTTGTTTGTTTGCGATAGAGTACCCGGAGTGCGCCGCTTGCTACTTTGAGTCTCTAGGTTCTGCGGATCATCAGCAAGGCAAGTAACACTTTGATCACGCTTTCCAATTACCCAGTTTTCATTGCATTAGTCCAACCCTCACACGTTGCATGAATAGGACCAATTAACTTGTGGGATTGGGAAGTAGTTTGAAGTAGTACCTATTACCTGCATTACAAACCTTTGTGAGTTACTTCTACGTTTGCTGATAGGACATGCTATGCTCGTAGACGTGGATTGGGTGAGTGAAATCCATGACATATGTGAGTTTGTTAATTAATGGTTCAACTTAAGGTGGCAACATTAATACACATCTGGGTGGATTGAGGCATCTGGGTATTCCAGTGATTGCCTGTTTTTCTTTTGGACCGCCACCCAGGCTCAAAGGGATCATGAGATTTTTCATACTAGAAACTTCCGTGTGCAGCCACATGCCAATATGGGCTCTAGCATAGTTGAGTAAGTTGTGGGAAACCTTTCCACGATGGGCTAGCAGATGTAGTGGGTTTTGTAGGTGTACCGGCCTATCTATCTGGTTAAGGGGACCTCTTCGAAAAGACTGTGTCTCGGTCATCCGTTTCTCAAACACCATGCAGTGCGAGAAACCAAACGGAGGCGATCGAGTCTTGTGGGGAAAAGTGTACAAACCTCTGCAGAGTGTACAAACTGATCATGATTAGCCGTGTCCCCGGTTACGGACGCCTTGAGTATCTAGTACTTGGATTATCATGTGAATCTCATCATGTTACTTTAATTAATTTTGTTGGGTTTAATGATTACTTTAATTGGGGTTGAGAGGATGTCTATCTTCTCAACGATGTTTCAACTACCATGATAGTTAATTAAAATCTATTCCTTTGAAGTAGGGAAAAATTGGCTTTACGCAAAAACTTAACCATAGAGCTTTCCACCAGCCAAATATGCATATAGTATAGCTTTACTTCCATTGCATTTTCTTGTGTTACCTTGCCAGCATATTCCATGTGCTGACCCGTTTTCGGGCTGCAATGTTTCATGTTGCAGACTTTTCAGACGACGAGTAAGATGCCCCTTTTAGGTCATGGTTCTATACTCAGTGATGCCGCTGGAGTTGATGGACTCACTTATCTTCCAAGCCTTCCGCTGTTATCGTATTAGATGGCCTTCAGCCATATTTATTGTAATAAGTTCATCGTTGGACTATCGATGTAATAAGTGTGTGATTGCTACTCTGTTATAAATCCTTCAAGTACTATGCGTGTCAGCATTACTGATCCAGGGATGACACTGATGCATAGAGATCCGACTGTTTGAGGTTTGGTCGCTACAAGATGGTATCAGAGCACACGCTGACTGTAGGACACGACCACTAAACTAAAGCCCTAAAGCACTAGTCACTCTTCTCTTTTCTGACTCCTCATCTTTTCTACTCTTTAGGATGGTGGAAGCAAAGCACAAGTTCATGCAACCGGATGATGATACACCATTTGGACGACACCTGAAGGAAGTCACCAGATATTTAAACATTGGACTACCAAGTTTCACCGAAACCTACAATGCCACTCTACCTGAGGAGGAGCGTTGGTTGATTCAATCCCAAGTTCCAGGAAGGACGTTCGCACCCATCACCTCACTCATAGCATTTTCCTTTAATGCGCCTACATGGAGCCTAGGTAGGAGCATGGCAGCCCACATCGCTATGGGAAGGATTGGAGAAGTCTACAAGCAGGATCTAAAGGACACCATCTACCAGATTTGTGGACGCCGAGATGAGAATTGGGATATGATCAGCACCCAGAAGGATAGATCCATTGCAACATTCATCCAGGAGTTGAACCACCACATTCGTCGCCAGGAGCACCAGATGTGTGCAGGGATGATAGATTTGAAGAAGGCCCTAAATAGGAAATTGGAGCTAGAGGAAGAACTCAAGTCTACACGCGACGGTTATGAGGAGGAGATGAAGATACTTGTGGAGAAGAATGATGATTTGACACGGAAGTTAGGGATACTCATGGGAGAAGAAGACGAGGAAGAAGAACCCAATGAGATTCCACCAGAAGACTATATCATCATAGATGACACAGATTCGGAAGCTGAGGATAGCAAGGACGAAGACTATGAAGATGAAGCTGGAGCAGATATTATGGAATCCTCTGCCGATCAATATTTTTAGATGACCACCCTGTGACTAGTAGTTTACCTCCATATATTAGTTTTACAGCACTTTTGTAATGATCGTTAGATTTGTAAGACCTTGTTTGAAATTGATTGGTGTGATATGATTGTGTGTTTGCCTCATGTGCATATGGGTAGTGATTTTCCCTTAGACCTCTTTTCTATTCTAATCTCTTCCCTCTACACCCATCAGATGCCTCCAAGACGTGAATTCGAGTTTTCCCCTGAGCTCACCCAACTGATCCAGCAGCAGAACACCCTGATGCAACTTCTTGTCCAGAACACTCAGAACAACCAGAACAACAACAACAACCCACCACCACCACCACCCGTGGACAAATTGACACGTTTCTTAAGGTTGCAACCACCCGTGTTTGCTAGCAGCATCGAACCAATAGTGGCTGATGACTGGCTACGCAAGATTGGAAGCGATTTGACCACCGCCAAATGCTCGGATGCTGAGAAGGTGCGATTTGCCGCACACTAGTTGTCTTGACCAGCCGCAGCATGGTGGGAGAATTACACAGCCACTTAACCCGTAGCCAATGTGACTTGGGATCAGTTTCAGCAAGCTTTTCATACCGCCCATGTCTCAACTGGAGCAATGAGTATGAAGAAGCAGGAGTTTCGCAATCTACAGCAAGGAAATCGTACTGTGACCCAGTACGTGGATGAGTTTAGTACCCTATCTTGTTATGCCCCAGATGATGTGGCCATAGATGCCAAGAAGCAGGAGAGATTCATGGAAGGGCTGAATGATGAGATGAGTGTACAGTTGATGGTGGCAACTTTCAATAACTACCAGAAGTTGGTTGACCGCGCCCTAATGATTGAAAGGAAGCATCAACAGATAGAAAGTCGCAAGAGGAAGTATGGGCAAGGAAAGTATAATTCTGGAGCGCAACAGAAGCCCCGTTTTACCCCTAAAACGGTAGGACAGTTTCAGCATACCCATGGAGGAGGTAGCTCCCACAACCACGTTGGCGCCAAGAATGGCAATGGAAATGGGAATGGAGCCAATGGAAACCAGAACCGCCCTACACCGTCCACACCCACCAAGAGGGATTTCAGCCATGTCACTTGTTACAAGTGCGGGAAGAATGGACATTATGCCAATGAATGCCCAGAAGCTAAGAATGGGAACGGCAATGGAAGCACCGCGAAGAAGCCCAACCCGTTCAACAAAGGACAAGTGAACCACGTGACCGTAGAGGAGGTAGAAGAGCAACCAGATGCTGTTGTCGGTAAGTTTTTGGTTAAGACATTTACCGCAATACTTCTTTTCGATACTGGTGCATCGCATTCATATATTTCAAGGGGATTCGTAAATAGACATAGGATGTCCACCCGAGTTCTTAAGACCCCATGTTAGTAAGTTCACCTGGAGCAGATTATATGGCACACCAAGGATGTTTTCAGACGCCATTGATCATAGGACGCCATACTTTCTCCTCTGACCTAATAGTCCTGGAGTCACAAGTATTGGATGTGATATTAGGTATGGATTGGCTGTCGAAGTATGGAGGTAACATTGACTGTGCATGTAAGTCTATTTTGCTCGCCACCCCGGAGGGAAAAAGGATTAAGTATGTATCTAGGCATTCGCCTACAAGGACTCAAGTACATTCTCTCACGGGAGTTGTTCAGGAGGAAGTGCCAGTAGTGAAGGATTATCCGGATGTGTTTCCAAAGGAGTTACCTGGCATGCCACCGGATAGAGATATAGAGTTTTTGATTGAACTTTTGCCAGGCACCGGGTCAATTTCTAAGAGACCATATAGGATGCCCGCAAAGGATTTGTAGGAGATAAAGAAACAGATTAAGGAGTTACTGGATAAAGGATTCATACGCCCAAGTTCTTCGCCTTGGGGTTCGCCAGTACTCTTAGTGGAGAAGAAGGATGGATCATTAAGAATGGTTGTTGATTACCGTGGATTGAATGAAGTAACGATCAAGAATAAGTACCCATTACCGATGATCAATGATCTGTTCGATAGATTGCAAGGAGCTAAGATATTCTCCAAGATCGATCTACGATCAGGGTACCATCAATTGAAGATCCGAGAGCAGGATATACCTAAGACGGCCTTTACCACTAGGTATGGGTTGTACGAGTATACCGTTATGTCGTTTGGTCTGACAAACGCACCGGCATACTTTATGAACCTGATGAACAAAGTGTTTATGGAGTATTTGGATAAGTTTGCCGTAGTGTTCATAGATGATATATTGATCTTCTCGAAGGATGAAGAGGAGCATGCAGAGCATTTGCGTTTGGTATTGGAGAAGCTCAGAGAACATCAGTTATATGCCAAGTTTAGCAAATGCGAGTTTTGGTTGAAGGAAGTCGGATTTCTCGGACACGTTATATCTGGAGAAGGAATAGCAGTAGATCCCGCCAAGGTGGACACTGTGACCCATTGGGAAGCACCAACAACAGTTGGAGAGATCCAGAGTTTTCTTGGACTGGCAGGATACTACCGGAGATTCATCGAGAATTTCTCGAAGATCGCAAAGCCAATGACGGAGTTGTTAAAGAAGGACACCAAGTTCAGCTGGACAGAAGAATGTGAGGCCAGTTTCCAGGAATTAAAGAAACGTTTGGTCTCATCCCCTGTGTTGATTCTGCCAGATCAACATAAGGATTACGAGGTGTACTGCGACGCTTCACGTCGAGGACTTGGAGCAGTTCTTATGCAGGAAGGAAGAGTTGTCTCGTATGCTTCACGACAACAAAAACCTCATGAGCTGAACTATGCCACCCACGATTTGGAGTTAGCAGCCGTAGTGCATGCATTGAAGACGTGGAGACATTTTCTTATTGGAAACCATTGTGAAGTATATACGGATCACAAGAGTTTGAAGTATATATTCACTCAGAAGGAGCTGAATCTTAGGCAAAGGAGATGGCTGGAACTCGTTAAGGATTATGACATGAGATTGCATTATCCTCCCGGAAAGGCTAACGTAGTAGCCGATGCGCTAAGCCGTAAGAGCCATGTCAATACCCTAATGAGGGAAGAATTTCCAAAAGATTTAGCCGAGGACCTACGAGAACTACGTATGGAGATAGTTCCGAGAGGCTATGTAGCAACATTAGAAATCCAGTCTACCCTGATGGATAAATCAGAGAAGCTTAGAAAGCTGACAAGGAGGTTGTCGCTATAAAGGAGAGGATAAGCGAAGGAAGAGCTAAAGGTTTTCGTGAGGATGAACATGACACCTTATGGTTCGAAGACCGCGTTTATGTGCCTGATACGTCCAAAACGTATCTATAATTTCTGCTTGCTTCATGCCTTTTTTGTGTGATATTGCTATGATATTTATGCACTTCCATACACTTTTGATCATATTTGGACTAACCTACTAATGGTTGCAAAAGTGCACAATGTTCTTGTTTTACACTTTATTGTGTAGGAATTACTTGGAAATTAACAAAAACGCAAAAGGAGTCGTATTGGAGTAGGACTCTGACTTTCCTGAAATCTGTCTGAGAACATTTTTTAAAGATGGTCACGTTCCGGCCCGAAGACGACGTCAAACGGAAAAAGTCTAGTGGCGAAAGTTGTGGGGAATTTCGAGGCGATGCTTCTGGATATAAAATTCGTCCAAATCGGAGTCCGGACGGCCTAGTAAAGCCCGTTTTACTGAGGCCCAAAATCTGATGACGGGAATCCGAGAGTCTATATAAAGAGAGGAAACCTAGGTCACCAAGGGCCACGAATTTTCCTCCTCCCGAGCCGCCGTCTTGGAGGGGAGGACCAGCACCATTGCAGCACCATCCACAAGGAAGAAGGGGGACCAAGGAGCCGCTGCCCCCTAGGGCCGCCGCCGCCCCGAGGGCCGCCGCCGCCGCCGCGCCCCCAAGGGCCTCCGCCGCCGCCTCCGTGGCTGCCGCCGGCCGTCTCCTCCTCGCGGGGCTGCACCTCTCCATCAACACCATCATCAACCTCCTCCTCACCATGTCCATGTGTGAGTAGTCTTCTCCGGGGCCGAGGGCTCGTACGTGTAGCTATGTGGTTATCTCTCTCTCCCATGATGTGATCTTCGTTGTGATCATAGGCTATGTTAATCTAGGGTGATCCCATGATATTTCCCCTTCCTCTATGTATTGGATTGATGTACTCACTTGTCTTTATCTAGTATAATCCCCGAGACCAAGGTGACAGCGGTCTATTGGACATGGATTAGAAAAATATTTTCATGAGTGATTTCCTCTCTTGTGTGTTGATTGAAGATTGAGAGTCTCTTGGTGCTTGTCTTTGACTATCCTTTAGATATGTTGTGGTGATTGTGGGATTCTCTTTGGATGGCCGCGGTGACATTGGGAAATCCTTAGATTGAGAACTACGAACTTTGAGGTGTGCTTTTGTAGCCCTACATAATTCTCGTCCTCACTTGACCACGAAGGAATGACCTCCGGGTGCGTCTCCATTGCATGTTTTATGGGAAATATCATGTGATTCGATGATGTTAATGTTGTTGGGAGTTGCCTCTAGTGAAAGTATGATCCCTAGGCCTTGTTTCCACCATTGCAATACCATTTGTGCTCACGTTTACCACTTGTTTGCTTGCTGCACTTTTTATTACAGATTTATATTACTTTGCTTTGCCACTCCTATCATCCATATTTTACCATCTCTTCGCCGAACTAGTGCACCTATACAACTCCTAGTTGTATTAGGTGTGTTGGGGACACAAGAGACTTCTTGTATCTTAGTTGCAGGGTTGCTTGAGAGAGACCATCTTCAACCTCTACTTCCCTGAGTTCGATAAACCTTAGGTCATCCACTTGAGGGAAATTGCTGCTGTCCTACAAACCTCTGCGCTTGGAGGCCCAACATAGTCTACAAGAGTAGAAGCGTGTGTAGACATCAAGCTATTTCTGGCGCCGTTGCCGGGGAAGTGAGTGCTTGAAGGTATATCTTTAGATCTTGCAATTAAATCTTTTGTTTCTTGTTTTTATTTCACTAGTTATGTCTATGGAAAACCGCAATCTTAGTTCGCTGCTTGTGGGAAGACGCCCCACACCTGTGGTGGTTGCTCCTCCCCCTACTGGAATTGTGCCCTATAAAATACCAGCTGGTATTATCGATTATGTTTTGGCTAATCGTTATGCAGGAGACAGACATCCCGTTGAACACTTGCTATATCTGTCACAACTATGTTCATTATTTAAGCTTGCAGGTGTATCAAGGGAGTTTTTCATGAGGAAATTGTTCGCCATATCACTTATAGATAAAGCTTCAGATTGGTATAAGCTTCTCGATAACTCGCACTTGCTTGATTGGCAAGAGCTTATGTCTCTCTTTTATATTAAGTTTTATCCTCTTCATGAAATTCATCGAGACAGGAACTATATCCATAACTTTAGGTCTCGTGACGGAGAGAGCGTAGCTCAAGCTTGGGGGAGACTGAAAACGTTAATGCGTTAATGCTAAAATGTCCTAACCATGGGCTCCCCAAAGATGCTTATGTGGAGAGTAAGAGTACCTTTTTGCATGTGGATCATGGTAACAATGCTTTATGTGATGCTTATATTGTTGAGTTTATTCGTGAACCCACTGAAAATTATTATGAGAAGGGAACATATGCTTATAGATATTTCAATAATGTCAAGTTCCCTCTCTTTATGTTGAAGGTTTTGAAGCTGCACTTGTTTTGTCTTCCTATGCTTATTGCTTTGTGCTTTAATGAATTATTCTATTGCAATATTCCTATGCATAGGAAGCATGTTAGGCTTAAATGTGTTTGGTATTTGCTTCTTGATGCTCTCTTTTGTTCTTCAGCTCTTATTCCTACGAGAGCATCATTAAAGTCTTAAGCCTATCTTTATGTCTATAAAGAAAGAGCTCTAGGGAGACAACCCTTGTTATCTTTGCTTTCAGTTTTAGTGGTCTTGATGTTTGTTACTACTGTAGCAACGTCATTGTATCTTTATTTTTCAGCTTTGTGCCAAGTTTAGCCTCTGATTGCAAGAAAGTTCAAAAGTTGTGACGTGCTGTCCAGGAAACAGATTCTGTCCTTGGACAGAAAAATTCGTATAAAATCACCAGATCATCTTTTTGGTCTGAATTTTTTCAACAGCATGCTCTATACAATTGGCTTTCGGGCGTCTGTTCTGAGTTTTTTGATTTGAGTTGCAGAAGTGCCCCGAAAAAATCATTTACTACCTGCTGGTCTGTTTTTCACAGATTCTGTCCTGTTTTGCCTTTCCTTCATTTTGCAAACCTTGAGCTTACTTTTTCTTTGCAAAAACCTTTTTGGCAATCTTGCGAAACAGTAGAACTTCAAGAATATCCTTATTTCTAGCAAGGAAAAATTATTTTATTATGGGTACTAACCTCGCTAATCAGATTATGATGAGTTATGTATGAAGGGAGTTTTCAAGTGTGCGAGGGAAGATGATAAAAAGATTCAGGAGTGTCAAACGCTCAAGCTTGGGGATGCCCCCGTGCACCCCCAAGAAATATTCAAGAAGACTCAAGCGTCTAAGCTTGGGGATGCCCCCGTGCATTCCCTTCTCCATCAACAATTATAAGTTCGTCTTTCGTTCCACTATATTTTTATCACTTCATGTGTTATGTGCTATGCTTGGAGTGTCTTGCTTTTAGTTTCCTTTTTAGTTTTCTTTAGCTTTGCTTGCTTTTCATAATGAGTTGGAACTCAGCCTTCTTTGTGTGGGAGAGAAACACGCTCCACTTCAACCTAGAACACAACATATAATTTTCATGTTTATCTTTGCTGTGTATGTTCTTGGTCTTTCAATAGCTACTGTCATGCTTAGCTCTTAGTTTTCACGCTTTACTTTTTAAAGAGTTTTTGTTTAGTTGGTCGCTGGAACTCTCTTTAGTTATCATGCTTATCTTGTTAAGAGAGTTGTCTTCTGTTGCACTGGTCGATATGTCTATGATAAAAATGCTATGTGCATAATGATGCTTAGTAGTTTATGTTTTCTTATGGTTAGTCTCAAATAGCTGGGGGGTTCTCAATGTGTTATTGGAGTATCAACATGATTTGTTTGCCTATGATGTGGTATGGTCTACTGATATCTTCCTTCAAGAATTTATTTTGATTGACTTGGCATATGCTCACGCATATTTAAGACTGTAAAGAAAGTCTATCAAGCCTTGATGATCTTTAATTTCTGAGTAGCGATATAAATTCCATGCCTGACTCAATGTTGCTTTGTCGCTCTGCATGATTATGACCCTCATTGCTCTCTTAGTTGGTCGCTCCCAGTCTTTTGCTAACCTTCGCCTGTACTAAGCGGACTGACTGCTTGTGCATCCAAAATCCTTTAAACCAGTTATGCCATATGAGTCCACCATACCTTCCTATACATGGTATTTACCTGCCATTCCTAACGAAGACTTTCATGTATCATCTCGAAATTATTCAAAAAAAAGCATTTCTCTTTCGTGCCTCTGTTTTAGCTCATGAGGAAGTAGTAGTTAATTCATGATCTTTTAAGTTAGACAAGCTTCACCCCAGGATTGCATGTCTAATGTGCAAACCCATAATACGAGAAGGAACTGGCATAGAGTGCGCCTGGCTCATTAAAAAAAATACAACAAACAAACCCTCCTTCACGCTTTGTTCATGAGAAATCAGAAAACTTTGGCAGTGATAAACAAAGGAGATTAAGAGGATGTGATCGTCCTCATTCGGGAGCCGTTCCTCGAAACTTGTCCAGCTCGAGAAGTAATTGAGTTATCTACTAGCATTCGTTGAAGAAATATGCATATTCTAAAAAAATAATTTTTACCTCTGTTTTTAAAACCAAGAGCTCTGGTACATGTTTAGTTTTTGTTTCCGACCACGGGTTTTCAACCTTGCCATCAAAAGCCACGGTTCGAGAGTCTCCACCTTCTTTAAAGCACCAACTATTGGGAGCATGATTGTCATTCTGAGTGTAATGTGCATTGTCCCAAAGTACCATTGTCTTTTGCATGATTATGATATCGTTTATTCTGAAATCATTGTATCTAGTCGTCAATTAAACCTTGGAGGTGCCCCTGCATTTATGTTTTGCTTCACTAAAGTGGGCACGCGAGGTACCACTTTGTCATATTTGCACACCATGCTCACTACAAATCTATTGAGTGTTTCAATATCATATTGTAAAACTTTCAGTTCTTTGTGATTTTCTCATGAGGCAACTTAATTACTACAGATTCATTATCTCAGTAAGCATTTGTCATGTGACTGTGAAAAGTTCTTATATGGTTAATAGCATGTCACCACAGAAATTATGTTTGTTATCATTTACCTACTCGAGGACGAGCAGGAATTAAGCTTGGGGATGTTGATACGTCCAAAACGTATCTATAATTTGTGCTTGCTCCATGCCTTTTTTGTGTGATATTGCTATGATATTTATGCACTTTCATACACTTTTGATCACATTTGGACTAACCTACTAATGGTTGCAAAAGTGCACAATGTTCTTGTTTTACACTTTATTGTGTAGGAATTACTTGGAAATTGACAAAAACGCAAAAGGAGTCATATTGGAGTAGGACTCTGACTTTCCTGAAATTTGTCTGAGAACGTTTTTTACAGATGGTCACGTTTCGGCCCGAAGACGACGTCAAACGGAAAAAGTCTAGTTGCAAAAGTTGTGAGGAATTTCGAGGCGATGCTTCTGGATATAAAATTCGTCCAAATCGGAGTCCAGACGGCTGAGTAAAGCCCGTTTTACTGAGGCCCAAAATCTGATGACTGGAATCCGAGAGTCTATATAAAGAGAGGAAACCTAGGTCACCAAGGGCCACGAATTTCCTCCTCCCGAGCCGCCGTCTTGGAGGGGAGGACCAGCACCATTGCAGCATCATCCACAAGGAAGAAGGGGGGCCAAGGAGCCGCTGCCCCCTAGGGCCGCCGCCGCCGCGCCCCCAAGGGCCGCCGCCGCCGCCTCCGTGGCTGCCGCCGGCCGTCTCCTCCTCGCGGGGCTGCACCTCTCCATCAACACCATCATCAACCTCCTCCTCACCATGTCCATGTGTGAGTAGTCTTCTCCGGGGCCGAGGGCTCTTACGTGTAGCTATGTGGTTATCTCTCTCTCTCCCATGATGTGATCTTCGTTGTGATCATAGGCTATGTTAATCTAGGGTGATCCCATGATATTTCCCCTTCCTCTATATATTGGATTGATGTACTCACTTGTCTTTATCTAGTATAATCCCCGAGACCAAGGTGACAGCGGTCTATTGGACATGGATTAGAAAAATATTTTCATGAGTGATTTCCTCTCTTGTGTGTTGATTGAAGATTGAGAGTCTCTTGGTGCTTGTCTATGACTATCCTTTAGATATGTTGTGGTGATTGTGGGACTCTCTTTGGATGGCCACGGTGACATTGGGAAATCCTTAGATTGAGAACTACGAACTTTGAGGTGTGCTTTTGTAGCCCTACATAATTCTCGTCCTCACTTGACCACAAAGGAATGACCTCCTGGTGCGTCTCCATTGCATGTTTTATGGGAAATATCATGTGATTCGATTATGTTAATGTTGTTGGGAGTTGCCTCTAGTGAAAGTATGATCCCTAGGCCTTGTTTCCACCATTGCAATACCATTTGTGCTCACGTTTACCACTTGTTTGCTTGCTGCACTTTTTATTACAGATTTATATTACTTTGCTTTACCACTCCTATCATCCATATTTTACCATCTCTTCGCCGAACTAGTGCACCTATACAACTCCTAGTTGTATTAGGTGTGTTGGGGACACAAGAGACTTCTTGTATCTTAGTTGCAGGGTTGCTTGAGAGATACCATCTTCAACCTCTACTTCCCTGAGTTCGATAAACCTTAGGTCATCCACTTGAGAGAAATTGCTGCTGTCCTACAAACCTCTGCGCTTGGAGGCCCAACATAGTCTACAAGAGTAGAAGCGTGTGTAGACATCAGTGCCTAATGACCCGGAGATCAGGAAGTTGATTTTACAGGAAGCCCATGATTCACCATACTCGATTCATCCAGGGAATACTAAGATGTATTTGGATTTGAAGGATATTTTCTGGTGGACCGGTATGAAGAAGGATATTGCGGAGTATGTAGCAGTTTGTGATGTATGTCAGAGAGTAAAGGCAGAACATCAGAAACCAGCAGGATTGTTACAACCTATGCCAATACCCGAATGGAAGTGGCAGAAGCTTGGCATGGATTTTATCACCGGGATTGCCCAGGACCAAAGCAGGATATGATTCAATCTGGGTAGTAGTGGACCGATTGACGAGAGTAGCCCACTTTATCCCTGTGAAAACCACTTATACCAGTGCAAAGTTGGCAAAGATATACATGACCAGAATTGTGTGTCTGCATGGAGTTCCGAGGAGCATCGTATCAGATAGAGGAACCCAATTTATCTCAAAGTTCTGGAATCAGTTACATGAAACTTTGGGTACCAGGCTAGAGTTTAGCACAGCGTTTCACCCGCAGACAGATGGACAGACTGAAAGAGTCAATCAAATTTTGGAGAATATACTGAGAGCTTGTGCATTAGATTACGGATCTAGTTGGGATGACAACTTGCCCTACGCGGAGTTCTCATACAACAACAGTTACCAAGCCAGTTTGAAGATGGCACTGTTCGAGGCATTGTATGGAAGGAGATGCCGAACACCGTTGTCGTGGGATGAAGTTGGAAACCGACAGTTGTTTGCACCAGACCTAATCAAAGAGTCTGAAGAGAAGGTTAAGTTGATCCGAGATAGACTGAAGGTAGCTCAGTCCAGGCAGAAGAGTTATGCAGACTCAAAGCGCAAGGAGATAGCCTATGAGATCGGAGATAGAGCGTACTTGAGAGTATCACCTTTGCGAGGAGTTAAACGTTTCAGAGTTAAAGGGAAGTTAGCCCCGAGATTTGTGGGACCTTACCGTGTTTTGGAACGCATGGGAGAGGTTGCCTATAAGTTGGAATTGCCTGAAGGATTGTCAGGAGTGCACGACGTGTTTCACGTTTCGCAGCTTAAGAAGTGTCATGCAGAGATGGCCGATATACCGCTTAGAGACACAGTACCCCTGGAAGCAATTCAGTTGGACAGTGATCTGACCTACGAGGAGAAGCCTGTTAAGATTCTCGAATTTTCGAGTAGAGTTACTCGCAGTAAGGTTATCAAGTTTTGCAAAGTTCAGTGGAGTCACCACACCGAGGAAGAAGCCACCTGAGAACGAGAAGATGATCTACGCAAGGACCACCTGCACCTGTTCTCTAGCCAAGTCGAATCTCGAGGGCGAGATTCATTCTAAGGGGGGTAGGTTTGTAACATCCTAAATTTTCAATTTGGAATGTTATACATAGATCATATTGCATTTCATGCTTTTTGCATTTTTTGGTTGTGGCGTTCCTCGAAATTCTAAGCAACTCAAGGACCTACGGAGAGAGTTGGAAATTTTACCGTTTTCGTATTTAAGTTCGCTCGAATATCGGTACGAGGACAGTGTGATTTTAATTATTTTTCTCTCCTAAAAATATTTCTAAATACAAAATATGAGTGGAGATAATATGACTTCTCCAAAATAACAGAAATATTGGAGGAAAAAAATGTTAAAATCACTTTTGGTATTTTTCTAGATTTATTTGCGGATTTATTTGCATAGGAAAAATGCGCGTATTTCAAAATTGCATTTAGGTCCGGGAAAAATGTTCACTTTGTCCTAAATATTATTAGAGGACGGTGAAAATTTATTTCGGGAATTTTGGAGTCCGTTTAGTATATTTTTCGTTAGTTTTTCTGCGCCAGGACTCTATTTAGAAAAAAACGCGTAACCGACTTGGAGTCGTAAAGGCCCAGGACTCTGGGCTTTATAAGCCAGCGCCCCGGCCCGACCGTCCCCAGCCCAGCGCCCCGCCCCCTGCCCTAGCTAGCGCCGCCGCCATCCGCCGCCATTGCCGCCGCCGCCGCTCGTCGCCGCCGCCCACGCCGCACCCCGCCGCCCCGTAACCGCCGCCGCGCCGCCACCTCGCCCGGCCGGACCACCCCGCCGCCGGACCGCCGTCGCCGGAGTTCGTCATCGAGGTATATCGTTTTTTTAGAACCACTCGGTTTTTTTAAAAACCATAGATCTATTTTATTAGATTAGATCGGTTCGGTTTTTCGTCGGTTTAGTTATTTAGCGGACGTTCGTCCGTACGTTCGTTTTAACGAACGGTTTTCGTTAGTTAGCCGCAGACAGCGAACGTTCGTTCGTTAGCCTGTTTGTCCGTTTTCTTTTTCGGGGTATTTATCCGCGGTTATTCCGATCGCGATTTCTGCCCTGATCTTGTTTTTCGTTTTTCTTTTCGTTCGAGAGTCGGAATCAGGTGATTCAAAATCCTAGATCTTCGTCTCGATGCCCTCTTTACGTTTAATCAACTTGAACAAAATTTTGGCTACTGTAAAATTTGAGTTTAGTCCAACTAGTAACCGGAGCTCGTTTCTTTCGCAGTTTGAGTTTCGTTGCTTCTTTCGAGTTGATTCTTTTTGCAAACCGGAGTTCTTAAGTTGAAATTTCTAGCTAGATTTCTTATTTGAGTTTACCCGTGCATTAGTTAAGTACTTATTGTATGCTTGTTTGTTTGCGATAGAGTACCCGGAGTGCGCCGCTTGCTACTTTGAGTCTCTAGGTTTTGCGGATCATCAGCAAGGCAAGGAACACTTTGATCATGCTTTCCAATTACCCAGTTTTCATTGCATTAGTCAAACCCTCACACATTGCATGAATAGGGCCAATTAACTTGTGGGATTGGGAAGTAGTTTGAGGTAGTACCTATTACCTACAATACATTCAAACCTTTGGGAGTTACTTCTACGTTTGCTGATAGGACATGCTATGCTCGTAGACGTGGATTGGGTGAGTGAAATTCATGACAGATGTGAGTTTGTTAATTAATGGTTCAACTTAAGGTGGCAACATTAATACACATCTGGGTGGATTGAGGCATCTGGGTATTCCAGTGATTGCCTGTTTTTCTTTTGGACCGCCACCCAGGCTCAAAGGGATCATGAGATTTTTCATACTAGAAACTTCCGTGTGCAACCACATGCCAATATGGGCTCTGGCATAGTTGCGTAAGTTGTGGGAAACCTTTCCATGATGGGCTAGCAGATGTAGTGGGTTTTGTAGGTGTACCGGCCTATCTATATGGTTAAGGGGACCTCTTCGGAAAGACTGTGTCTCGGTCATCCGTTTCTCAAACACCATGCAGTGCGAGAAACCAAACGGAGGCGATCGAGTCTTGTGGGGAAAAGTGCACACACCTCTGCAGAGTGTACAAACTGATCATGATTAGCCGTGTCCCCGGTTACGGACGTCTTGAGTATCTAGTACTTGGATTATCATGTGAATCTCATCATGTTACTTTAATTAATTTTGTTGGGTTTAATGATTACTTTAATTGGGGTTGAGAGGATGTCTATCTTCTCAACGATGTTTCAACTACCATGATAGTTAATTAAAATCTATTCCTTTGAAGTAGGGAAAAATTGGCTTTACGCAAAAACTTAACCATAGAGCTTTCCACCAGCCAAATATGCATATAGTATAGCTTTACTTCCATTGCATTCTCTTGTGTTACCTTGCCAGCATATTCCATGTGCTGACCCATTTTCGGGCTGCAACGTTTCATGTTGCAGACTTTTCAGACGACGAGTAAGATGCCCCTTTTAGGTCGTGGTTCTATACTCAGTGATGCCGCTAGAGTTGATGGACTCACTTATCTTCCAAGCCTTCCGCTCTTATCATATTAGATGGCCTTCAGCCATATTTATTGTAATAAGTTCATCGTTGGACTATCGATGTAATAAGTGTGTGATTGCTACTCTGTTATAAATCCTTCAAGTACTGTGCGTGTCAGCATTGCTGATCCAGGGATGACACTGATGCACAGAGATCAGACTGTTTGAGGTCTGGTCGCTACAGTAAGTCAGACCAAGGTTTTATTTATGCAAAGGCATGAGCACAACATGTTAGTGAATATCCATCTAAGTTTGTTGTTGCATATTTAATATTGAGTAATTATCATGATATTGTTTGCCATTATGATTTTGTTTTGCTGTAAGCTTGCAAGTACATTCAAAGTACTGACCTGGCGTGTCATGCCATATTTCAGGAAAGTTTTGCTGGAAAGGAGTGCCGTCTGAGTCTAGTCTGTATCCACATCGGTGTCTGTGTGAGGTGGAGTTCCGCTACGACGTCGTTCCGCTGTGGTGTAGTTTATGCCCGAGGCCTTTTATGTTCATTAAATAATGTACATATTGTCCAGCTGCACCAGGTGTGCTGCTTGGCCTCGCTACCTGTTGTAATGTAAAACTATGATTCGCTAGTATCAATAAAGCGGTTGTTTTCTTTACCAAGATGTTGTGTGTTGCCAGAAGACAAGGTCTCTGGGCTGGCAATGCAAGGTAAACCGGTCACTCTGATCCGGGGTGCCACAACTCCTAACTCCTCAGTCAGAACAAATTCCTTAGAGACCAGAAGAACTTCATCTCTATCACTGAAGAAATTGACTGAACTGTATGAGATTTCCAATAGCTTCACTCCAAAGGATTGGGTAGTGTAAGCTTTGAGTTGAGCATCACTTGGAAATATGTTTCCTTAGTTTTTCCTCGACCCCCTTTAACAGTACAGTGTTTCCTATGACTCAAGAAAGAGAAAATGAAACTACGAAAACAAAAGTCTTCATGCTTCATAATCCTCGCATGATTATCCAAGTCTTCAAGGTCACACCAATTTCTCACTTTCAAAATCTTCAGAAAGTCTTCAGAAATCCAAAGTCTTCAGTTGAAGACATTCATTTTTAGGGGTCAACTTTCTCTATTAATATCAAACTCCTCATAGACTTATAGACCTGTGTACACTCACGAACACACCAGTCCCTTAACCTATAAGTCTTGAATACACCAGAATCACTAAGGGGCACTAGATGCACTTACAATCTCTCCCTTTTTGGTGATTGATGACAATATATGTTAAGTTTTCAACGGGGATAAACATATGAGGTGTAAATACTGATATTAAGGAATTTGATTGCAAGATATAGAAGAACTCCCCCTGAAGATGTGCATAGTGAGGAATTTGATTTTCAAGCAATGCAGATTTGAAGAGTAGTATCATGGAGATCTCTCCCTATATCTTGTAATTCATACACGCATTTAACATATGATATGAAGAATTTGAAATGCATGATGAAATATGGTGACTGATGTAATTCAGCATGCGTGCATTAACATATATGAGGAAATAGCATGCAGAAGAACATAGCAAAAGTATCAGACCACCATAGTGTTTAAGTTTACAACTCGATCCAACAAAGTCTTCAAAAGAACGAGAGTTGTAACTTAGCAAAAAACACACCCATATATAAAGACCCGCTTGAAGACTAACTCAAATTTCTCCCCCATTGTCATCGAATGACCAAAAGGGACGAAAAATGAGGACTAACGCCCCTGAAGAATATCATCAAGACGATGGAGGAGCACCAGTGTTGTTGGGGTTGGTTGTTGGAGCAGGGCCTGCCGTAGTGTCGTCCAAATCTTCATACTCGTCAGTCTCGCGTGATGAAGAATATGAGCTGGCCACCAAGGAAGGAACTTTGACTTTCTTGAATTTCTTCGCCGGAGGCTGAGACCAGTCAAAGTCTTCCTTGAAGCCCATTTGCTTCAGATGTTCTTCGCTGTAGAGATGAGACATAACAGCCCAGGTGCGATTGAAAACTTCATGGAGGTAGTAGTAGTTTTTCTTCACTACATTGTATGTAGCTGTCATGTTGTGAATAATTGAACAAAACTGCCTCTTGACCCATTTATGGTTGCGATCGACCTTCCGATGAAGACCGAGGAGAAACTCACGATCAGTCAGCACCCTTGGAGCTGTGCCTTGAGGATTTCGCTTTGAAGCATTGGCGGCAGAGTCATGAGTGGCAGAGTCATCATTGGTAGAGTAGGATGCAGCTTTGCGAAATTGACCATCCAATGGGCGAATGCCTTCATCAATGATTGCAGCTTTGCCTTTTCCATCAACTGAAGAATATGTTTGTTTGAGGACTTCAAGTGGAGGCAGATAGCTAAGATGATTCTCAAAGTCAGCCTTGTAACCAATAGAAGACCTTGTTCTGATGAATCTCATGATCCAGGGAGCATAAGGCTTCAGGTTGAAAGGAGACAGTGCCACATTTGCCAGAGTCCTCATGAAGCATGATAGTTGATGGGGATCCCATGCATGATATAGAACAACAGATTCTTCATGATGCCAATGACTTCTTCATCATTTGAGTCATGGCCTTTGATTGGACTCAAGGTCTTTGTCAGAATTCGATAGATAGACCGAGGCACATATAGCAATTCTTGCACGAGGAATTTGGTGCTTGGTGCTTGACCAGGCTTCAGCGGTTTCATCAATACTTGCATATAGTGATCAGTAAGTTCAGGTTCATTATATACACACCGTGCACCTTCCAGGGGAGGACTGAGAGGCAGAGCCTAAAGCAATTCAAAGGCCGGTGCCTTGAAGTGAGTATTTTCTGTCATCCAGTCCAGCACCCAAGAGTTCATATCTTCAGCTTTTCCGATGATGTGCAGTGTTGCATAGAACTGAAGAATGAGTTCTTCAATCCAGTCACATATGTCAGTGCAGAGGGTGAGCAATCCAGCATCATAGAGAGTGCTGAGGACCGGTGTGAAGCAAGGTAAGGATTCCATATCCACATGAGGAATATGCTCATGGTCGAAGATTTTATCCTTTCCAAAAAGCAGTGAGGAATAGAAGTTTGCTTGGCTGGCAGTCCATAAACGCTTCCTTCTAAGACGACCAGAGTCATATGGATTGAAGTCAGTGAAGAACACATGCTCGTGGAAGAAGTCATCAGCCTTGAATTTTTGCTTCTTAGAGAATGGATCCTTAGGCTTGGGCTGAGGATTGTCAGTCAATTTCATCACAGCCTCAGGAATCGCAAGCTGAGGAATTTCTGATTCTGCTTCAGCTGCAATTTGAGACTTCATTTTTTCAGCAGCTTTTTCATCAGCACCAGTGGCTAGAATTTCTTCATGAGCTTTTTCATCAGCACTAGTGGATCGAATTTCTTCATGGACGGAGGGAGTGGTGCGAGGTTCTTCAGATCTTGTATGAACTTCAGTACGCTCTGGGAACTGAGGAATTTGCTGCAACAGTGTGAACAATGGAGAGTTGGGGTGCATACTGTCCCAAAAGTCATCGTTCAGCACATGAGTTGTGCTCCCAATGTCCACGTCTTCATCATTGTTACTCATTTCTTCAACGCCTGCCTCTTCAGCTGTGAAGTGAGGCATTGGCGATGAGATTACTGGGGTTGAAGGCATGTTATCCACTTCAATTTCTTCGTCCAGCTGCTCTGAAGAAGCAGCAGAAGGAACATCTTCATTAGATCCGCTTGGGATCACATATTCTTTGCCAAAAGGTATGATTTCTTTCGATGGCATGCTTGAGAGAGGAACAACATCAATGGGATTGTTCACAGAACTAGGCAATTTCTTCAACTTCTTCGTGGCAACTGACTCTGAAGAAGCATATGATTTCCTTTTCTTCACCGTTGCTCGTTCTACAACCTTTGTTTTCCTCACTTTTGATGCAGAAGGAAGAACTGGACTAGGAGTTGGTGCAGGAGGAGCAGCGGAAATTGGTGCAGTTTCCTCAGGCACAGCTGTTGCAGTTTGCCTGGCTTGGTCAGTTTCTTCAAGCACATCGGTTGAAGCTTCAGCTGGCCTGGCTTGTTCCTCAGGCGCAACACTAGTGGTTGCCTTCGAAATTTCTTCAGAAGCTGGAATAGAGTCATCAACCCTGGTCACTTCAGTTTCCTCAGTAGCCTAATTTTCATTAGCGGTACTGGCATGTTCTTCAGTGGGCTGAGCAGATGCTTCACGCTAAGGAATTTCATGTTGCATTAGTGCTGCAACTTTTGAGGTAAACCCATTGGTCAGATTCATGAATCTGACTTTGGCTCCCAGCCAAACAACATGATAGCTTTCAAATTCATCATTTAGAGTTTTTATTTCAGCTTGCAGCTTCACAAGTTCCTCAGAAGACATATTCAAGATGTTATTCTTCAGTAGTCTTTCCTTCTTGTACTGGTCCTTCTTTGCTTTTCTGGCCTGTTCAAATTTCCATTTTTCTTCACCAATAAAGGCGGCTAGCATATGATTTTGACCAGGTGTGAGATTCATCTCAGGCAAAGGAGTGTTGGGGTCCTTTTGCCATAGGTCGATAAAGTCAAGGATCACTTTGCGATCCAGCATCAATGGCACAATGTTGCCTTTGGCTCTAGCGGCCCTTTCTTGTTTGTCTCTAATGATTTGGGCGAGTTCCTCATCATCAGCTTCGTCATCACTTGACGCTACATGGAAGGCGACTTGCTTCTTGTGAGGACTTGGTCTAGCGCCACGTCCAGCAGTGGCCTTGGACTTCAATAGAGTGGAGCCAGTTGAGGAATTTGGAGGAGTTGAAGAACTAGCAGAGGCTCCTAAGGCAATAGAGATTCTAGTTGTCCTTTGGCACGTGGCGAGATGCACAGGTGCTGAGGACTTGATGGATCTGGAGCAGCTTGAGGAACCGGCCGTGAGGGCATTGCGGAGGTGCTTGGCTTGCGAGAAGGTTTCTTGGGCATAGCCTTTTTGGGCTTGCTAGCAAAGGCTTCAGCAGCAGCAGCAGCAGAGTCTTCATCGAATTTCCTCACAACCTCCTTGGCCATCCCAGTCAACTTGGCTTGATGCTTGGCCCATTCCTTGGGAAATTCTTCACCTCTTCTTATGCTAAAGGGATCAACAACTTGGCCTGGTGTTAATGGAGGTCTTGGGCATGGAGGGTGTACAGCGAGTTTCTTCATGTACTTAGGTGTGACATAGCGATATTCCGTCCATTCTCTAGCCCATCTTCTTTCTATCCTCTGAATGCGCACCTTGCGCTGATTCTTGGTCTCTTTGCCATGCTTGGCTTCATCAGGAGTGCATTATTCTTCATAGATATCGTAAGGAATCTCAAAAGTAGTGTTGACTTCCAATTTCTTCCCTCCCTTTTGAGGTTTCTTGCCATCAGCCATTTTCTTCAGCTCAGGATTTTGAACTATTGAGTTCTCTGAGGAGGTATGCATTTTTCTTCGAGGAATGCTGTAAATGAGTTAAGTTGATGAGAACCTAGAGATTCAGCAGCATACATGTGTACCTGTGAACAGAGTATAGGTGCGAAGAATTTGAAAAGGTCATATGCGTTCTCAGCGGTTTTAGCAAAAAGGAACAAGTTTGAGGAATTTGACCTGTGGTTTCTTGAAGAATTTCACTAAGCGTTCTTTGACTTAGGTTCCAGAGTTGTGCAAATTGAAAATCCACACAATTGAGGAATCTTTGAGGAAAAACGTTGCTTAGAGAAACATATCAAGAATAGATGTTGTGTGAGGTGTTTAGTGTGCGAAGAATGAAGAATAAACACCTTTTTGAGGATTTGTAAGAATCACTAGAATTGACAAGGGCAGTAAAAGTAGCTTTTAATTACCCTTGACGAAGAACACGACGTACTGTGAATAGAGGATTTGAAGCTCGTTGGTTCAGATCTTCCACGCCCTAACTTGTTAGAGGAAGACAGCTATGGCGGCGGCGGAGTGAAGAAATCCGCGTCCGACGTGAGTACGACGGCGATGAGGTCGAGGCAGCGAAGCTCTTCCTCACCGGCGACGATGGAAGTAGCAGCGGCGATAGGTCTTCAGAGCTCGAGCGAGTGTTTGGAGGTCGAGTGGAGTAAAACTGAAGAGAGGAGGGAGAGGGGGTATTTATAGCTGTGGTGAAAAAACGTTCGCGCGAGGAAAATGGATGAACATGCCCCTGACCCTTCTCATCCATGCGACATGTGTCACCCACGTACAGAGAGGTGGAGATCGTGTGAAATCGTTGGTGAATAGATAATTCTTCCAGTGGAATGTGGAATGGTTTGAGCGGCAAAGCCGAAAATTCAGATAGGAATTTTTTTAACATTGCGTTCACAAATTCTTCAGCTGTCAAGGACACAATGAAGATTTTGAACAAGTTTCAAATAGAACGCATATGAAGAAATTGTAAATAGATTAGGTTGAGTATAGCATAGAGGGGGAAGGGTCCGATCACATTCACTTAGCAGAAGAACAATCTTGAAGAAATAACAATAAGTGAATGCTGTAGAGGACTTAAACTCATATATATATATAGTCAATGAAGATCAACATCAGAAAGAGTGAAGACATTGCAAAGTTGAAGAATAAGAAAAAAATGAGGAATTTCAAAACTGAAGAAAAACTCAAATTGAAGATTTGCAACATTTGTTGGTGGAGTAACCCATTGTATAAGAATGATGATTTCACACACCGCGTACAATTGTAGTAGGGCTCTGAGAATTAGTTTCTTCATTAATTTCTTCACACTTAGAGGGTTAGTCTTCATTGATTGAAGAAAAACGTTACTTCGTGTGTTGCGCATCAAAGTCATCAATTTTGCATAAGTGTTAGGATGTGTGTCCTTTTCAAAGAACATTCGAAGATTCTAAGATATTTAGCTCACACCTCAACTTGCAAAATCTCTTCTCGTCTAAGGGCTTAGTGAAGATATCTGCCAGCTGGTCTTCAGTCTTCACGTGGTTGATGGAGATGTCGCCCTTGAAGACATGATCACGAAGAAAATGATGACGGATCTGGATGTGCTTTGTCCTTGAGCGCTGAACTGGGTTGTGAGCAATCTTGATGGCACTCTCATTGTCAGAGTAGAGTGGAACATTCTTCATGTTGATGCCATAGTCCTTGAGGGTTTGCTTCATCCATAGTAATTTAGCACAGCAAGGCCCAACAGCTATGTACTCAGCTTCAGCAGTGGAGAGTGACACACAGTTCTGCTTCTTCGAGGACCAACAAACTATGGATTGTCCGAGGAAATGGCATGTGCCAGATGTTACCTTGCGATCCACTCGATCACCAGCATAGTCAGAGTCAGAATATCCAATGAGATCAAAATCAGAGCCCTTGGGATACCATAATCAAGGTGTTGGAGTGTGAGCTAGATATCGAAGAATATGTTTCATAGCCTTATGGTGTGATTCCTTTGGTGTAGCTTGAAATCGGGCACCCATGCAAACACTAAGCATAATATCTGGCCTAGATGCACATAGATACAATCAAGAGCCAATCAGGGAGCGGTATACCTTTTGATCGAAGTCTTTACCATTTTCATCGGTGCACAGATGGCCATTTGTGGGCATAGGGATTTTGGCGCCTTTGCAATCTTGCATGCCGAATTTCCTCAGAACATCCTTGAGGTATTTCTCTTGAGATATGAAGATGCCATTGCGTTGTTGACGAATTTGAAGGCCTAGGAAGAATTTCAGCTCACCCATCATGGAGATTTGATATTCTTCACGCATCATGTAGCCAAATTCGTCATTGTAACGTTCATCAGTACAGCCAAAGATAATATCGTCCACATAGATTTGACACACAAATAATTCATCATCATATGACTTAGTGAAAAGAGTTGGGTCAAGTGAACCGGGTTTGAAGCCTTTCTTCGTGAGGAATTCCTTCAAAGTATCATACCACGCCCGAGGGGCCTGCTTGAGGCCATAGAGGGCCTTGTTGAGTTTGAAGACTTTGTCAGGATGTTTAGGATCTTCAAAACCTGGGGGTTGAGCAACATATACTTCTTCCTCAAGCTTACCATTGAGGAATGCACTTTTCACATCCATTTGATATAAAATGATATTATGATGGTTAGCATAAGCAAGTAGTATCCTGTCGGTGTACTAAGGTAGGGGTACCTCAGTACCCCAACTTGTGCACGGGCAGTAGCAGCTTCCCGCGGCAGGGCCTACCACGTGCTTGCCGGAGACCTTTCTGCCCCATATAAGGCCACTCAAAAACAAAGTATACAAGACAGAAGATCAAGGCCCCGGCAAGTGGAGCTTGCCGGGAAGGCCGTCCCAGGCTCAAGATTACCTTACTAACACAAGACCCTAGCAAGTGGGACTTGCCAGGAAGACTAGAAGATTGCATTACAGAAGACATGCCTCGGCGCAGCATGCGCCCCGGCAGGACCCGGGGAGCGACAAGCTTCAGAGCCTGACAAGCTCCCGGGCCCGGCAAGGTCAGGACCCCGGCAAGGTGCTTGCCGGGGAGAGTTGCGCTGTGTGCCCGTGCTCCAGCTCATCGGTCCACGCGTCGCCCTGGGGCCCTTCCAGGGACGCGTGGCGGATGGCTGTGCAGCCTGGGGGACACGGTGGCACTCCACGGTGGTAAAGCTATCGTCGTGGCAAGCGGAGACGCAAGGGCGGGCGCTTTTGGGGTCGACGGCGACGGGCATTAAATGCTCTTGTCCCCCACTGTCAAAGTAGGTGATGACCACTGTTCATTCACTGTTCCCGCACTGTTCCAACTACCACCACTATTACATTTTTGCCCTTTTTCCTACGTTGACACCTGTCGGTGACCCCTTGAGCTATAAAAGGAGGCCCATGCACAACGTAGAAGGGGTTCGGAACCTAGATCGCTCATTCGCTCGGTGTAGCTAGTTCTTCAAGCTCCCGAGCTCTCCAACTCAATACAATCTAAGCAGGAGTAGGGTTTTACGCGTCCATCGCGGCCTGAACCTGGGTAAACTGCCCGCGTGCTCACTACGATCTGCTCTTTATGCTCCCTCCGCTCCCTTACCGCACGAACAAGGGGCTCCGGTCCCATAGGTGCTCGTGGTGGACAGTTTCCCCCGACATCTTTGGCACGCCAGGTAGGGGGCGTCGAGGTTGTGCGAACCTGATCCGGCGTTCACGCGGGCACGTTCTTCATCAACCTCTCCAGCTACATCTTCATCATCAACAACATGGCCCCGAAAAAGAAGGCTTCGGAGGTCGCAGGCCCGTCTGCGTCTGTTCCCCCACCACCAGAACCAACGGTGGGGGGAGGAGACGCCGGCGGAAGAGTGGTCGCCGGTGAGGAAACTCACGGCACCACTAAATCCAAGGACAAGGCGGACGGCCGGACCAACTCCAAGGCCTCGGTCTCCGTAGATGCGCCACGTCCATCTCAGCAAACAACTACCCAGCAGCGCCATGGCACAGGAGGTGGCATCCGCTTGCTGGGACAAGGGCAAACCGGAGGCTCGCGGGATGCTCCGGGCCATCGTCCTGGCACGAGCAAGGCGCGGTCGCCGGGGCGAGACCCTGCTCCTTCTAACCCTGTTAGGAGTCCGAGCATATCCCGCTCCTCGCGCCGCTCGCCCCCGCTCCCCTCCTCTCCAGCAGAAGCGCTCGCAAGGGCGCAACTGCTCCTCGACTTCCCTCCAGCGGCAGACAAGGCCGAAGACTGGAGGGCAACCATCCAGAGCCTGATCGCCTTCGCCAACAACGACTCTCCGCAGCAGCCAGCGACCTCGCGGCCGTGACAAGTCGAGAAGACGAAGGCCGACGGCGACAAGACCGCCGGGGGTGCAACCACCGTGCACTCCCCGCCGCGGAAGCAGAAGACGCCGCCCCGCCGGATCAACGTCGACGACGACTCTACGACGTCGTCGGATCCGCGGGCTCGTCGGGACCAGCGCCAAGTCCTTGACGACCGGCGACAAGAAGACGCTCGAACGACGATCGAGCGCCGCCGAGAAGCTCGGCGACAATCAGATCAGCGAGCTGGGAACGCTGTCGACACGTGCGTGCCCGGTGAACCAGGCGACTTGCCGTACGCGGCAGGTTGCCCTGCGTTTACCCGAGAGCTGCGGCGCGTCCAGTGGCCCAGCATGAAGAACTTCAAGCCCGACGTACCGGAGAAGTACGACGGCAAGACGCACCCCTCGGAATTCCTCAGCATATACACCATCGCGGTGCAGGCTGCCGGGGGGCGTGACGAGAAGATACTGGCGAACTACTTCCCGCTGGTGCTTAAGCCAAACGTCCGTTCTTGGCTTATGCACCTGCCGGAAGGCTCCATTTCTTCTTGGGCAGATCTTTGCCACCAGTTTGTTGGCGCCTTCACAGGCGGCCACAAACCCCACGGCCAGGAGAGCGATCTCCACATCTTGGCCCAGAAGGAAGGAGAACCTCTGCGCAAGTACATCCAACGCTTCAGCCGCGTGCAGCACAACATCCCCGACGTCCACCCTGCCGCGGTTATCAGCGCGTTCCACCAGAACGTGCGTAACCGCCGCATGTGTGAAGAAATGGCCATGACCAAGATACGGGATGTCAGCGAGCTCTATGCTCTAGCTGATAAGTGCGCGCGCGCCGAAGAGGGGAGGAGACTCCCCGGGGAGGATGCTGGCGCAGGGGGAAGCGACAGCGAGGATGCCGCCCCGGCAAAGAAGAGCCAGTGGCGGAACAACAGAAGAAAGAACAAGAAGGAAGTGCTTGCCGTCGAGAAGTCCGGCAAGGAGGCTCCCGCCAAGCAAGCACAGGCTGGCGGCTCCGGCAAGGAGCCTGCCCCTGTAGCGGCAGCCGACAAGCAGGACGGCTCCGACAAGCAATACTGCAAGATCCACCGCACCAAGGGCCACGACCTCTCCAACTGCAAACGCGTCGAGTACCTCGTCGAGCAGCAGAAAGCTGAGTACGAGAGGCGCGACAAGGAGAAGGCCCAAGGTGGCGGAGGGGAACCAAGCAAGAAGCGGCCATTCAATGGCCGGGGAGGACGCCGCGGCAAGGCCAAGCAGCGGCAAGGTGACCGACCTCCCCGGGGCCGCGACAAGGATGAAGAAGACGACGACGATGACATGGAGGAAGAGGATAACAGCGAGCAGGAGTTCCAGAAGGCCACGGAAGTCCTGTGCGTCGACGGCGGCGCCTCTCTGCACACTTCCCATCGCCAACTCAAGAAGTGGGTGCGGGAAGTAAACGCAGCGGAGCCACCCGTGGAGTCGCGCAGGCTCCTCAAATGGTCCAGCACGCCCATCATTTTCGATCTTGAGGATCACCCTGACCGCACCACAGCGGTCGGGTGCTTGCCGATGCTGGTCTCACCCACCATCCGCAACCTCAAGGTCACCAAAATGTTGGTTGACGGCGGGGCCGGGCTGAACTTGATCTCCTCAGCTGTGATCAAGAAACTCCAAATCCCAGATGGCGAGCTCGAAGAGACCGGGTCCTTCCAAGGAATAAACCCGGGGAGGAGCAAGCCCAAGGGGAAGATAACTCTGCCGGTGACCTTTGGCGGGGAGCTCAACTTCAGAACTGAGCGCATCACATTCAACGTCGCCGATATCCCATTACCATATAATGGGATACTCGGCCGTCCCGCCCTCGCCAAGTTCATGGCAGCTTCCCACTTCGCATACAACGTACTCAAGATGCCGGGGCCGATAAGCGTCATCACTGTCCATGGCGACAAGAAAGACGCGCTTATCTGCGCCGACAAGATCTACCGGGATGCAGCAGCCGCAGCAGAGAAGGATACACTTGCCGCTGAACCTCCCGGGGGGAAGAAGACCAAGACCAAGTCCGGCAAGTGCTCTGGGGCCCACTCCGGCAACCGCACCTCTTCGGAGTGCTGCGCTGCCGTCGAGGACGTTCCATCGAGCTCCACCGGCTAGTGCAAGAAGGGAATGGCCGCTCCTCCGGCAACCAAGAAGGTGCCCGCCAATGAGGACGGCACTGGTGGTACCTTCACCATCAGTGCCACACTTGACAGCAAATAGGAAAGCGCGCTCGTTGCCTTCCTGCGGGCGAATGTCGATGTGTTTGCCTGGCAACCATCTGACATCCCCGGTGTTCCCAGGAAGGTAATTGAGCACAAGCTTGCTGTTTGTCCTCATGCGCGGCCCGTCAAGCAGAAGGTCAGAAAGCAAGCCGTGGAGCGCCAAGAATTCATTGCCGAAGAAATCAAGAAGCTAGAAGCAGCAGGCCTGGTTAGAGGCGTGATCCATCCGACGTGGTTAGCAAACCCAGTCGTCGTGCGTAAGGCCAACGGGAAGTGGAGACTGTGTATAGACTTCACTGATGTGAATAAAGCATGTCCCAAGGATCCATTTCCCTTGCCGCGCATTGACCAGATTGTTGACTCCACTGCCGGATGTGAGCTGCTCTCTTTCCTTGATGCATATTCGGGTTACCATCAGATTTTCATGGCCAAGGAGGATGAAGAGAAGACTGCATTTATCACTCCATGTGGCACTTATTGCTTCATACGCATGCCATTTGGACTGAAGAATGCAGGATCAACATTTGCAAGGGTAGTGCACACTGCTTTTGAGCCACAGATCCACAGAAATGTAGAGGCTTACATGGACGATATTGTGGTGAAGAGCAAGAGCAAGGATACCCTGGTCCAAGATTTGGAAGAAACATTTCAGAACCTGCGCAAGATACAGCTTAAGTTGAACCCCGAGAAGTGCGTCTTTGGAGTCCCTTCCGGCAAGCTTCTCGGGTTCTTTGTGTCACAGAGGGGGATCGAAGCCAATCCCGACAAGATTAAAGCCATCGAGCAGATCGAAGCCCCGAAGCGCGTCAAGGATGTCAGAAGGCTTGCAGGTTGTGTGGCTGCCCTCAGTAGGTTCATTTCAAAGTCTGCAGAACGCGCCCTACCTTTCTTCAAAATCTTGAAGAAGGCAGGTCCCATGAAGTGGACTCCGGAAGCGGAGGCAGCGCTGCAAGACTTGAAACGGTACCTATCCTCCACTCCGATACTTGTCGCACCTAGGCCATAGGAGAAGTTGCTGCTGTACCTAGCGGCAACCAACCAGGTGGTTAGTGCTGCGTTAGTAGCGGAGAGGGAGGCCGACGAGGAGTCAGCACCACCGGCGAGCGAATCCAGCGACAAGCAGGGGGCTACTCCGACAAGCTCTGGCCCCGACAAGGACAACTCTGCGCAGGAGCAAGAAGAAGTGCGGAAGAAGATGGTGCAGCGCCCAGTGTATTTTGTAAGTTCCCTCTTGCAGGGGGCTAGATCAAGATACTCTGGGGTGCAGAAATTGCTTTTCAGCCTCCTCATGGCCTCGAGAAAGCTGCGCCATTACTTTCAGGCACATGAGATAACAGTGGTTACTCGCTTTCCGCTGAAGAGAATATTGCACAATCCAGAAGCAACAGGCAGGATCGTTGAGTGGGCACTGGAACTGTCAAGCTTTGGACTCAAGTTTGAAAGTACCTCAACCATACAGAGCCGAGCTTTGGCAGAATTCATAGCTGAATGGACCCCGACGCCCGATGAGGAAGTTCTAGAGACAAGTGTACCCGTACAAGAAGCGACAAGTGAATGGGTAATGTACTTTGATGGTGCCTTCTCGCTGCAAGGCGCCGGTGCCGGCGTGGTACTCATCGCGCCCACCGGAGAACACCTCAAATATGTTATCCAGATGCACTTTCCCAGGGAGCAAGCGACAAACAACACTGCTGAGTATGAAGGCTTGCTTGCCGGCCTCAGAATTGCAGCTGAACTTGGGATCAGGAAGCTAATTGTGCGGGGAGATTCTCAGTTGGTGGTTGAAAGTGCAACTAATCCCCGGGTGGTTTTGGTAATTAATAACAACATATATATCATTGAACTAATATTCTCTTGAGAATCATTTCAGAAAAGTTCGATGATATGGGTATGGAAATGTCCGAAGAAGTGGACCCCTCAAAATGCTAAGACAAGCATTGGCAAAAGCTCAAGACTCCATTTTTGGTTTAGAGATCAAAGATCACATTGAGTCCATAGGAAAAGCCAATACTATTAAAAGGGGATGAGGTTGTGTTAATGTTCTTGTTGCTCAAGTGCTTGGTGATCTAGCTCCCTCAACTATCAGCACTCTTCACTTTACAACACACTCATAAGTAATCTCGGACAAACCGATTCTGCAAACTCAGTCCCACCGAGATGAACCACTTCAGTTCTTTCCCTAAACCCTAACTTTTCGGTCCATCCGATTCTGAGTCTCGGTCTCACCGAAAATGTTCTGCCAACCTTCTGTAACCAAATGACAGCATTTCGGAATATCCGAGTTGTTGTTTTCGGTCACACCGAGATGGCAAACCCTAACCTTTGACTCACTTCGGACAAACCGAGATGGTATTTTCGGTCCCACCGAAAATCCCAACGTTCACTATATTTGAACTTTCGGTCTTACCGAGTTTCACTTCGGTCTCACCGAGATTGGTCAAATGTGTGTGTAACGGTTGGATTTTGTGTGGAGGCTATATATACCCCTCCACCCCCTCCTCATTCGTGAGGAGAGCCATCAGAAAGTACCACCACTTCTACCATACACTTTCTGAGAAGTGAACCACCTACCCTTGTGTTGAGATCAAGCCATTCCATTCCTACCATATGAAACTTGATCTCTAGCCTTCCCAAGTTGCTTTCCACAAGCAAGGTAAAACAGTCTGCAGTTGCTAAGAAGCTCAACTTGGAAGAGCCTGCTCCAAGCAAGGTGAAGAAGACTTCCAAAAGGAAGAGGGTTGTTTATGCTGAACCTCAAGTTGATGCTGAAGAAGAAGAAGAAGAAGCACCCCAGCCTCCTCCTCAGAAAGCTAAGTTTATGGGTGATGCTATTCGGGCTCAAGCCTCCTCTAAGCCCAAGAAGCCTGCTCCTTCCAAAGCAGCTCCAGCCAAGCCCAAGAGAACAACCAGAAGCATTCCAGCTTCTGAGAAGAACAAAGGAGAGATGCCACCGTCTGAATCAGATGAAGAGCATGTGTTGCTCAAGCTCCGTCCCAAGTTGCCACTCCACAATGATGCTCATCCTCAAGCTGAGGACATGAAGGCAAGGAAGGACAAAGGTCTCAGGCTATGGAGACAGTCTGATCCATACGCCGTAAGGAGAAGGACTGCTGTGGACCCCAGATTCCACACCAGAGAGCAGCAGGATTTCTATGAGACCGTGCTAATGGATAAGAAGCCCATTGTTGCTGACACCAGGTATGTTGACTGGAAGTACATTGACAGTGAAGAGCACCGGGACTTCTTTCCCCATGTGCATGAGAGCTTTACTGCATGTGGAGTTGCTGACTTCGTGGGTCAAGAGCTGACAGCCTGGAATGACGAGATGATCATGCAGTTCTATGCCACAGCCCACTTCTACCCTGATGGCAAGATCACCTGGATGACTGAAGGTCAAAGGTTTTCTTCAACTGTTGAAGAATGGGCAGAACTTCTGAACGCTCCAGTGCAGAGAGAGGACGACATTGATGTCTATGGGATTCCTAAGAAGAGTCATGATTCCATGAAGAATATGTACAAGGAGATCCCAGCTGCTGATTTAGAGGGATGGAAGCTCGGCTCAGTGTATTATCTCCAGGCAGGTCTGACCACCACTAACACTATTCTGAGGCATACTTTGATGCCTAAGTCAGGTGACCACCGGATGATACGAGGCTATTCTATCAACATGCTGCACATTCTCGATGAGAAGGCACCTTTTAAGGTGATGGACTTGATGGTAGAAACCATTAAGAGGACTGCAGCTGACCAGAAGAGGTCATGTGGGTTTGCACCGCAGATACAGATGCTCATCAACGCCAAGTTTGGCACGGGAAAATTCATGTTGGATAGGAAGCACTTGCCACTGCAGCCAGAGCATGAGGACAACGTAGTTGTGATGGATGAAGAGGATCCCACCTCAGTTGAAGGGCAAGCCAAAATTGAAGCTGCGAAGAAAGCTAAAGCTGACAAAGAGGCAGCAGCTGCAGCAGCTAAGCCAAAGAGCTTTGGAGAACAAATTCTTGAAGCTACCCAAAGGATTGAACAACGCCTGGCCAGCATTGAGCAATCTCAGGAGAGCCTTGAGAGGATTGTCGAGGACAAGATCCACGCTCTGGACGTGAAGCTGACTGAGATTCAGGTGTCTGTCAACAAGCTTGAGGCAGACATGGAGGAGACTAGGCAGGAGAGAGCAGAGCTTATGCAGGATGATCTAGTCCAGGACTCTCATCGCCAGACTGCTCAGGTTCCCAGAGGATCCAGATCTGCAGCTATCCCAGTGACAGACTCCAGGGCTACCACTTCAGCACCAGCTACAGCTCCAGCAGTTCCTACAGCTCCAGCATCCACTCCTCCACCGCAGACTTCAGCAGAGGTCTTCGCAGATGCAGCTATCTCTACACCGACATCTACCGAGACGGGAGCCGCCAGCAGAGCCCGCAGTGACGTTTAGCTCTATACCTTTTCGAACTTTTTGGTAACTTGTTGCCAAAGGGGGAGAAATTGTTATAGATCATAGGGCTTCGAGAGAGAGAGTGCTCTTTCGTCTTCAACAAGTTCAGCAAGATCATAGACTTCAGCAGAGGTCTTCGCAGATAAGCCTAATGGTCAAGAACTTCAACAAGTTCTACAAGAACAGAGGCAAAGAAAGAAGCTCAAAGTCTAGATCATATGATGAAAAGAGATCTTCTAGTCGTGATCGAAACTGCTACAATTGTGGAAGACCCGGACACTTCTCAAATGAGTGTACGGCTCCCCACAAGAGAAGAGAAGAATCTCCAAGAAGAAGAGCAAGAGATGAGTCACCTCGGGGAGAGAGAAGGAGTAGAGATGATCGTTATGAACGAAGACCTTCTCGGAGAAGCAAGGATTCGGAGAGGAAAGACAAGTCATCAAGGAGCTACACAAGAAGAAGACATCAAGCTCATGTTGGTGAATGGGTCTCCGGCTCCGACTCTGACAATCAATCCGATGGAAGCTATCACTCCGACTCCGACTATAGTCAAGATGAAGGTGTTGCTGGACTTGCACTCGTATCCTCCAACTCCAACTCCTACGACTTATTTGATTCACCGAATGAGGGAATTGGAAGATGCTTCATGGCTAAAGGTCCCAAGGTAACACATCCTGAATTCATTGACTTTGATAGTGATGAGGATGACTTGCTTGGTGAAGATGAGCTCTTGCATGATAAATCTAGTGAGCTTAGTAATGATGAAAATGCTAGTAGTCTTTATAGTCGAGAAGAGTCGAATGACAATGCTATGAAGGAGATTGAGCGTCTAACTAAAGAACTAAACACTCTTAAGTTAGCTCATGAAACAACTCAAGAAGATCATAGAGAGCTCCTAAGATCTCATGAGAAGCTACGCTTCGAGAAGCTCACTCTAGAGCAAGAACATGAGTTTCTAAAAGCGATCAATGACGATCTTCGAAAGAAGAGTTCTTCATATCTTGCCAAACGACTTCTCTTGTCTAATTTCTTGCCACCTATTAAGACTAAGCATGACAAGCATAAGAAAAATTCTTCCTCTAGTAGTAACAATAACAATGTTAAATCAAACGTTGTTACTTCTAGTAGTTCTCTTGATTCCACTAACAATGTTTCAAGCCAAGTTACACTTGAGCAAGAAAATAGCTTATTGAAGGAAATCATAGAGAAAGGTGTCTACAAGAGTCTTGCCGGAAGCAAGAACTTTGAGGAGATTGTTCGCAAACAAGGAAGACACCGGAAGAATCAAGGGATTGGTTTTGAGCGAAAGTTCAACGCCGAAGGTGTTGAGTGGGAAGAAGGTCAATACCCTACTCCACAGTTTGTCTCACAAAAGGAGAAGTATGATCCTACTTCTTCCAATGTGGAACAAGCTCAAGATGACCTTCCACCACAAGACCACAAGCTAAAGGCCAAGGACAAGCTTCAAGAAGAGATTGATGCATTCATTGAAGCACCTCAAGCCATGGTCAAGTGGGTTCCCAAGGACACATCAAGTTCTACTTCGTCAAGCTCAACTACAACACCAAGGATTCCCATCAAGATGATGTGGATCCCAAAGAAGAAGAACTAGTAGGTTCTTGAGGGTGACTCCGCCAACAAACTTCACTCATATTCTTTTTGGCAAGAACTTGTGCAATCAACTTCCACATCATGCACTTGTTCATGGAGTCACAAACCCTCTTGTTGGTAAGTCAAGGGACAAGGTAATCATTGCTTTCATGGATATCATCTTTTGTGTACTTCACTCTATGTCTATGGATATTCTTGTTTGTTCCTTGTGGGACTAACCCATGTAGGTATTGAAAGTGCCCTAATCCAAAGGATTGCTCCTAACTCATGATGATCTACATCAACATTGAGCATCCACATCCTCAACATCTACATGAAGTCTTCTACGACAACCCAAGGTTAGTTTGACCCTTTAAAAGGGGTTCTCACATCTAGGGGGAGCTTTGCTCTAAAAAATTGGGCTAAAGCATCTCCAAGTGATGTGAACACATAAATGCTTTATGTAAAAGTGGTAACCCCACTTGTGCTTAAACGATGAGTATGACCTATGATCAAATGTTCTCATTTGGCTCCTAAGTCAATATACTCATATATAGATGACCTAGTCATCGACAAATTGTGTGCTAGTAGCTAGAGTGATTGGTTGTGAATGTTTGACACATATTTCAGTTGCTATCTTATTGTGTGAGCATGTTGAATGCATGATTCTATTCATTCAAGGACATCCATTTGTGGTTTTGATTGTTTTGGTTTCTTTTCTGGCCAAATGGATGGACAAGAATGCCTAAGCACCTTTCCCTAGCTATCTATGCTTTCTTGTCTCAAAACTCTATTCATGCTCATATCACAACTTTGAACAAGTCTTTTTCGGACAGTCCGAGTGAGGAGCACTCGGAACCACCGATTCGTCTAAGGCTGACTTCCAAAACCTTCTAAGTCCATTTCGGTCTGACCGGTTTCTCAATATCGGTCCAACCGAAACGCTTAGACTGATCTAGGTTTCATCTCGGTGAAACCGAGTTCAAACTCTCGGTCTGACCGATATGTGTAACTGCACAGCAGATATACATCTCGGTGACACCGAGTTTTTCAACTCGGTCCCACCGACAGCACGGGGTTATATATACCTGAGGGGCTGCGCGCGATTTCTTTCTTCAAACCGTTCGCCCCCAAGACCCCTGCTGCCGCCGCCCTGGTCTACGGATCGTCGCCTTCGTCGCCTGTGTGCCCTCGCCGCAGGTCTCCGCCGCCGTCAACGGTAATCTTCTCCACCGTTGCCGCCGTAGAGGGACACCACCAAGTTAGGGTGTGTCCCGATCCCTTTTCGTGCTCCACTGCTGATTCTTGCACGATAGGCTGCCATGATTCAATCCATGTTTGATATGTTCCCCACACAATAGTTCAGATCGTCTAGTTTCGAGGAAAATTCTTAGGTTTAGGTTTCCACGGAATGCATCTCGGTGAAGCCGATTTTTGAAAATCGGAATGACCGATTCGGCCTCTGGCCATTGCACTGCATAGTTCGGTTTAACCGAGTTGTGCCAATCGGAACGACCGAAAAGAAGTTTCAGTGAAACCCTAAGTTTTCGGTAGGACCGAAACCCATTTCGGTCTGACCTAAAGTGGTGTGTAGGTTTCTGTTGAGCACTTCGGTTGCACCGAAACCTAAAATCGGTTTGACCGAAATACATTCTGTGAAAACTCAAAACTAAGTTTTTAACTCATTTTTTTGCAAAAACTTCTGCAGTTGTGATAACTCTTCCATTCTGCCTATACCTTATCTTTTCACAGGTCTTTCAGCAATGCCAGATGTCAGTGACAGCCAGAACAGGTCTGAATCACCGTTTGCTGAAATTCCAGAGGCAGATACAAGTCCTGCAAGCAGCTCTAGTGATGATGGTGAGAGGAGCACCCCTAGTGGTCTGCCTCCCGCAGCTACGAGAACCAGGAAGAAGAGAACTTCAGATGATGAGGACTCCGACTTTGTTGCCGAGGAAGTTACCTCCAAGCCCAAGAGGAATGTGGTTGCCAAAGAGCACCAAGGGCAGCAGCCAAGGAAAGGTACAAGCAAGGTAAAACAGTCTGCAGTTGCTAAGAAGCTCAACTTGGAAGAGCCTGCTCCAAGCAAGGTGAAGAAGACTTCCAAAAGGAAGAGGGTTGTTTATGCTGAACCTCAAGTTGATGCTGAAGAAGAAGAAGAAGAAGCACCCCAGCCTCCTCCTCAGAAAGCTAAGTTTATGGGTGATGCTATTCGGGCTCAAGCCTCCTCTAAGCCCAAGAAGCCTGCTCCTTCCAAAGCAGCTCCAGCCAAGCCCAAGAGAACAACCAGAAGCATTCCAGCTTCTGAGAAGAACAAAGGAGAGATGCCACCGTCTGAATCAGATGAAGAGCATGTGTTGCTCAAGCTCCGTCCCAAGTTGCCACTCCACAATGATGCTCATCCTCAAGCTGAGGACATGAAGGCAAGGAAGGACAAAGGTCTCAGGCTATGGAGACAGTCTGATCCATACGCCGTAAGGAGAAGGACTGCTGTGGACCCCAGATTCCACACCAGAGAGCAGCAGGATTTCTATGAGACCGTGCTAATGGATAAGAAGCCCATTGTTGCTGACACCAGGTATGTTGACTGGAAGTACATTGACAGTGAAGAGCACCGGGACTTCTTTCCCCATGTGCATGAGAGCTTTACTGCATGTGGAGTTGCTGACTTCGTGGGTCAAGAGCTAACAGCCTGGAATGACGAGATGATCATGCAGTTCTATGCCACTGCCCACTTCTACCCTGATGGCAAGATCACCTGGATGACTGAAGGTCAAAGGTTTTCTTCGACTGTTGAAGAATGGGCAGAACTTCTGAACGCTCCAGTGCAGAGAGAGGACGACATTGATGTCTATGGGATTCCTAAGAAGAGTCATGATTCCATGAAGAATATGTACAAGGAGATCCCAGCTGCTGATTTAGAGGGATGGAAGCTCGGCTCAGTGTATTATCTCCAGGCAGGTCTGACCACCACTAACACTATTCTGAGGCATACTTTGATGCCTAAGTCAGGTGACCACCGGATGATACGAGGCTATTCTATCAACATGCTGCACATTCTCGATGAGAAGGCACCTTTTAAGGTGATGGACTTGATGGTAGAAACCATTAAGAGGACTGCAGCTGACCAGAAGAGGTCATGTGGGTTTGCACCGCAGATACAGATGCTCATCAACGCCAAGTTTGGCACAGGCAAATTCATGTTGGATAGGAAGCACTTGCCACTGCAGCCAGAGCATGAGGACAACGTAGTTGTGATGGATGAAGAGGATCCCACCTCAGTTGAAGGGCAAGCCAAAATTGAAGCTGCGAAGAAAGCTAAAGCTGACAAAGAGGCAGCAGCTGCAGCAGCTAAGCCAAAGAGCTTTGGAGAACAAATTCTTGAAGCTACCCAAAGGATTGAACAACGCCTGGCCAGCATTGAGCAATCTCAGGAGAGCCTTGAGAGGATTGTCGAGGACAAGATCCACGCTCTGGACGTGAAGCTGACTGAGATTCAGGTGTCTGTCAACAAGCTTGAGGCAGACATGGAGGAGACTAGGCAGGAGAGAGCAGAGCTTATGCAGGATGATCTAGTCCAGGACTCTCATCGCCAGACTGCTCAGGTTCCCAGAGGATCCAGATCTGCAGCTATCCCAGTGACAGACTCCAGGGCTACCACTTCAGCACCAGCTACAGCTCCAGCAGTTCCTACAGCTCCAGCATCCACTCCTCCACCGCAGACTTCAGCAGAGGTCTTCGCAGATGCAGCTATCTCTACACCGACATCTACCCAGACAGGAGCCGCCAGCAGAGCCCGCAGTGACGTTTAGCTCTATACCTTTTCGAACTTTTTGGTAACTTGTTGCCAAAGGGGGAGAAATTGTTATAGATCATAGGGCTTCGAGAGAGAGAGTGCTCTTTCGTCTTTTCGTTCTTTTGCCGGTTTTCCTTGAGATACATTGGTTTCTTTTGGTTCCAGATACTTTATGTGTGCTTGCTACTACATTTGATGCTACCTTAATGAGTGCTCAGTCATACTATGCTTTAATGTGTGCTTATTGCTTATCATATGCTATTTCTTATTGTATGGCTATTTACTCTTGTCTTGGTGATTGAGTGCATGTTACTCATTCTTATCATTTTGTGCGCTCCACCAAGATGTATGTGACATGGAAGAGTGACCCATAATCCTAATCGATTGTGCATTTGCATTCAAACGCAAATTTTTAAATAGTGCACAAATTTAGGGGGAGCTCTTGTTTATCACATACTTCTCAAAGCGACGATATTATTCTTTGATTATATCCTTTGTCGAAGCTTTGATCTATATGTTGTCATCAATTACCAAAAAGGGGGAGATTGAAAGTGCAACTAATCCCCGGGTGGTTTTGGTAATTAATAACAACATATATATCATTGAACTAATATTCTCTTGAGAATCATTTCAGAAAAGTTCGATGATATGGGTATGGAAATGTCTGAAGAAGTGGACCCCTCAAAATGCTAAGACAAGCATTGGCAAAAGCTCAAGACTCCATTTTTGGTTTAGTGATCAAAGATCACATTGAGTCCATAGGAAAAGCCAATACTATTAAAAGGGGATGAGGTTGTGTTAATGTTCTTGTTGCTCAAGTGCTTGGTGATCTAGCTCCCTCAACTATCAGCACTCTTCACTTTACAACACACTCATAAGTAATCTCGGACAAACCGATTCTGCATACTCAGTCCCACCGAGATGAACCACTTCAGTTATTTCCCCAAACCCTAACTTTTCGGTCCATCCGATTCTGAGTCTCGGTCTCACCGAAAATCTTCTGCCAACCTTCTGTAACCAACTGACAGCATTTCGGAATATCCGAGTTGTTGTTTTCGGTCACACCGAGATGGCAAACCCTAACCTTTGACTCACTTCGGACACACCGAGATGGTATTTTCGGTCCCACCGAAAATCCCAACGTTCACTACATTTGAACTTTCGGTCTGACCGAGTTTTCACTTCGGTCTCACCGAGATTGGTCAAATGTGTGTGTAACGGTTGGATTTTGTGTGGAGGCTATATATACCCCTCCACCCCCTCCTCATTCGTGAGGAGAGCCATCAGAAAGTACCACCATTCCTACCATACACTTTCTGAGAAGTGAACCACCTACCCTTGTGTTGAGATCAAGCCATTCCATTCCTACCATATGAAACTTGATTTCTAGTCTTCCCAAGTTGCTTTCCACTCAAATCTTTCTTCCACCACAGCCATATCAGTGAGGAGAGTTGAGTGTTGGGGAGATTATCACTTGAAGCACAAGAGCAAGGAGTTCATCATCATCAACACCGTCTATTACCTTTTGGGGGGTGGTGCCTCCTAGATTGGTTAGGTGTCGCTTGGGAGCCTCCGTCTTTGAGATGTGGAGTTGAACCAAGAAGTTTGTAAGGGCAAGGAGATCGCCTACTTCGTGAAGATCTACCCCGAGTAAGGCTAGTCCTCCGTGGGCGTAGGCCGTGATGGAATAGACAAGGTTGCTTCTTCGTGGACCCTTCGTGGGTGGAGCCCTCCGTGGACTCGCGCAGCCGTTACCCTCCGTGGGTTGAAGTCTCCATCAACGTGGATGTACGATAGCACCACCTATCGGAACCACGACAAAAATCTCCGTGTCACCAAACTGCGTTTGATCTTCTCCACCTCTCTTTTACATGTGCAATTTACTTTTCGCTGCTTATACTCTAGAATTGCATGTGTAGGGTGATACTTGAATTGATCTTAATTGTGAAACTGCCAAAAACATTGCATGATCTAAAGGCAGATTTTTTATATTGTCAAGTAGTCTAATCACCCCCCCTCTAGACCTACTTTCGATCCTACAAGTGGTATCAGAGCTTTGGTCTCCATTGCCTTGGTTTCCATTGCATTGGACTCCATAAGCTTGGTTTCACAACCTAGGAGAGTATGGCGTCTAGTGAGGGTAATTATCGTAGAGGTCCTTACTTTGATGGTACAAATTTTGCTAGTTGGAAGCATAAAATGAAAATGCATATTCTTGGTCATAACCCAGCCGCATGGGGCATTATTTGTGTTGGCATGCAAGGTGATTTCTTTGAAGAAGGAAAAGTTCCGGATCGCGAAGCTACACCCGAAGAATTGAAGATGTTGCAAAACAATGCTCAAGCTTGTGACATTCTCTTCAATGCTTTGTGTCCCGAAGAGTTCAACAAAATCAGTCGTCTTGAGAATGCTAAGGAGATTTGGGATACTTTGGTTGAAATGCACGAAGGTACCGAATCTGTGAAGGAATCAAAGCTAGATATTCTTCAAGGTCAACTTGACAAGTTCAAGATGAAGGATGGTGAAGGAGTCGCTGAAATGTACTCTAGGCTTGCTCTCATTACAAATGAGATTGCTGGCTTAGGAAGCGAAGAAATGACCGACCGATTCATCATTAAGAAGATTCTCAGAGCTTTGGATGGAAAGTATGACACCGTGTGCACTTTGATCCAAATGATGTCAAACTACAAGACTCTCAAGCCAACTGAAGTCATTGGAAGAATTGTTGCTCATGAAATGACACTTAAGGATAAGGAAGAGCTTCACAACAAGTCAAGTGGTGCTTACAAAGCTACAAGTGATGCTCCTACTACCTCAAGTGACAAGCTAATTTCCAATGAAGAGATAAGCCTAATGGTCAAGAACTTCAACAAGTTCTACAAGAACAGAGGCAAAGAAAGAAGCTCAAAGTCTAGATCATATGATGAAAAGAGATCTTCTAGTCGTGATCGAAATTGCTACAATTGTGGAAGACCCGGACACTTCTCAAATGAGTGTACGGCTCCCCACAAGAGAAGAGAAGAATCTCCAAGAAGAAGAGCAAGAGATGAGTCACCTCGGAGAGAGAGAAGGAGTAGAGATGATCGTTATGAACGAAGACCTTCTCGGAGAAGCAAGGATTCGGAGAGGAAAGACAAGTCATCAAGGAGCTACACAAGAAGAAGACATCAAGCTCATGTTGGTGAATGGGTCTCCGGCTCCGACTCTGACAATCAATCCGATGGAAGCTATCACTCCGACTCCGACTATAGTCAAGATGAAGGTGTTGCTGGACTTGCACTCGTATCCTCCAACTCCAACTCCTACGACTTATTTGATTCACCGAATGAGGGAATTGGAAGATGCTTCATGGCTAAAGGTCCCAAGGTAACACATCCTGAATTCATTGACTTTGATAGTGATGAGGATGACTTGCTTGGTGAAGATGAGCTCTTGCATGATAAATCTAGTGAGCTTAGTAATGATGAAAATGATAGTAGTCTTTATAGTCGAGAAGAGTCGAATGACAATGCTATGAAGGAGATTGAGCGTCTAACTAAAGAACTAAACACTCTTAAGTTAGCTCATGAAACAACTCAAGAAGATCATAGAGAGCTCCTAAGATCTCATGAGAAGCTACGCTTCGAGAAGCTCACTCTAGAGCAAGAACATGAGTTTCTAAAAGCGATCAATGACGATCTTCGAAAGAAGAGTTCTTCATATCTTGCCAAACGACTTCTCTTGTCTAATTTCTTGCCACCTATTAAGACTAAGCATGACAAGCATAAGAAAAATTCTTCCTCTAGTAGTAACAATAACAATGTTAAATCAAATGTTGTTACTTCTAGTAGTTCTCTTGATTCCACTAACAATGTTTCAAGCCAAGTTACACTTGAGCAAGAAAATAGCTTATTGAAGGAAATCATAGAGAAAGGTGTCTACAAGAGTCTTGCCGGAAGCAAGAACTTTGAGGAGATTGTTCGCAAACAAGGAAGACACCGGAAGAATCAAGGGATTGCTTTTGAGCGAAAGTTCAACGCCGAAGGTGTTGAGTGGGAAGAAGGTCAATACCCTACTCCACAGTTTGTCTCACAAAAGGAGAAGTATGATCCTACTTCTTCCAATGTGGAACAAGCTCAAGATGACCTTCCACCACAAGACCACAAGCTAAAGGCCAAGGACAAGCTTCAAGAAGAGATTGATGCATTCATTGAAGCACCTCAAGCCATGGTCAAGTGGGTTCCCAAGGACACATCAAGTTCTACTTCGTCAAGCTCAACTACAACACCAAGGATTCCCATCAAGATGATGTGGATCCCAAAGAAGAAGAACTAGTAGGTTCTTGAGGGTGACTCCGACAACAAACTTCACTCATATTCTTTTTGGCAAGAACTTGTGCAATCAACTTCCACATCATGCACTTGTTCATGGAGTCACAAACCCTCTTGTTGGTAAGTCAAGGGACAAGGTAATCATTGCTTTCATGGATATCATCTTTTGTGTACTTCACTCTATGTCTATGGATATTCTTGTTTATTCCTTGTGGGACTAACCCATGTAGGTATTGAAAGTGCCCTAATCCAAAGGATTGCTCCTAACTCATGATGATCTACATCAACATTGAGCATCCACATCCTCAACATCTACATGAAGTCTTCTACGACAACCCAAGGTTAGTTTGACCCTTTAAAAGGGGTTCTCACATCTAGGGGGAGCTTTGCTCTAAAAAATTGGGCTAAAGCATCTCCAAGTGATGTGAACACATAAATGCTTTATGTAAAAGTGGTAACCCCACTTGTGCTTAAACGATGAGTATGACCTATGATCAAATGTTCTCATTTGGCTCCTAAGTCAATATACTCATATATAGATGACCTAGTCATCGACAAATTGTGTGCTAGTAGCTAGAGTGATTGGTTGTGAATGTTTGACACATATTTCAGTTGCTATCTTATTGTGTGAGCATGTTGAATGCATGATTCTATTCATTCAAGGACATCCATTTGTGGTTTTGATTGTTTTGGTTTCTTTTCTGGCCAAATGGATGGACAAGAATGCCTAAGCACCTTTCCCTAGCTATCTATGCTTTCTTGTCTCAAAACTCTATTCATGCTCATATCACAACTTTGAACAAGTCTTTTTCGGACAGTCCGAGTGAGGAGCACTCGGAACCACCGATTCGTCTAAGGCTGACTTCCAAAACCTTCTAAGTCCATTTCGGTCTGACCGGTTTCTCAATATCGGTCCAACCGAAACGCTTAGACTGATCTAGGTTTCATCTCGGTGAAACCGAGTTCAAACTCTCGGTCTGACCGATATGTGTAACTGCACAGCAGATATACATCTCGGTGACACCGAGTTTTTCAACTCGGTCCCACCGACAGCACGGGGTTATATATACCTGAGGGGCTGCGCGCGATTTCTTTCTTCAAACCGTTCGCCCCCAAGACCCCTGCTGCCGCTGCCCTGGTCTACGGATCATCGCCTTCGTCGCCTGTGTGCCCTCGCCGCAGGTCTCCGCCGCCGTCAACGGTAATCATCTCCACCGTTGCCGCCGTAGAGGGACACCACCAAGTTAGGGTGTGTCCCGATCCCTTTTCGTGCTCCACTGCTGATTCTTGCACGATAGGCTGCCATGATTCAATCCATGTTTGATATGTTCCCCACACAATAGTTCAGATCGTCTAGTTTCGAGGAAAATTCTTAGGTTTAGGTTTCCACGGAATGCATCTCGGTGAAGCCGATTTTTGAAAATCGGAATGACCGATTCGGCCTCTGGCCATTGCACTGCATAGTTCGGTTTAACCGAGTTGTGCCAATCGGAACGACCGAAAAGAAGTTTCAGTGAAACCCTAAGTTTTCGGTAGGACCGAAACCCATTTCGGTCTGACCTAAAGTGGTGTGTAGGTTTCTGTTGAGCACTTCGGTTGCACCGAAACCTAAAATCGGTTTGACCGAAATACATTCTGTGAAAACTCAAAACTAAGTTTTTAACTCATTTTTTTGCAAAAACTTCTGCAGTTGTGATAACTCTTCCATTCTGCCTATACCTTATCTTTTCACAGGTCTTTCAGCAATGTCAGATGTCAGTGACAGCCAGAACAGGTCTGAATCACCGTTTGCTGAAATTCCAGAGGCAGATACAAGTCCTGCAAGCAGCTCTAGTGATGATGGTGAGAGGAGCACCCCTAGTGGTCTGCCTCCCGCAGCTACGAGAACCAGGAAGAAGAGAACTTCAGATGATGAGGACTCCGACTTTGTTGCCGAGGAAGTTACCTCCAAGCCCAAGAGTAATGTGGTTGCCAAAGAGCACCAAGGGCAGCAGCCAAGGAAAGGTACAAGCAAGGTAAAACAGTCTGCAGTTGCTAAGAAGCTCAACTTGGAAGAGCCTGCTCCAAGCAAGGTGAAGAAGACTTCCAAAAGGAAGAGGGTTGTTTATGCTGAACCTCAAGTTGATGCTGAAGAAGAAGAAGAAGAAGCACCCCAGCCTCCTCCTCAGAAAGCTAAGTTTATGGGTGATGCTATTCGGGCTCAAGCCTCCTCTAAGCCCAAGAAGCCTGCTCCTTCCAAAGCAGCTCCAGCCAAGCCCAAGAGAACAACCAGAAGCATTCCAGCTTCTGAGAAGAACAAAGGAGAGATGCCACCGTCTGAATCAGATGAAGAGCATGTGTTGCTCAAGCTCCGTCCCAAGTTGCCACTCCACAATGATGCTCATCCTCAAGCTGAGGACATGAAGGCAAGGAAGGACAAAGGTCTCAGGCTATGGAGACAGTCTGATCCATACGCCGTAAGGAGAAGGACTGCTGTGGACCCCAGATTCCACACCAGAGAGCAGCAGGATTTCTATGAGACCGTGCTAATGGATAAGAAGCCCATTGTTGCTGACACCAGGTATGTTGACTGGAAGTACATTGACAGTGAAGAGCACCGGGACTTCTTTCCCCATGTGCATGAGAGCTTTACTGCATGTGGAGTTGCTGACTTCGTGGGTCAAGAGCTGACAGCCTGGAATGACGAGATGATCATGCAGTTCTATGCCACAGCCCACTTCTACCCTGATGGCAAGATCACCTGGATGACTGAAGGTCAAAGGTTTTCTTCAACTGTTGAAGAATGGGCAGAACTTCTGAACGCTCCAGTGCAGAGAGAGGACGACATTGATGTCTATGGGATTCCTAAGAAGAGTCATGATTCCATGAAGAATATGTACAAGGAGATCCCAGCTGCTGATTTAGAGGGATGGAAGCTCGGCTCAGTGTATTATCTCCAGGCAGGTCTGACCACCACTAACACTATTCTGAGGCATACTTTGATGCCTAAGTCAGGTGACCACCGGATGATACGAGGCTATTCTATCAACATGCTGCACATTCTCGATGAGAAGGCACCTTTTAAGGTGATGGACTTGATGGTAGAAACCATTAAGAGGACTGCAGCTGACCAGAAGAGGTCATGTGGGTTTGCACCGCAGATACAGATGCTCATCAACGCCAAGTTTGGCACAGGCAAATTCATGTTGGATAGGAAGCACTTGCCACTGCAGCCAGAGCATGAGGACAACGTAGTTGTGATGGATGAAGAGGATCCCACCTCAGTTGAAGGGCAAGCCAAAATTGAAGCTGCGAAGAAAGCTAAAGCTGACAAAGAGGCAGCAGCTGCAGCAGCTAAGCCAAAGAGCTTTGGAGAACAAATTCTTGAAGCTACCCAAAGGATTGAACAACGCCTGGCCAGCATTGAGCAATCTCAGGAGAGCCTTGAGAGGATTGTCGAGGACAAGATCCACGCTCTGGACGTGAAGCTGACTGAGATTCAGGTGTCTGTCAACAAGCTTGAGGCAGACATGGAGGAGACTAGGCAGGAGAGAGCAGAGCTTATGCAGGATGATCTAGTCCAGGACTCTCATCGCCAGACTGCTCAGGTTCCCAGAGGATCCAGATCTGCAGCTATCCCAGTGACAGACTCCAGGGCTACCACTTCAGCACCAGCTACAGCTCCAGCAGTTCCTACAGCTCCAGCATCCACTCCTCCACCGTAGACTTCAGCAGAGGTCTTCGCAGATGCAGCTATCTCTACACCGACATCTACCCAGACGGGAGCCGCCAGCAGAGCTCGCAGTGACGTTTAGCTCTATACCTTTTCGAACTTTTTGGTAACTTGTTGCCAAAGGGGGAGAAATTGTTATAGATCATAGGGCTTCGAGAGAGAGAGTGCTCTTTCGTCTTTTCGTTCTTTTGCCGGTTTTCCTTGAGATACATTGGTTTCTTTTGGTTCCAGATACTTTATGTGTGCTTGCTACTACATTTGATGCTACCTTAATGAGTGCTCAGTCATACTATGCTTTAATGTGTGCTTATTGCTTATCATATGCTATTTCTTATTGTATGGCTATTTACTCTTGTCTTGGTGATTGAGTGCATGTTACTCATTCTTATCATTTTGTGCGCTCCACCAAGATGTATGTGACATGGAAGAGTGACCCATAATCCTAATCGATTGTGCATTTGCATTCAAACGCAAATTTTTAAATAGTGCACAAATTTAGGGGGAGCTCTTGTTTATCACATACTTCTCAAAGCGACGATATTATTCTTTGATTATATCCTTTGTCGAAGCTTTGATCTATATGTTGTCATCAATTACCAAAAAGGGGGAGATTGAAAGTGCAACTAATCCCCGGGTGGTTTTGGTAATTAATAACAACATATATATCATTGAACTAATATTCTCTTGAGAATCATTTCAGAAAAGTTCGATGATATGGGTATGGAAATGTCTGAAGAAGTGGACCCCTCAAAATGCTAAGACAAGCATTGGCAAAAGCTCAAGACTCCATTTTTGGTTTAGTGATCAAAGATCACATTGAGTCCATAGGAAAAGCCAATACTATTAAAAGGGGATGAGGTTGTGTTAATGTTCTTGTTGCTCAAGTGCTTGGTGATCTAGCTCCCTCAACTATCAGCACTCTTCACTTTACAACACACTCATAAGTAATCTCGGACAAACCGATTCTGAGTCTCGGTCTCACCGAAAATGTTCTGCCAACCTTCTGTAACCAAATGACAGCATTTCGGAATATCCGAGTTGTTGTTTTCGGTCACACCGAGATGGCAAACCCTAACCTTTGACTCACTTCGGACACACCGAGATGGTATTTTCGGTCCCACCGAAAATCCCAACGTTCACTATATTTGAACTTTCGGTCTGACCGAGTTTCACTTCGGTCTCACCGAGATTGGTCAAATGTGTGTGTAACGGTTGGATTTTGTGTGGAGGCTATATATACCCCTCCACCCCCTCCTCATTCGTGAGGAGAGCCATCAGAAAGTACCACCACTTCTACCATACACTTTCTGAGAAGTGAACCACCTACCCTTGTGTTGAGATCAAGCCATTCCATTCCTACCATATGAAACTTGATTTCTAGTCTTCCCAAGTTGCTTTCCACTCGAATCTTTCTTCCACCACAGTCATATCAGTGAGGAGAGTTGAGTGTTGGGGAGATTATCATCTGAAGCACAAGAGCAAGGAGTTCATCACCATCAACACCGTCTATTACCTTTTGGGGGGTGGTGCCTCCTAGATTGGTTAGGTGTCGCTTGGGAGCCTCCGTCTTGAGATGTGGAGTTGAACCAAGAAGTTTGTAAGGGCAAGGAGATCGCCTACTTCGTGAAGATCTACCCCGAGTAAGGCTAGTCCTCCGTGGGCGTAGGCCGTGATGGAATAGACAAGGTTGCTTCTTCGTGGACCCTTCGTGGGTGGAGCCCTCCGTGGACTCGCGCAGCCGTTACCCTCCGTGGGTTGAAGTCTCCATCAACGTGGATGTACGATAGCACCACCTATCGGAACCACGACAAAAATCTCCGTGTCACCAAACTGCGTTTGATCTTCTCCACCTCCTTTTTACATGTGCAATTTACTTTCCGCTGCATATACTCTAGAATTGCATGTGTAGGGTGTTACTTGAATTGGTCTTAATTGTGAAACTGCCAAAAACATTGCATGATCTAAAGGCAGATTTTTTATATTGTCAAGTAGTCTAATCACCCCCCCTCTAGACCTACTTTCGATCCTACAGTGGTCCGACAAGTCAACAAGAGTTACCAGAGTCCTTTGATGGAAGCTTATGTAGATGAAGTGAGGAAGCTTGAAGAACACTTTGAAGGTCTACAAATGGAGCACGTTCCGAGAGCTCAGAATGACATTGCAGATGGCCTTTCAAAGTGTGCTGCGATGAAGTTACCTATGGAACCAGGGACCTTCTTGCTCAAGCTGACTCAGCCATCCGTTACACCATCAGTTGGGCAGTCAAAGAAGAGAAAGTTGGTCTCCGGCGACTACTTGCCGGTGGATCTTCCTGAAACCGCCGCCAAGGTCCCCAAGATCAACGATCAGAACGCTGAGGAACAGTTTGCTCCTGCAGATCCTCGGGTCTGTACAGTTGAAGCAAGCGTTCCCGACAAGCCTCGCCCCGGCGAGCTTGCCGGGGGACCATCCGCTCCGGCGGAACCAGAGGTTCTTGCCGTGGAAGCTGAGGTTCCCGCAGCGGCCCTCGAGCCTTTAGTCCTTGCCTTTGAGCCTCGGGCCCCGGCATGGGCGCAGCAGATCGTCCGTTTTCTGCAAACTGGAGAATTTCCCGATGACCCAGAAGAGATAGAGAAGATAACCAGGCAGTCAAGTATGTACCAGTTCGTGGATAACGAGCTGTACAGAAGAAGACTCAACGGTGTCAGATTGAAGTGCATCTCCAGGGAAGATGGACAGAACCTGTTGGCAGAAATACATGGAGGCATATGTGGCCACCACATTGGCGCAAGGGCACTTGCCGGGAAAGCGTTCCGGCAAGGGTTCTTTTGGCAAGAAGCCCTCCAAGATGCAACTGCACTAGTAACCAAGTGTGAAGCATGCCAGTTCCATGCAAAACAAATTCATCAGCCAGCTCAAGCTCTCCAGACAATCCCTTTATCCTGGCCCTTCTCGGTCTGGGGGCTCGATATCCTCGGCCCCTTCCCTCGTGCTGTCGGGGGCTTTGAGTACTTGTACGTCGCAATCGACAAGTTCACAAAGTGGCCAGAAGTGGAACCAGTGAGAAAGGTGACAGCACAGTCAGCGGTCAGGTTCTTCAGGTCGATTGTTTGCCGTTTCGGAATCCCTAACAGGATCATCACCGACAACGGTACACAATTCACTAGTCGCACCTTCATGCAGTACGTCCAAGACATTGGCGCCAAGGTCTGTTTCGCTTCTGTTGCTCACCCGAGGAGCAACGGTCAAGCGGAGAGGGAAAATGCTGAAGTGCTGCGCGGGCTCAAGACGAGGACCTTTGACAGGCTGCGCAAGTGCGGAAGAAACTGGATAGAGGAGCTACCGGCGGCTCTTTGGTCAATCAGAACGACACCAAGTCGAGCCACCGGACAGACACCCTTTGCTCTAGTCTATGGAGCAGAGGCAGTTCTCCCCACGGAACTCGTATACGGATCTCCTCGAGTGCTCGCTTATGATGAGCTCGAGCAAGAGCAACTGCGACAAGATGATGCATTGCTCCTCGAGGAGGAACGTCTCCAGGCTGCTGTACGAGCTGCTCGATACCAGCAAGCCTTGCGTCGCTATCATAGCCGCAAGGTTAAGGCCAGGAGTCTCGAGGAAGGCGACCTTGTTCTTCGGCGCGTTCAGTCCGCCAAGAATTCCAACAAGTTGACGCCGAAGTGGGAAGGCCCTTATCGGGTGAGACAAGTCACAAGGCCCGGCGCTGTCCGCCTTGAGACCGAAGAAGGCTTACCGGTGAGCAACTCCTGGAACATAGAGCATCTTCGCAAGTTTCACCCATAAGGCGCGGTTGCCGCGATCCGCTCCGGCAACCACCTTTTGTACAAGCTTTGCCGCTGTTGCATGTAACCCTTTGTACAAAGCCGGGCGCAGACCCCGTGCATCAGTAAAGCTTTTGTGTTTTGCGCTATTTGCCTTTTCCATGCTTTTCTTCGCTATTTGCATGCGTTATTTGGCATCTTGTGCAACTCACGTATCCGGTAAGCATTGGCACGCCGAAAGGCCATGTACTTGTTTCCCTCTTCTTTTTCTTTCCCTCTTAAGCAGAAGGAACGTTCCTCGCGCACAAGTTTGCCGGGGGGGAAGGAGATGGAAGAGGAACCAAGTGCTGTTCAAGAAAGAGAAGCCTTGTCGGAGAAGCAAGCAATATGTGAAAGCTAAGTTACCAGAATTTGAGCAGTTCAAATTTTTAAATTTTAAGTTATCTTCCTTGAACAACCACGCTTTGTATGGAAAACCTGTGCGCGGAGGAACCTACCCGTGGCTAGCCGCACCCTTATCATGTTTTCGAGTACCCTCAACGACTTAAGTGAGCTGCGACAAGTGTCGCGCCCTTGCTTCGTTTTCGAGTTCACTCAGCAAGCTAAGTGTGTTGCGACTAGTTGCGACAAGGTTGCTTGCCGGTAAGACCTTGGCCAGCAGGCTGCTCAGAGTCCAGCACTCAGCGCTCGCGGAAAAGGGCCCTTGCCGGCAAGTCCCCTGGAAGCGTAGGGTGAGAAGCATACAAAGTAAAGGACCAAGACAAGGGAGATAACATTGCACTGATTGATCAAAATAAGATAAATATCCTACAAGGGACAACTTGTCGCAATGACTAATAAGTTCATGGCACACTATGCAGCAACAAAAGAGATAAAGAAAAGGAGGCCTAATCTACGCGGTCGCCTTCAATCCTAGAGATCTTGCTCACTTTGGCGATAATGTGGGCGACCTACGCCTTCAGCGCCTCCATATCCGCGTCGGCCGGCAAGCTGCGGAGAACGTTGGTGAGATTTATACCAGGATTGCGGTACACTATCTTCGTCAAGACGCGCTCCAGAGTTCCCGCGTAGAGCTGGCGTGACTCCTCGGCCAGTTGCGCGGGGAGCTTCTTCTGAAGATTTGCAAGAGCCGGCGCGATCCCTCTGAAGAAGAGACTGAGCTTGGCGCTGTGGGGGAGGTTTGGATCCGGAGAGTATACGAGGTACTCCGCCCTCATCGCCATCAGCTCCTTGTCGATGGCAGCGGCGGAGGCCACCAGGTCTTCGGTCCACACCTCGACGGTCCGGCGGAAGTTCTCAGCTGAAGTGGCGGCGCTCTCCACCAAGCCTCGCTCCTTGCGGAGCTCGTCCTTCAGCTTAGTTTCCCGGTCCCGGACGGCGTCGAGCGAGTCCTTCAGCGTGGAAACCTTCAGCTCCAGATCTGCAATCGAGTCATTGGCGGCCTTCAGCTCGTCGCCTTGCTTGGAAAGGCGCACCTGGAGTTCAGAATTGGTGTGAGCATCCTTCTTGCGCTCTAAGTTGAGCGCGGTGACCCTCTCCGTGCTCGCCTTAAGGGACTCCTCCAGCTGCGCCACTTTAGCCTCAAGGTCTTTCTTGGCGGTCTTTGCTGTGGCGGCGGCGGCCCTCGCCTCCTTCTGCTCTCTGCCAAGGGCCTGCTCCCGGGCGTAAGGTCTTCCTCGTGGGCGTCGAGGTTGACCTTCCGTTGGGTGAGCTCTCCTTCTCGCCGGGACAGCTCTTCTCCGGCGAGTCGCTGCTGCTCCTCGGCCTCGGCCTTCTCCAAGAGCCACTCCTGGTACTCCCCAGCGAGCCTCTCGCGCTCCTCCGCCACGTCGCGGAGGGCCGCCTGGTTGGCGGCGCGGAGCTCCGCCGCGCGTTTCTCCATGTCGGTGGCGGCCTTGGCGGTGAGGGCCTCCCGAGATTCAAGTTTCGTCTGCCTGGCCCGGTAAAGGGCCAGGAGCCGATGAAGCAATTTCTCCTCCTCGGGCTCATCGCTCCCGCCCGGCGCCTCGACGATCTTCAGACCCGCGGAGGCGAGGACCTCTCCATCAAAGCCCTCTCCCTCCTCAGGGGCTCGCGACGAGGACCCCCACGGCACTTGGATGAAGACGCCGTTGGGGGCCTCAAGGTAATAGGCGGACTGCTCCTTCTCGGTGGAGGGGTCGGCGGCCGGCGCAACGCTCGACGCCCCTGCCGCCTCCGGGCCGGCAGTATGGCCGCCGTCCCCCTCCCCGGCCGCTGCGTCTGCGGTCGGAGCAGTCTCCTCCGCGGCAGGCTCGGTGGCTCCCGCCGTGTCTTCAACGACAGGGGCGTTGCCGCCGTCGCCCTGCGCGCCCTCCTCCTCGACGACGATTTCCGTCTCCATCTGCTCTGGGGGAGGAGGATCTAGAAGAAGAAGAAAAAGAAGAAGAAGTTCAAGCAAATATCCAAAAAAGACGAATCCAAGAAGACAAGATTACAAAACTTACCTTGGCGGACTTCGTCGACGGCAGGCTCCCTCGCCGGGGAGCTCTGCCTTGGCGGGGTGGCCGCCCTCGCCGGGCTACTCGCCCTTGGCGGAGTACCCGCCCTTGGCGGAGCGCTCTCCCTCGCCGGAGAGTTCGTCCTTGGCGGGGACGGCGGGGCCTGGAGCTCCTCGGGAGTGGTCTCCGGACGCCCCTGTGGCTGCGGCTCCGTCTCTACACAAGACAAGACAGAGCGATAAGGCGTTAGTACAAGACAAGATCCTCAAGCACGCCCGACGAGCGGAAGGATCAAAAACCAAACTTACGCTGGGGGCTGCGCTGGGGGCTGCTCCTCGGAGCAGCGCTCGGGTCCGGCAAGCTCGTCTCCGGCACGTCCCCGGTCGCCGCAACGGGCGAGTCATCCGCGACCTCGACCACGGGAACCTTGGCCTTCTTCGCCACTCGCTGGGCCAGGGTCCTGAAATCAAAGCAAGAAGCAAGATCAGAATCATCGAAGGAAGAATCAAGACAAGGTTAAAGAAGATACAAAGCTTCGAGTCCTTACTCCTGCTCCTCGTCGTCGTCGTCGCTCAGGGCGGAGAAGTCGAACGCCACCTGGGGCGCGTCCGCGCGAGGAGCGGGAGGAGAAGGCTCCCTCGGACGCTTGGCGGTCCCCGGGGCTGGGGGCTGCGAAGACCCAGCCCCTGTGGACGCCGAAGCCCGGGGAGCAGGCGGAGCAGCTGCTCCGCTCTGCGAAGACCCTCCTCCGCTTGGCGCTGACGTGCGGGGCGCCTCCGCCGTAGCCTGTGCGCGGGGCGCCTTCACCGCGGGTGGTGCGCCGGGCGCTCCCGTCGCGGCTTGGCTCCCCCGGGTAGCTCGCGCCCCCCGGCGAGCTGGTTGTTGTCGGGGCGCCTGCGCCCTCGTCCCCGTCGTCGCCTTGCGGAGACGCTTCAGCGGAGATCGCCTGGGACTTGCCCGAGGCGGGGAGGTCTCCGATGACGAGGAGACGTCATCGTTGTAGAGCCCCAGAGACCCATCGGAGTCTTCGCTGGCCCCGGCGTCCTCCTCCTCCTCCTCCTCGGTCGGCTTGCTGGGCCCAGCGCCCTGCCCTGCCGCCGTGCTCCCTCCAGCGCCTCCGCTCCCTCCGGCGCCTCCGCCCCCTCCGGCGCCTCTGTTTCCTCCGGTAACGCCGCTCCTCGCGCGACCTCGGTCACGACCCCGGGGATCCCCGCATGTCTCAGAGAAGGGACCCCGGCGAGCTCGTCGGGCGGGAGCTTCAGCAGCCTGCGGATCTCTGCCTCCTTTGCTTGGCAGGACGCTTCCGCAGCCTCTGCCTCTTCGACCGTGAACCCAAATTCTCCTGCCGCTGCCGCCGTAGCGGCCTCTTCTACCCGAGAATCTATATAAGCAATCTCCCGGTCAGTGGTGTCCCGAGTGAGCCCCTTGATCTCATCCTTATTCTTCGCCACCTCCACCAGGTTGTCGAAGAAGCTCATGATGGCATCTGGCTTGGGCGCTATCCATGTTGGATCCACGCCATGCGAGTCGCATGCGGGCATCATTGCGCGTAGGGGATCTCGGGCCGTGCTGTTGCAGAGGGGCACCACTCCCCGGGGAGCTCTGAACCACTCTGGGTGGGCCGGGTCGTGCTTAAATAGTTCCCGGACCATCCCCTTCAGCTCCAGCGACGTGAAGTTGAAGTTCAGTCCGGGGCGCAGTCTCATTATGTCTGCCGCATTGCCGTATTCCCATGCTGGTCTCTTCCTCTCCTGAAGAGGGGCAATGCGGCGGCGGAGGAAGTCTGCCCCCACTTCTCCCATGGTCAGCTTGGCTACTCGGAGACGAAGGATTCTGACAAGGGCGACGTTGAGCTTGATGTCGTCCGAGTCCAGGTCGCTCCAGTCCCTGCCGCGCACTATGGCAGTTGTGCGCGGTGCGGTGAAGGGCTGCGGCTCGTCCTCTACTATCCAGCACCAGTCCGCGCGCCACTCCTCCCACTTGCCGCGGAGCTCTCCTTGCAGGTAGGACTCCTTCTTGTTCAAACGGAAGACCCAAGAGATTCCCCCGGAGAGGGGAGCCCCGGCCTCTACTCTAGGCGTAAAGAAGTGCCTAAAAAGTGCTACATTCGGATAGATCCCAATATAGTTTTCGCACAGATGTGCGAAAACCGCCATCATGAGGATGGCGTTGGGGGTGAAGTATAGAAGGTGGAGGTTGTAGGTGTTCATGATGTCGCAGAAGAATTCAGAAAAGGGAGGACAGAGGCCGCAGTGGAAGAAAACAGCGAAGAAATAGTACCCGCCGGGGTAGATATCCTTGGCGGCGGCGGGATAGGCTCTGGTTCGAGGGTGCGCCTTGGTCTCCTTGGCCCAGAACAAGTAGTACTTGTTCCAGAGCTCTCGCGCGCTGAGCCTTGGCGCGAAGACGACGTTCCTCTTCCGCATAAGAGCAAGCCTCGCCGCCTGCTCGGATTTCTCTTTCTTGGTCTTCTCCGCCTTCACCTTCTCGGTCTTCGGGGCCATGGCGGGGGCGGCGAGGGAAGGAGAACGGAGAGTCCGGTGGCGCCGCGGGTGCGAAAACGGCGGAGGAGGTGTGGAGGCGAAGCGCAAAGGGGAATTTCTGGAGATGGAAGAAGAAGCAATGAAGGCGAAGTAAGGTAACGGCCCCTGCTTCCTCTGCTTTTAAGGGGGAAGTGGGGGACGCTCCGCATTTCCCATTAAAGAACGTGGCCACGTTCCCTCCCACGACGCCGCAATCGACGCGTGCCGTTACGGAGGGACGCGGCGGATGCGGAAGGGGATTCGGCGTGCCGTGGGCCGCGCGTGCCCGTGCACTGTTTTGGGCGTGGCCCAACAGCGTTCGGCACCGTGTGTGGCCCAGGCCCGGGGGCTCCTGTCGGTGTACTAAGGTAGGGGTACCTCAGTACCCCAACTTGTGCACGGGCAGTAGCAGCTTCCCGCGGCAGGGCCTACCACGTGCTTGCCGGAGACCTTTCTGCCCCATATAAGGCCACTCAAAAACAAAGTATACAAGACAGAAGATCAAGGCCCCGGTAAGTGGAGCTTGCCGGGAAGGCCGTCCCAGGCTCAAGATTACCTTACTAACACAAGACCCTGGCAAGTGGGACTTGCCAGGAAGACTAGAAGATTGCATTACAGAAGACATGCCTCGGCGCAGCATGCGCCCCGGCAGGACCCGGGGAGCGACAAGCTTCAGAGCCCGACAAGCTCCCGGGCCCGGCAAGGTCAAGACCCCGGCAAGGTGCTTGCCGGGGAGAGTTGCGCTCTGTGCCCGCGCTCCAGCTCATCGGTCCACGCGTCGCCCTGGGGCCCTTCCAGGGACGCGTGGCGGATGGCTGTGCAGCCTGGGGGACACGGTGGCACTCCACGGTGGTAAAGCTATCGTCGTGGCAAGCGGAGACGCAAGGGCGGGCGCTTTTGGGGTCGACGGCGACGGGCATTAAATGCTCTTGTCCCCCACTGTCAAAGTAGGTGATGACCACTGTTCATACACTGTTCATTCACTGTTCCCGCACTGTTCCAACTACCACCACTATTACATTTTTGCCCTTTTTCCTATGTTGACACCTGTCGGTGACCCCTTGAGCTATAAAAGGAGGCCCATGCACAACGTAGAAGGGGTTCGTAACCTAGATCGCTCATTCGCTCGGTGTAGCTAGTTCTTCAAGCTCCCGAGCTCTCCAACTCAATACAATCTAAGCAGGAGTAGGGTTTTACGCGTCCATCGCGGCCCGAACCTGGGTAAACTTCCCGCGTGCTCACTACGATCTGCTCTTTGTGCTCCCTCCGCTCCCTTACCGCACGAACAAGGGGCTCCGGTCCCATAGGTGCTCGTGGTGGACAGTTTCCCCCGACATATGCGAATAGCTTCAAGTCTAGCAACAGGAGCAAAAGTTTCATCGAAGTCAATTCCTTCAACCTGTGTGTAGCCCTGAGCTACGAGACGAGCCTTATTCCTCACCACAAGGCCATTTTTATCTTGCTTGTTTCGATAGATCCACTTGGTGTCGATGATATTGTGCTTCCGAGGATCTGGTCGCTTGACGAGTTCCCACACATGGTTGAGCGCGAATTGATACAATTCCTCTTGCATAGCTTGAATCCACTCAGGTTCCAGAAATGCCTCATCAACTTTGGTGGGCTCTGTGATAGAGACAAAAGCAAAGTGCCCACAAAAGTTAGATAAGTGTGAAGCTCTTGAGCGTGTGAGAGGACCTGGTGCATTGATGTCATCGATGATTTTCTCGATCTGCACTTCTTTTGCGACACGAGGATGAGCTGGCTGACGACTTTGGTCTGGCTGAGCATTTTCTTCAGCAGCAGTTTCTTCAGGAGCACCAGAATGATTTTCTTCATTGTTATGAATGACTTCTTCAGCTAATTTTTCAGTGGGGACGATATCTTCAGTAGCTTTGAGCTTTATGGATTCCTCACGAGGTTTTTCACCTGACACAGAAGGCAGGTGCTCTCTTTGCGAGCCATTAGTTTCATCGACCCGCACGTCTACAGTCTCAACGATCTTGTGAAGATGATTGATGAAGATTTTGTAGGTGTGCGAGTCCTTTCCGTAACCAAGCATAAAACCGTCATGTGCTTTCGGTGCAAATTTGGAATTGTGACGAGGATCTCTAACCCAGCATTTAGCACCGAAGACTTTGAGATAACTCACATTGGGTTTCTTGCCGGTGAGTAGTTCATATGAAGTTTTCTTGAGGAATTTGTGAAGATATATGATACGTCTCCAACGTATCTATAATTTTTAATTGTTCCATGCTATTATATATTCTGTTTTGGATGTTTAATGGGCTTTATTATACACTTGTATATTATTTTTGGGACTAACCTATTAACTCAAGGCCCAGTGCATATTGCTGTTTTTTTGCCTATTTCAGGGTTTCGCAGAAAAGGAATATTCAATGGAGTCCAAACGGAATGAAACCTCTGGGAGAGTTATTTTTGGAACCGTATCTTCAAAGAAGACTTGGAGTACACGCGGGGAACGAAGGATGCGGCCACGAGGGTCCAGGGCGTGCCCCTCCCCCTAGGCGCGCCCCCACCCTCGTGGGCCCCCTCTGGCTCCCCCGATGCCCTTCTTCCTCCTATATATATCCATGTCGCCTGAAAATATCGAGGCAATAGAGAAAACCCTAATTCCACTCCCGCAACCTTCTGTTCCCATGAGATCCCATCTTGGGGCCTGTTCCGGAGCTCCGCAGGAGGGGGGATCTACCATAGGGTGCTTCTACATCAACACCATAGCCTCACCCATGAGTTGTGAGTAGTTTACCAAAGACCTTCGGGTCCATAGTTATTAGCTAGATGGCTTCTTCTCTCTTTTTGGATCTCAATATCAATTTCTCCTCGGTCTTCAAGGAGATCTATTCGATGTAATATTTTTGCGGTGTGTTTGTGGAGATCCGATGAATTGTGGGTTTATGATCAATATTATCTACGAGAAATATTTAATTCTTTTCTGAAATCTTTTATGTATGATTATAATATCCTTGAAAGTCTCTTCGAATTATTGGTTTGGTTTTGCCTACTAGATCTATAGTTCTTGCAATGGGAGAAGTCTTGGCTTTCAGCAAGGCACGTATTGTATTGTTGCCATCGAGGATAAAAATGTGGGGTTTATATCATATTGCTTGAGTTTATCCCTCTACATCATGTCATCTTGCTTAAAGCATTACTCTGTTCTTATGAACTTAATACTCTAGATGCATGCTGGATAGCGGCCGATGTGTGGAGTAATAGTAGTAGATGAGAATTGTTTCGGTCTACTTGTCACGGACGTGATGCCTATATATAATGATCATGCCTAGATATTCTCATAACTATGCACTTTTCTATCAATTGCTCGACAGTAATTTGTTCACTAACCGTAGAATTCTGCTAACATGAGAGAAGCCACTAGTGAAACCTATGGCCCCCGGGTCTATTCTTAACATATTAAACCTTCATATAATTTACTTTGCTTCATTTACTTTCTGTTCTTATATCCAAAAATACCAAAAATAGCATACTATCCTATCTATCAGATCTCACTTTCGTAAGTGACCATAAAGGGATTGACAACCCCTTATCACATTGGCTGCGAAGTTCTTATTTGTTTGTGCAGGTGCGAGGGACTCGCGCGTGGTCTCCTACTGGATTGATACCCTGGTTCTCAAAAACTGAGGGAAATACTTACGCTACTGTGCTGCATCACCCTTTCCTCTTCGAGGGAATACAACGCAAGCTCGAGAAGTAGCAAGAAGAATTTCTGGCGCCGTTGCCGGGGAGGCTTATGCAAAAGTCATATACCAAGTACCTATCACAAACCCTTATCCTTCGCATTACATTTATTTGCCTCTCGTTTTCCTCTGCCCCACTTCACCCTTGCCGTTTTATCTGCCCTTCTTTTTGCCGTGTGTTTACCGTTCGCTTTTGCTTCGCGGTCATGGCTAGCACTCCTATCATTATCAATACTCCCGAGAGTGAGGTTCTTAATTTTAAACAAAGGGAGGAGGAAAATCTAAGAGATGCCTGGTATAGAGTTTGCAATGCTCAAAATAGATCTACTAGGAAGCTTTCCACTTCCGTGCTTCTTCGAAATTTTTATGTTGGCATAACTCCGTGGAATAGATATATTCTTGATACCATTACCAGAGGGAATTTCTTGGGTAGCCATACTTTTGATTCTTATAATGCTATGACTGAATTATTTGGCTCACCACCTCTTGTGGTTAATGGAACTGTTTTAACTCTGGAACATATTATGCAAAGGCTTGAAATTATTGAAAACAAAGTTGCTACTGTAGAGTTGGTTGAGAGTTTGGATAGGAAGGTCCACAACCAAATTACCCAATATGGATCCAAGGTAGGAGTTATTCTGATTTTTTAAAGAAAAGAACCCATAGTTAAGGAGAAAATATATCAAGATTCCACTAGAATCGATAAACTTGAGGATATTATTACTAATGTAGGGTCTGCTCTTTCTGCTATGAAAACTACTTCGAATCCTTCTACCACTAAATTGGCCCAGTTCATGTATGTTCCTCAAAATAAGGGTGAATCATCTAGTAAGGAAATTGCGGATCTCAAATCTATAAGTGTTCATCCCAACTTGCTCACTTTCGCAAGAGAACCTTTTGATACAAATGAATTTCTTGATTTATTGCCTAGAAGTTTGATTATCAATAGGAATAAAGAAGTTCCTAAGAAATATAAGTGCTTAATTTAAGAATTGCCTACCAAAGATGGCAATACCTAGATCTATTCTGGTATCGTGCCTAGCTAGGGGCGTTAAACGATAGCGCTTGTTGGGAGGCAACCCAATTTTATTTTCTTTGGTTTTGCTTTTGTTTAGGAATAAATATTGCATCTAGCTTCTGTTTAGATGTGGTTTTGTCTTTTAGTTAGTGTTTGTGCCAAGTAGAACCTTTGGGAAGACTTGTGTGAAGTTTATATGATCATGGTGTAAAAAATAGAAACTTTAATGCTCACGAGATTAGCCACCAGATTTTACTAGAGAGTGCTATTTAGTTGATTCTTTTTATAGATGATTGATAGACAAATTCCTCACTTTTACCAATTTATTTCAATTTTTTTGGAGTTACAGAAGTAATCGAAAGTTACAGATTACTACAGACTATTCTGTTTTTGACAGATTTTGTTTTTCGTGTGTTGTTTGCTTATTTTGATGAATCTATGAGTAGTATTGGAGGATATGAGTCATAGAGAAGTTGAAATACAGTAGGTTTAACACCAATATAAACAAAGAATGAGTTCATTACAATACCTTTGAGTGGTGGTTTGTTTTCTTATACTAACAGAGCTCACGAGATTTTTGGCAAAGTTTTGTGTTGTGAAGTTTTCAAGTTTTGAGTATGGCTTTGATGTACTATGGAACAAAGAGTGGCAAGAGCCTAAGCTTGGGGATGCCCAAGGCACCCCATGGTAAAATTCAAGGACAACCAAAAGCCTAAGCTTGGGGATGCCCCGGGAAGGCATCCCCTCTTTCGTCTTCATCTATCGGTAACTATACTCGGGACTATATTTTTATTCACCACATGATATGTGTTTTGCTTGGAGCGTCATGTACGATTTGAATCTTTGCATTTTAGTTTGCCACAATCATCCTTGCTGGACACACCTTCTGAGAGAGATAAATATGGTTTAGAATTTATTAGAATACTCTATGTGCTTCACTTATATCTTTTGAGCTAGATAGTTTCGCTCTAGTGCTTCACTTATATCTTTTAGAGCACCGTGGTGGTTTTATTTTGTAGAATTTTTTGATCTCTCATGCTTCACTTATATCCGTTTGAGAGTCTTTTAGAACAGCATGGTAATGTGCTTTGGTTATAACACTAGTGCTAATATGATAGGCATCCAAGATGAGTATAGTAAAAACTTTCATATGAAGTGCATTGAATACTATGAGAAGTTTGATACTTGATGATTGTTGTGAGATATGAGGATGGTGATATTAGAGTCATGCTAGTAGAGTAGTTGCGAATTTGAGAAATACTTGTGTTGAGGTTTGCAAGTCCCGTAGCATGCACGTATGGTAACCGTTGTGTGACAAATTTGAAGCATGAGGTATTTCATTGAGTGTCATCCTTTGTGTGGAGGTCGGGCGCGCGCGATGGTTAACTCCTACCAACCTCCCCCTAGGAGCATGCGTATAGTACTTTGTTTTGATGACTTGTAGATTTTTTCAATAAGTATATGAGTTCTTTATGACTAATGTTGAGTCCATGGATTATATGCACTCTCACCCATCCACCATTGCTAGCCTCTCTTATACCGCGCAACTTTCGCCGGTACCATACACCCACCATATACCTTCCCCAAAACAGCCACCATACCTACCAATCATGGCATTTCCATAGCCATTCCGAGATATATTGCCATGCAACTTTCCACCGTTCCGTTTGTTATGACATACTTCATCATTGTCATATTGCCATGCATGATCATGTAGTTGACATCGTATTTGTGGCTAGGCCACCATGCATAATTTTTCATACATGTCACTCTTGATTCATTGCACATCCCGGTACACCGCCGGAGGCATTCATATAGAGTCATAATTTGTTCTAGTATCGAGTTATAATATCAAGTTGTAAATCAAATTTTTTTGGCCTTTCCTTCTTCTTTTTTCTTTTTTTTTTCTTTTTTTGGGACAATGCTCTAATAATGATGATCATCACACTTATATTGATTTACAACTCGATATTATAAATTGACACTAGAACAAATTATGACTCTATATGAATGCCTCCGGCGGTGTACCGCGATGTGCAATGAATCAAGAGTGACATGTATGAAAAATTATGCATGGTGGCCTAGCCACAAATACGATGTCAACTACATGATCATGCATGGAAATAGGACAATGATGAAGTATGTCATAACAAACGGAACGGTGGAAAGTTGCATGGCAATATATCTCGGAATGGCTATGGAAATCCCATGATAGGTAGGTATGGTGGCTGTTTTGAGGAAGGTATATGGTGGGTGTATGGTACCGGCGAAAGTTGCGCGGTACAAGAGAGGCAAGCAATGGTGGAAGGGTGAGAGTGCGTATAATCCATGGACCCAAAGAAAAAAAGGAGTACTTTGTGTGACGAAGATGGAGCATAGCCTAACTATATGATTTTGTAGGGATGAACTTTCTTTGGCCATGTTATTTTGAGAAGACATGATTGCTTTGTCAGTATGCTTGAAGTATTATTATTCTTATGTCAATATGAACTTTTATCTTGAATCTTTCGAATCTGAACATTCATGCCACAATAAAGAAATTACATTGAAAATTATGTTAGTTAGAATTCCACATCAAAAATTCTGTTTTTATCATTTACCTACTCGAGGACGACCATGGATTAAGCTTGGGGATGCTTGATACGTCTCCAATGTATCTATAATTTTTGATTGTTCCATGCTATTATATATTATGTTTTGGATGTTTAATGGGCTTTATTATACACTTTTATATTATTTTTGGGACTAACTTATTAACCCAAGGCCCAGTGCAGATTGCTGTTTTTTTTTTCTTTGACCTTTCCTTCTTCTTTTTTTCTTTTTTTTCTTTGGCCTTTTGGTCTGGGCTCAGACCAAAAGGCCCAGTCCTTGTCTAAATCAATATAAGTGTGATGATCATCATTATTAGTGCAGATTGCCTAGCCTTGGCTTATATAATGTACCAGAGGCCTAGGATAACAAGAGTCCTAGTCGAATACGCCGGTGGGGAGGAGTCCTTGTCTTGATCACCAAGTCTCATGGAATCTTCCTTGTGTATACATTGGATGTCCGAACTGGCCCATGCGTGAATGGCCATGGGGGTCCTCGGCCCGATCCAACTGATCGGGAGACGACGTGGTGAGTACCCCCTGATACAGGGCACCGTCAGTATCCCCCTGAACTGGTCTTCAAGTTGGGGACGCTCCTCGATTCTTGTGAACCGTTCTTCGTCTTCGATCACCGGTCATGAAAACTGGTTCAACAAATCTTCCCATCTTCTATCTTGAGAGTTGCCGAGCTAAATCTGAATATTTCACATGTCGGGTATCCAAGGAGCCCTTTAAGTCTTCGACATTTATCAATGCCTTGTTATTTTTATGCCACACCTCGGGTTTGAAGTGTTTTGCATGCGGCTGTTGAAGGAAATATGCCCTAGAGGCAATAATAAAGTTATTATTTATTTCCTTATATCATGATAAATGTTTATTATTCATGCTAGAATTGTATTAACCGGAAACTTAATACATGTGTGAATACATAGACAAAACACAGTGTCCCTAGTATGCCTCTACTAGACTAGCTCATTGATCAAAGATGGTTATGTTTCCTAACCATAGACATGAGTTGTCATTTGATCAATGGGATCACATCATTAGGAGAATGATGTGATGGACTAGACCCATCCGTTAGCTTAGCACTATGATCGTTTAGTTTTGCAGCTATTGCTTTCTTCATGACTTATACGTGTTCCTATGACTATGAGATTATGCAACTCCCGTATACCGGAGGAACACCTTGTGTGCTATCAAACATCACAACGTAACAGGGTGATTATAAAGATGCTCTACAGGTGTCTCCGAAAGTGTTCATGGTGTTGGCATAGATCAAGAATAGGATTTGTCACTCCGAGTGTCGGAGAGGTATCTCTGGGCCCTCTCGGTAATGCACATCATAATAAGCCTTGCAAGCAAATGACTAATGAGTTAGTCACGAGATAATGTATCATGGAACGAGTAAAGAGACTTGCCGGTAACGAGATTGAACTAGGTATCGAGATACCGACGATCGAATCTCGGGCAAGTAACATATCGATGACAAAAGGAACAACGTATGTTGTTATGCGGTTTGACCGATAAAGATCTTCGTAGAATATGTAGGAGACAATATGAGCATCTAGCTTCCGCTATTGATTATTGACCGGAGATGAGTCTCGGTCATGTCTACATAGTTCTTGAACCCGTAGGGTCCGCACGCTTAACGTTTGATGACGATCGATATTATGAGTTTATGAGTTTTGTTGTACCGAAGGTAGTTCGGAGTCCCGGATGAGATCACGGACATGACGAGGAGTCTCGGAATGTCCGAGACTTAAAGATTGATATATTGGATGGTCACATTCGGACACCGGAAGTGTTCCGGGTGATTTCGGAGATAACCGGAGTGTGGGAGGGGTTATCGGAACCCCCGGGGAAGTATTGGGTCCTACTGGCCTTAGTGGAGATAGAGAGGGCCGGCCAGGGCTGGGCCGCGTGCCCCTCCCTTTTGGTCTGAATTGGACAAGGAAAGGAGGGGGGGGGGCGCCCCTTTCCTTATCCCTCTCCCTCTCCCTCCTTCCCACTCTCTCCCTCTTGGTGGACTCCTACTAGGAATAGGATTGGAATCCTATTCCTAGTAGGATTGGCCCTCTTAGGCGCGCCATAGAGGGCCTGCCTCTCCCCCTCCTCCACTCCTTTATATACTGGGGTGGGGGCACCCCATAGACACACAAGTTGATCAAGTTGATCTCTCCCAACCGTGTGCGGTGCCCCCCTCCACAGAAACACACCTCGGTCATATCGTTGCAATGCTTAGGTGAAGCCCTGCGATGGTAGCTTCATCATCTCCGTCACCATGCTGCCGTGCTGACGAAACTCTCCCACGAGGTTCTACTGGATCAAGATCTCGTGGGACGTCATCAAGCTGAACGTGTGCCGAACGTGGAGGCTCCGTACATTCGGTGCTTGATCGGCTGGATCGCAAAGAAAGCTCGACTACATCAACCGCGTCACTAGACACTTCCGCTCCCGGTCTACGAGGGTACGTGGACACACTCTCCTCTCTCGTTGCTATGCTTCTAGTAGATAGATCTTGCGTGATCGCAGGAAATTTTTGAGATACTACGTTCCTCAACAGTGGCATCATGAGCCAGGTCTATGAGTAGATGATATGCTCGAGTAGAACACAATGAGTTGTGGGCGATAATAGTCATACTGCTTACCAGCATGTCATACTTTGGTCCGGCGGTATTGTGAGATGAAGCGGCCCGGACCGACATTACGTGTATGCTTACGCGAGACTGGTTTCACCGTTATGAGCACTCATTGCTTAAAGGTGACTGGCGGGTGTTTGTCTCTCTCACTTTAGCTGAATCGAGTGTGGCTACGCCCGATCCTTGTGAAGGTTAAAACAACACATACTTGACAAAAAATCGTTATGGTTTTTGTATGCGTAGGTAAGTACGGTTCTTGCTAAGCCCGTAGCAGCGACGTAAAACTTGCAACAAAAAAGTAGAGAACGTCTAACTTGTTTTTGTAGGGCATGTTGTGATGTGATATGGTCAAGACATGATGAGTTATACGTTATTGTATGAGATGATCATGTTTTGTAAAGTTATCGGCAATTGGCAGGAGCCATATGGTTGTCGCTTTATTGTATGAAATACAGTCGCCATGTAATGGCTTTACTTTATCACTAAGCGGTAGTGATAGTCGTGGAAGCAATAGTTGGCTAGACAACAACGATGCTACAATGGAGATCAAGGTGTCGCGCCGATGACGATGGTGATCATGACGGTGCCTTGGAGATGGAGATCAAAAACACAAGATGATGATGGCCATATCATGTCACATATTTTGATTGCGTGTGATGTTGATCTTATTATGCTTCTTATTTTGCATAGTTCGGCGGTAGCATTATAAGATGATCTCTCACTAAATTTCAAGGTATAAGTGTTCTCCTTGAGTATGCACCATTGCGAAAGTTTGTCGTGCCAAGACACCACGTGATGATCAGGTGTTATAAGCTCTACGTTCAAATACAACGGGTGTAAGACAGTTTTGCACATGCAGAATTCTCAAGTTAAACTGGACGAGCCTAGCATATGCAGATATGGCCTCGGAACACTAGAGACCGAAAGGTCGAGCATGAATCATATAGTAGATATGATCAACATAAGATGTTCACCAATGAAAACTACTCCATCTCACGTGATGATCGGACATGGTTTAGTTGATATGGATCATGTGATCACTTAGATGATTAGAGAGATGTCTGTCTAAGTGGGAGTTCTTTAGTAATTTGATTAATTGAACTTTAATTTATCATGAACTTAGTCCTGGTAGTATTAGCATATCTATGTTGTATATCAATAGCTCGCGTTATAGCTCTCCTATGTTTTTGATATGTTCCTAGAGAAAACTAAGTTGAAAGATGTTAGTAGCAATGATGCAGACTAGGTCCGTGATCGGAGGATTATCCTCATTGCTGCATAGAAGTATTATGTCCTTGATGCACCTCTAGGTGACAAACCTATTGTAGGAGCAGATGTAGACGTTATGAACGTTTGACAAGCTCGGTATGATGACTACTTGATAATTTAGTGCACCATGCTTTACGGCTTATAACCGGGACTTCAAAAATGTTTTGAACGCCACGGAGCATATGAGATGTTCCAAGAGTTGAAATTAGTATTTTATACTCATGCCCGTGTCGAGAGGTATAAGACCTCTGACAGTACTTTGCCTACAAGATGGAGGAGAATAGCTCAACCAGTGAGCATGTGCTCAGATTGTCTCGGTACTACAATTGCTTGAATCAAGTGGGAGTTAATCTTCCAGATAAGATAGTAATTGACAAAGTTCTATGGTCACTATCACAAAGTTAGTGGAATTTCGTGATGAACTATAATATGCAAGGGATGACGAAAGTAATTCCCGAGCTCTTCGCGATGCTGGAATCGACGAAGGTAGAAATCAAGAAAGAGCATCAAGTGTTGATGGCTAACAAGAACACTTGTTTCAGGTAAAGGGCAAAGGGATAGAAAGGGAACTTCAAGAAGAATGACAAGCAAGTTGTCACTCCCATGAAGAAACCGAAAGCTAAACTCAAGCCTGAAACTAAGTGCTTCTACTACAAAGGAAATTGTCACTGGAAGTGGAACTGCCCTAGATACTTGGCGGATAAGAAGGATGGCAAAGTGAACAAAGGTATATTTGATATACAGATTATTGATGTATACTTTACTAGTGTTCATAGCAACCCCTGGGTATTTGATACTGGTTCAGTTGCTAAAATTAGTAACTTGAAATGAGAGTGGCAGAATGATTGGCTTCACTGATGATTTGAGCAGATATGGGTATATCTACTTGATGAAGCACAAGTCTAAAACATTTGAAAAGTTCAAAGAATTTCAGAGCGAAGTAGAGAATCATCGTAACAAGAAAATAAAGTTTCTACGATCTGATCGTGGAGGTGAATATTTGAGTTACGAGTTTGGTCTTCATTTGAAACAATGTGGAATAGTTTCACAACTCATGCCACCCGGAACACCACAGCGTAATGGTGTGTCCGAACGTCGTAACCGTACTTTATTAGATATGGTGCGGTCTATGATGTCTCTTACAGATTTACCACTATTGTTTTGGGGTTATGCTTTAGAGATAGTTGCATTCACGTTAAATAGGGCACCATCTAAATCCGTTGAGACGACGCCTTATGAACTGTGGTTTGGCAAGAAACCAAAGTTGTCGTTTCTTAAAGTTTGGGGCTGCGATGCTTATGTGAAAAAGCTTCAACTTGATAAGCTCGAACCCAAGTGGGAGAAATGCGTCTTCATAGGATACCCAAAGGAGACTGTTGGGTATACCTTCTATCACAGATCCGAAGGCAAGATATTCGTTGCTAAGAACGGATCATTTCTAGAGAAGGAGTTTCTCTCAAAAGAAGTGAGTGGGAGGAAAGTGGAACTTGATGAGGTAATTGTACCTTCTCTCGGATTGGAAAGTAGTACATCACAGAAACTAGTTCAAGTGATTCCTACACCAATTAGTGAGGAAGCTAATGATGATGATCATGAAACTTCAGATCAAGTTACTGCTGAACTTCGTAGATCAACCAGAGTACGTTCCGCGCTAGAGTGGTACAGCAACCCGGTTCTGGAAGTCATGTTACTAGACCATGATGAACCTACGAACTATGAGGAAGCGATGATGAGCCCAGATTCCGCAAAATGGCTTGAGGCCATGAAATATGAGATGAGATCCATGTATGAGAACAAAGTGTGGACTTTGGTTGACTTGCCCGATGATGGGCAAGCATCGAAAATAAATGGATCTTCAAGAGGGAGACTGATGTTGACGGTAATGTTACTGTTTACAAAGCTCGACTTGTTGCGAAAGGTTTTCGACAAGTTCAAGGAGTTGACTACGATGAGACTTTCTCACCCATAGCGATGCTTACGTCTGTCCGAATCATGTTAGCAATTGCCGCATTTTATTATTACGAAATATGGCAAATGGATGTCAAAACTGTATTCCTGAATGGATATCTTAAAGAAGAGTTGTATATGATGCAACCAGCAGGTTTCGTTGATCGTAAAGGTGCTAATAAAGTGTGCAAGCTCCAGCGATCCATCTATGGACTGGTGCAAGCATCTCGGAGTTGGAATATGCGCTTTGATGAGGTGATCAAAGCATATGGTTTTATACAGACTTTTGGAGAAGCCTGTATTTACAAGAAAGTTAGTGGGAGCACTACATCCTTTTTTGATAAGTATATGTGAATGACATATTGTCGAACAGAAATAATGTAGAATTTTCTGGAAAGCATAAAGGAGTGTTTGAAAGGAGTTTTTTCAAATAAAAACAGCTGCTTACATATTGAGCATCAAGGTCTATAGAGATAGATCGAGACGTTTGATAAGTTTTTTCAATGAGTACATACCTTCAAAAGTTTTTGAAGTAGTTCAAAATGGATCAGTTAGAGAAGGAGTTCTTGCCAGAGTTGTAAGGTATGAAGTTGAGTAAGACTCAAAGCCTGACCTCGGCAGAAGACAGAGAAAGAATGAAAGTCATTTCCTATGCCTCAACCATAGGTTCTATAAAGTATGCCATGCTGTGTACCAAACCTGTTGTGTACCTTACCATGAGTTTGGCAAGGAGGTACAAAAGTGATCCAAGAGTAGATCACTAGACATCGGTCAAAATAATCCTTAGTTACTGGATAACTAAGGAAATGTTTCTAAATTATGGAGGTGATAAAGAGTTCGTCGTAAAGAGTTACACTGATGCAAGATTTACACTAATCCATATGACTCTAAGTATCACTCTGGATGCATATTGGAAGTGGGAGCAATTAACTAGAGTAGCTCCTGTTGGGGAACGTAGTATTTTAAAATTTTCCTATGATCACGCAAGATCTATCTACCAGATGCATAGCAACGAGAGGGAAGAGTGTGTCTACATACCCTCGTAGACCGGAAGCGGAAGCGTCAAGTGACGCGGTTGATGTAGTCGATCTTCTTCGCGATCCAACCGATCAAGCACCGAACGTACGGCACCTCCGCGTTCAGCACACGTTCGCTTGATGACGTCCCACGAGCTCTTGATCCAGTTGAGCTTCACGGGAGAGTTTCGTCAGCACGACGGCGTGGTGACGTATATGATGTATCTACCAGCGCAGGGCTTCGCCTAAGCACTGCAACGGTATGACCGGGGTGTGTTTCTATGGAGGGGGGCACCGCACACGGCTAGAACAATTCAACTTGTGTGTCTTTGGGTGCCCCCCGCTCCCGTATATAAAGGAGCAAGGGGGGAGGCCGGCCGGCCCTCTATGGTGCGGCTAGGGCTGCAATCCTACTAGGAATAGGATTGCAATCCTATTCCTAGTAGGAATCTACCAAAGAAGGAAAAGGGGGGAAGGAAAGAGAGGGAGTGGGAGAGGGAAAGAGGGGCCGCGCCCCCCTCCCTTAGTCCTATTCGGACTCCTCCTAGGGAGGGGGCGCGCCACCTCCTGCCTGCTGCCCTCTCTCTCCCCTATGGCCCACCAGGGCCCATCATTCCCCCGGGGGCTTCCGGTACCCCCCCCCGGCACTCCGGTAAATTCCGAAACTTTCCAGAACACTTCCGGTGTCCGAATATAGTCGTCCAATATATCAATCTTTACGTCTCGGACATTCCGAGACTCCTCGTCATGTCCGTGATCTCATCCGGGACTCCGAACTACCTTCGGTACATCAAAATTCATAAACTCATAATACCGATCGTCATCAAACGTTAAGCGTGTGGACCCTACGGGTTCGAGAACTATGTAGACATGACTGAGACTAATCTCCGGTCAATAACCAATAGCGGAACCTTGATGCTCATATTGTCTCCTACATATTCTATGAAGATCTTTATGGGTCAAACCGCACAACAACATACGTTGTTCCTTTTGTCATCGGTATGTTACTTGCCCGAGATTCGATCGTCGGTATCTCTATACCTAGTTCAATCTCGTTACTGGCAAGTCTCTTTACTCGTTCCATAATACATCATCTCGTGACTAACTCATTAGTCATTTGCTTGCAAGGCTTATTATGATGTGCATTACCGAGAGGGCCCAGAGATACCTCTCCGACACTCGGAGTGACAAATCCTAATCTTGATCTATGCCAACACCACGAATACTTTCGGAGACACCTGTAGAGCATCTTTATGATCACCCAGTTACGTTGTGACGTTTGATAGCACACAAGGTGTTCTTACGTTATTCGGGAGTGGCATAATCTCATAGTCATAGGAACATGTATAAGTCATGAAGAAAGCAATAGAAGTAAAACTAAACGATCATAGTGCTATGCTAACGGATGGGTCTAGTCCATCACATCATTCTCCTAATGATGTGATCTCGTTGATCAAATGACAACTCATGTCTATGGCTAGGAAACATAACCATCTTTGATGAATGAGCTAGTCTAGTAGAGGCATATAGGGACATACTGTTTTGTCTATGTATCCACACATGTACTAAGTTTCCGGTTAATACAATTCTAGCATGAATAAAAGACATTTATCATGATATAAGGAAATACAAATAACATCTTTATTATTGCCTCTAGGGCATATTTCCTTCAGTATCCCACTTGAACTAGAGTCAATAATCTAGATTACAAAGTGATGATCCTCACACCCATGGAGTCCTGGTGCTGATCATGTTTTGCCCGTGGAAGAGGCTTAGTCAACGGGTCTGCAACATTCAGATCTGTATGTATTTTGCAAATCTCTATGTCTCCTCCTTCACTAGATAGTGGATGGAATTGAAGCGTCTTTTGATGTGCTTTGTTCTCTTGTGAAACCTGGATTCCTTCGCCAAGGCTATTGCTCCAGTGTTGTCACAAAAGATTTTCATTGGACCCGATGCACTAGGTATTACACCTAGATCGGATATGAACTCCTTCATCCAGACTCCTTCATTTGCTGCTTTCGAAGTAGCTATGTATTCCGCTTCACACGTAGATCCCGCCACGACGCACTGCTTGGAACTGCACCAACTGACAGCTCCACCGTTCAATAAAAATACATATCCGGTTTGTGACTTAGAGTCATCCGGATCAGTGTCAAAGCTAGAATCGACGTAACCGTTTACGACGTGCTCTTTGTCACCTCCATATACGAGAAACATATCCTTTGTCCTTTTCAGGTATTTCAGGATGTTCTTGACCGCTGTCCAGTGATCCACTCCTGGATTACTTTGGTACCTCCCTGCTAGACTTATAGCAAGGCACACATCAGGTCTGGTACACATCATTGCATACATGATAGATCCTATGGCTGAGGCATAGGGAATGACTTTCATTTTCTCTCTATCTTCTGCAGTGGTCGGGCATTGAGTCTTACTCAACTTCATACCTTGTAACACAGGCAAGAACCCTTTCTTTGACTGATCCATTTTGAACTTCTTCAAAACTTTATCAAGGTATGTGCTTTGTGAAAGTCCAATTAAGCGTCTTGATCTATCTCTATAAATCTTGATACCTAATATATAAGCAGCTTCACCGAGGTCTTTCATTGAAAAACTCTTATTCATGTATCCTTTTATGCTATCCAGAAATTATATATCATTTCCAATCAACAATATGTCATCCACATATAATATTAGAAATGCTATAGAGATCCCACTCACTTTCTTGTATATACAGGCTTCTCCAAAAGTCTGTATAAAACCATATGCTTTGATCACCTCATCAAAGCGTATATTCCAACTCCGAGATGCTTGCACCAGTCCATAGATGGGTCGCTGGAGCTTGCATACTTTGTTAGCACCTTTTGGATCGACAAAACCTTCTGGTTGCATCATATACAACTCTTCTTTGAGATATCCATTCAGGAATGCAGTTTTGACATCCATTTGCCAGATTTCATAATCATAAAATGCGGCAATTGCTAACATGATTCGGACAGACTTAAGCATCGCTACAGGTGAGAAGGTATCATCGTAGTCAACTCCTTGAACTTGTCGAAATCCTTTCGCAACAAGTCGAGCTTTGTAAACAGTAACATTACCATCTGCGTCGGTCTTCCTCTTGAAGATCCATTTATTTTCGATGGCTTGCCAATCATCGGGCAAGTCAACCAAAGTCCATACTTTGTTCTCATACATGGATCCCATCTCAGATTTCATGGCCTCAAGCCATTTTGCGGAATCTGGGCTCATCATCGCTTCCTCATAGTTCGCAGGTTCATCATGGTCTAGTAACATGACTTCCAGAACTGGGTTGCCGTACCACTCTGGTGCGGAACGTACTCTGGTTGATCTACAACGTTCAGCAGAAACTTGATCCGAAGTTTCATGATCATCATCATTAGCTTCCTCACTGATTGGTGTAGGAATCACTGGAACAATTTTCTGTGATGTACTACTTTCCAATTCAGGAGAAGGTAAAATTACCTAATCAAGTTCTACTTTCCTCCCACTCACTTCTTTCGAGAGAAACTCCTTCTCTAGAAAGGATCCATTCTTAGCAACGAATATCTTGCCTTCGGATCTGTGATAGAAGGTGTACCCAACAGTCTCTTTTGGGTATCCTATGAAGACACATTTCTCCGACTTGGGTTCGAGCTTATCAGGTTGAAGCTTTTTCAGATAAGCATTGCAGCCCCAAACTTTAAGAAACGACAACTTTGGTTTCTTGCCAAACCATAGTTCATAAGGTGTCGTATCAATAGATTTAGATGGTGCCCTATTTAACGTGAATGCAGCTATCTCTAAAGCATAACCCCAAAATGATAGTGGTAAATCGGTAAGAGACATCATAGATCGCACCATATCCAATAAAGTACGGTTACGACGTTCGGACACACCATAACACTGTGGTGTTCCAGGTGGCGTGAGTTGTGAAACTATTCCACATTGTTTCAAATGGAGACCAAACTCGTAACTCAAATATTCTCCTCCACGATCAGATCGTAGAAACTTTATTTTCTTGTTACGATGATTCTCTACTTCACTCTGAAATTCTTTGAACTTTTCAAATGTTTCAGACTTGTGCTTCATTAAGTAGATATACCCATATCTGCTCAAAACATCAGTGAAGGTCAGAAAATAACGATACCCGCCGCGAGCTTCAACACTCATTGGCCCACATACATCACTATGTATGATTTCCAACAAATCTGTTGCTCGCTCCATAGTTCCGGAAAAAGGAGTTTTAGTCATCTTGCCCATGAGGCATGGTTCGCAAGCACCAAGTGATTCATAATCAAGTGATTCCAAAAGTCCATCACTATGGAGTTTCTTCATGCGCTTTATACCAATATGACCTAAACGACAGTGCCACAAATAAGTTGCACTATCATTATTAACCTTGCATCTTTTGGTTTCAATATTATGAATATGTGTATCACTACAATCGAGATCCAATAAGAATAGACCACTCTTCAAGGGTGCATGACCATAAAAGATATTATTCATAAAAATAGAACAACCATTATTCTCTGATTTAAATGAATAACCGTCTCGTAACAAACAAGATCCAGATATAATGTTCATGCTCAACGCTGGCACCAAATAACAATTATTTAGGTCTAAAACTAATCCCGAAGGTAGATGTAGAGGTAGCGTGCCGACGGCGATCACATCGACTTTGGAACCATTTCCCACGCGCATCGTCACCTCGTCCTTAGCCAATCTTCGTTTAATCCGTAGTCCCTGTTTCGAGTTACAAATATTTGCAACCAAACCGGTATCAAATACCCAGGTACTACTACGAGCATTAGTAAGGTACACATCAATAACATGTATATCACATATACCTTTGTTCACCTTGCCATCCTTCTTATCCGCCAAATACTTGGGGCAGTTCCGTTTCCAGTGTCCAGTCCCCTTGCAGTAGAAGCACTCAGTTTCAGGCTTGGCTCCAGACTTGGGTTTCTTCGTGGGAGTAGCAACTGTCTTGCTATTCTTCTTGAAGTTCCCCTTCTTTCCCTTGCCCTTTTTCTTGAAACTAGTGGTTTTGTTAACCATCAACACTTGATGCTCCTTTTTGATTTCTACCTCCGCAGCCTTGAGCATTGCAAAGAGCTCGGGAATTGTCTTTTGCATCCCTTGCATATTATAGTTCATCACGAAGCCTTTATAGCTTGGAGGCAGTGATTGAAGAACTCTATCAATAACACTATCTTCATCAACTTTGCAACCAAGTTGAGTCATATGATTGTAGTACCCAGACATTCTGAGCAAGTGTTCACTGATAGAACTATTCTCCTCCATCTTGCAGCTGTAGAACTTATTGGAAATCTCATATTTCTCAATCCGGGCATTTGCTTGAAATATTAACTTCAACTCCTGGAACATCTCATATGGTCCATGACGTTCAAAACGTCGTTGAAGTCCCGGTTCTAAGCCGTAAAGCATGGCACACTGAACTATCGTGTAGTCATCAGACCGCGACTGCCAGACGTTCAAAGCGTCTACATTAGCGGGAGGGGGCTTGTCACCTAGCGGTGCTTCAAGGACATAATTATTCTATGCAGCAATGAGGATAATCCTCAAGTTACGGACCCAGTCCGTGTAATTGCTACCATCATCTTTCAACTTAGCTTTCTCTAGGAATGCATTAAAATTCAAAGGAACGGTAGCACGGGCCATTGATCTACAACAACATAGATATGCAAAAACTATCAGGACTAAGTTCATGATAAATTAAAGTTCAATTTAATCATATTAATTAAATAACTCCCACTTAGATAGACATCCCTCCGGTCATCTAAATGATCACGTGATCCAAATCAACTAAACCATGTCCGATCATCACGTGAGATGGAGTAGTTTCAATGGTGAACATCTTATGTTGATCATATCTACTATATGATTCACGCTCGACCTTTCGGTCTCCAGTGTTCCGAGGCCATATCTGCATATGCTAGGCTCGTCAAGTTTAACCTGAGTATTCTGCGTGTGCAAAACTGGCTTACACCCGTTGTATTTGAACGTAGAGCTTATCACACCCGATCATCACGTGGTGTCTCGGCACGACGAACTTTCGCAACGGTGCATACTTAGGGAGAACACTTATAACTTGAAATTTTGTAAGGGATCATCTTATAATGCTACCGTCGTTCTAAGCAAAATAAGAAGCATAATAAGATAAACATCATATGCAATCAAAATATGTGACATGATATGGCCATCATCATCTTGTGCTTTTGATCTCCATCTCCAAAGCAACGTCATGATCACCTTCGTCACCGGCGCGACACCTTGATCTCCATCGTAGCATCGTTGTCGTCTCACCAACTATTGCTTCTACGACTATCGCTACCGCTTAGTGATAAAGTAAAGCAATTACATGGCGATTGCATTTCATACAATAAAGCGACAACCATATGGCTCCTTCCAGTTGCCGATAACTTTACAAAACATGATCATCTCATACAAAATCGTACAACTCATCATGTCTTGACCATATCACATCACAACATGCCCTGCAAAAACAAGTTAGACGTCCTCTACTTTGTTGTTGCAAGTTTTACGTGGCTGCTACGGGCTTAGCAAGAACCGTTCTTACCTACGCATACAAAAACCACAACGATGTTTCATCAAGTATGTGCTGTTTTAACCTTCACAAGGACCGGGCGTAGCCACACTTGATTCAGCTAAAGTGAGAGAGACAGACACCCGCCAGTCACCTTTAAGCAACAAGTGCTCATAACGGTGAAACCAGTCTCGCGTAAGTGTACGCGTAATGTCGGTCCGGGCCGCTTCATCTCACAATACCGCCGAAGCAAAATATGACATGCTGGTAAGCAGTATGACTAGTATCGCCCACAACTCATTGTGTTCTACTCGTGCATATCATCTACGCATAGACCTGGCTCATGATGCCACTGTTGGGGAACGTAGTATTTTAAAATTTTCCTACGATCACGCAAGACCTATCTACCAGATGCATAGCAACGAGAGGGAAGAGTGTGTCTACATACCCTCGTAGACCGGAAGCGGAAGCGTCAAGTGACGCGGTTGATGTAGTCGAACTTCTTCGCGATCCAACCGATCAAGCACCGAACGTACGGCACCTCCGCGTTCAGCACACGTTCAGCTTGATGATGTCCCACGAGCTCTTGATCCAGTTGAGCTTCACGGGAGAGTTTCGTCAGCACGACGGCGTGGTGACAGATACGACGTATCTACCGGCGCAGGGCTTTGCCTAAGCACTGCAACGGTATGACCGGGGTGTGTTTCTGTGGAGGGGGGCACCGCACACGGCTAGAACAATTAAACTTCTGTGTCTTTGGGTGCCCCCCCGCCCCCGTATATAAAGGAGCAAGGGGGGAGGCTGGCCGGCCCTCTATGGTGCGGCTAGGGCTGCAAACCTACTAGGAATAGGATTGCAATCCTATTCCTAGTAGGAATCTACCAAAGAAGGAAAAGGGGGAAGGAAAGAGAGGGAGAGGGAGAGGGAAAGAGGGGCCGCGCCCCCCTCCCTTAGTCCTATTTGGACTCCTCCTAGGGAGGGGGCACGCCACCTCCTGGCTGCTGCCCTCTCTCTCCCCTATGGCCCACCAAGGCCCATCATTCCCCCGGGGGGTTCCGGTAACCCCCCCGGCACTCCGGTAAATTCCGAAACTTTCCAGAACACTTCCGGTGTCCGAATATAGTCGTCCAATATATCAATCTTTACGTCTCGGACATTCCGAGACTCCTCGTCATGTCCTTGATCTCATCCGGGACTCCGAACTACCCTCGGTACATCAAAACTCATAAACTCATAATACCGATCGTCATCAAACGTTAAGCGTGCGGACCCTACGGGTTCGAGAACTATGTAGACATGACCGAGACTCATCTCTGGTCAATAACCAATAGCGGAACCTGGATGCTCATATTGGCTCCTACATATTCTACGAAGATCTTTATCGGTCATACCGCATAACAACATACGTTGTTCCTTTTGTCATCGGTATGTTACTTGCCCGAGATTCGATCGTCGGTATCTCTATACCTAGTTCAATCTCGTTACCGGCAAGTCTCTTTACTCGTTCCATAATACATCATCTCGTGACTAACTCATTAGTCATTTGCTTGCAAGGCTTATTATGATGTGCATTACCGAGAGGGCCCAGAGATACCTCTCCGACACTCGGAGTGACAAATGCTAATCTTGATCTATGCCAACACCATGAATACTTTCGGAGACACCTGTAGAGCATCTTTATGATCACCCAGTTACGTTGTGACGTTTGATAGCACACAAGGTGTTCTTACGATATTCAGGAGTTGCATAATCTCATAGTCATAGGAACATGTATAAGTCATGAAGAAAGCAATAGCAGTAAAACTAAACGATCATAGTGCTATGCTAACGGATGGGTCTAGTCCATCACATCATTCTCCTAATGATGTGATACCGTTGATCAAATGACAACTCATGTCTATGGCTAGGAAACATAACCATCTTTGATCAATGCGCTAGTCTAGTAGAGGCATACTAGGGACATACTGTTTTGTCTATGTATCCACACATGTACTAAGTTTCCGGTTAATACAATTCTAGCATGAATAAAAGACATTTATCATGATATAAGGAAATTCAAATAACATCTTTATTATTGCCTCTAGGGCATATTTCCTTCAGCTCCATGCAGGGCATTGTAGACATAGAAATTTGTGAAATACATACGAATCTGAATGTGACAGACCCGTTGACTAAACCTCTCTCACAAGAAAAACATGATCACACCTTATTACACTTGGGTGTTAATCACATAGCGATGTGAACTAAATTATTGACTCTAGTAAACCCTTCAGGTGTTGGTCACATGGCGATGTGAACTATGGGTGTTATTCACATAACAATGTGAACTATCGGTATTAAATCATATGGCGATGTGAACTAGATTATTGAATCTAGTGTAAGTGGGAGACTGAAGGAAATATGCCCTAGAGGCAATAATAAAGTTATTATTTATTTCCTTATATCATGATAAATGTTTATTATTCATGCTATAATTGTATTAACCGGAAACTTAATACATGTGTGAATACATAGACAAAACACAGTGTCCCTAGTATGCCTCTACTAGACTAGCTCATTGATCAAAGATGGTTATGTTTCCTAACTATAGACATGAGTTGTCATTTGATCAATGGGATCACATCATTAGGAGAATGATGTGATGGACTAGACCCATCCATTAGCTTAGCACTATGATCGTTTAGTTTTATTGCTATTGCTTTCTTCATGACTTATACATGTTCCTATGCCTATGAGATTATGCAACTCCCGAATAACGGAGGAACACCTTGTGTGCAATCAAACGTCACAACGTAACTGGGTGATTATAGAGATTGTCTACAGGTGTCTCCGAAAGTGTTCGTGATGTTGGCATAGATCAAGAATAGGATTTGTCACTCCTAGTGTCGGAGAGGTATCTCTGGGCCCTCTCGGTAATGCACATCATAATAAGACTTGTAAGCAAATGACTAATGAGTTAGTCACAAGATGATGTATTACAGAACGAGTAAAGAGACTTGTCGGTAACGAGATTGAACTAGGTATCGAGATACCGACGATCGAATCTCGGGCAAGTAACATACCGATAACAAAAGGAACAACGTATGTTGTTATGCGGTTTGACCGATAAAGATCTTCGTAGAATATGTAGGAGCCAATATGAGCATCCAGGTTCCGCTATTGGTTATTGACCGGAGATGAGTCTCGGTCATGTCTACATAGTTCTCGAACCCGTAGGGTCCGCACGCTTAATGTTTGATGACGATCGGTATTATGAGTTTGTGAGTTTTGATGTACCGAAGGTAGTTCAGAGTCCCGGATGAGACCACGGACATGACGAGGAGTCTCGAAATGTTCGAGACATCAAGATTAATATATTGTACGGTTACATTCGGATACCAGAAGTGTTCCGGGTGATTTCGGAGATAACCGGAGTGCCGGAGGGGTTACCGGAACCCCCCGGGGAAGTATTGGGCCCTAGTGGGCCTTAGTGGAGATAGAGAGGGCCGGCCAGGGCTGGGCCGCGCGCCCCTCCCCCTTGGTCCAAATTGGAAAAGGAAAGGAGGGGCGACGCCCCTTTCCTTCTCCCTCTCCCTCTCATTCCTTCCCCCTCTCTCCCTCTTGGTGGACTCCTACTAGGAATAGGATTGGAATCCTATTCCAAGTAGGATTGGCCCTCCTAGGCGCGCCATAGAGGGCCGGCCTCTCCCCCTCCTCCACTCCTTTATATACGGGGGTGGGGGTACCCCATAGACACACAAGTTGATCAAGTTGATCTCTCCCAACCGTGTGCGGTGCCCCCTCCACAGAAACCCACCTCGGTCATATCGTTGCAGTGCTTAGGCGAAGCCCTGCGACGGTAGCTTCATCATCTCCGTCACCACGCCGTCGTGCTGACGAAACTCTCCCGTGAGGTTCTACTAGATCAAGAGCTCGTGGGACGTCATCAAGCTGAACGTGTGCTGAACGCGGAGGCTCCGTACGTTTGGTGCTTGATCGGTTGGATCACGAAGAAAGTTCGATTACATCAACCACGTCACTAGACGCTTCCGCTCCCGGTCTACGAGGGTACGTGGACACACTCTCCCCTCTCTTTGCTATGCTTATTAGATAGATCATGCGTGATTCTAGGGAATTTTTGAAATACCACGTTCCCCAACAGTTGTGTCCTCTTGCGTCCGAGCTCCAACGCCGGACTCTATCCAAGCTCCAATGCCGGACTGCATTCGAGGTATCTTTTGGCAACGGAGCTCCAATGTCGGGACATGTCCAAGCTCCAATGCTGGACTATGTCCGAGCTCCAACACCGGGCTATGTCCAAGCTCCAATGCCGGACTTTATCCGAGCTCCAACATCGGACTATATCTGAGGTGTCATGGATCGCCTTGGTTCAAAAAAGTTAAAGGAGTTTAGCCGAGCTTAATGCCAGAAATGCCCTCTAAGGAGCCAGCCAGTTGCATCCGATCTATACGCCGAACTGCTTCCGAGGTGGTTCAGCACCTCGATCATGGGCTGATTGTTTGTGGATTTTATTTTCGATGCGTGTAAATTTATTTGCTAACGAGATGTATTGCCAGTAGCCCTCAAGGTGTTTGTCGGCCTAAAATCCAAGATGCACCTGAAGGAAAATATGAAACCTCTGATCCTAGTAGCTCCTGAGACTCAGTTGGTGAAATTGGCCTGAGGATGAACTCCTAGCTCGGCAACATACATAGGAATAGAAACGCGGTGTAATATATTAGATGTAATAGTGATCGGCGGACGGGCCCCTAAGAGAGGGTCGTGAGAAGTCGTCGTGATATATCAGCTTGATGCCGGATAAGTCCCAGATGGTACTTATTGTTGTCCGAAGACGCGCTTGTCCATAGTTCGGTCATGCCGAACACTGAGCACTTCGAATTTTCTGCATTGAATAGGCAATGTAGTAGCCCCCGAACCACTGGTCGGGTGGCAACACCAGATCAGGGGATCGATGTGCCCTTTAAATTTTTATAAATAATGAGCACGAACCCTAGTAGCCCCCGAGCCTTAATGTGGGAATAGGTGGCGGAATTAAGGATTGATATCCGTTTGACAGAAAATTTGGTGTGTTTAACACAAACTTCTCGAAAAGAGAATAAAGACCTATTGAAGGAGCTAGAGCCAGCAAAAGCTGGTCTCGCCAAGGTCGGCCCCAAGGGGCTTAATAGATAGGGAATCGATGTCACTTGGGAATTATGAGAGCATTATGCAAGTTGCTTGGTTATCTCGGTGAGATAATGCCCCTTGCTCTTTAAACGATGGGCTTCCATAAATCGACTTTACTAGCAATTTATGATCCTATGTATCCAAGTATTTTTACATCATTAATGCTCGGATCCACATTGTACAAAACTTTGTTGACCGACCATCGGCTTCAACCTCCTCAGCCGGTAGCCGGGGAGTGTTTGCCCTACATTATAAAGCCTTTATAAGGGCAAAGATTTACGGCAAACAAGGCAATCTGGTCATACGGTTTTATAAACAAAGGTACGCGAAGAGATATGTTATATTACTTTTTAATGTAAGAAACATCTTCCAAGGAAAATAGTCCCGCTATCGGTTCCTTTCTTTGGGTTGTCATGCTGATCATGATCATGAAACCTCACCTCCGATCAATGTGGGAGGAAAATATTAAGGATTTAGTTCGGGAAAAGTTTCTGAATTATGTGGTCTAAATGAACCAATATTTTCACTTCCGTCGTTGACGACCAATTATATTCTTTAAGATGGCTAGCTTTCGGCTTCTCCCCGTCTGAGTACTAACATGGATGACCCGGAAGTAACAATCACAGAGGTGCTCCCTTTACCTCCTAGCCGAACAATCGGGAACGTAGGGGTAATCACAGGAGCCAGGCAACCCAGCTTGGCCAAAATCTTAAGTCAAATTGATGCATGTTTGTGGCTTTATAATGATAATTACGAAAGGTGGCGCTTGTATTATGAATATAAACGCTGATGATATATGTTTATTTTGACTCCATTGCGACCGTTTATCATTTGAAAGTGGCCTATCGTCAGCTTCCACCCCTTTGTAGATGCTACGCAGGGTGTTTCCGCAATAACAAAACAACCCTTAGCCGACGTCTCGGTGCCCGAAGGCGGTTGTGTTAGCGGAAACAAGGCAATCAGATATGTGGGCTTTATAACTTTCACTTAGTCATAGGAGCTTAAAGTTGGGAGGCCAGTTACTAGCCCCCGGTTAGTGTTCGGCGACAGCCGAGGTCAAGCCGTAAACACTTCGGCCAATGTTATGAATGGCCCATCGTTTAACACAGGGTAATCGCCGTTGATCTGTAGTTTGACACTGTCATCGGATCGCTGACCAGTTTACGCCCATTGCAACGGTCAGTTTTCGGGTTACTCCACTGAGGCGCGTAACCATTTGAGCGGGAAGCACAATCATAGTGGTTCTCCCTTTGCACTCCTAGCCGAACAAAGCGAAACATAGGAGGCAAGCAAAGGAGCTGGGCAATCCAACTATTGACCGAAGACACAATTCAAACTGATGCATATAAAGCAATATCCGAGAATGTTTTGCCGAAGACTCCTCAGAGTACCTTGGCTTTTGGTGGGTTTGGCTATAGTCCAGCTCCCCGTTAATATTGCCAATGCTTTAAAGGCGCCTAGCGTTGCACTGCTCGAGAACTAGTCCCGTTGTGGCGTGTATTTTGTAAACACCGAGGTGTAGTTCAGCGGAAAAGATGTCGAGTTGTGGGTCGGAGGAGATCTTCCGAGCTGAATTATAATGCCGGACACCTCGGTCATGACGACGACCCGCTTCCTGAAACAAAAACATACAAATAGCTAAAAAGTGCCATAAGCTCGAAAAGCCAAAAAACTTATGTAAAAGCTTGATGTCCGAACTAAATCAAGATTTTTTGTGCCAATCCGAACATTGGTCTTTAAAAAAAGTGCTTATGTCATGCTTTAACATGACAGATCCGATCTTGAAACTTCGAGCGGGTTAGCCTTTGGCTTCCATCTCCTTACCCCAAAGACAGAGTGCTTATCCAAGGCCAGTTTAGCAAACTATACTCGAGCGGCTTTAAAGAGAAACCAGGCTATTCGGCTATTGACCACACACTCGAGTCAAAAAAGAAGCGGTAGAAAAAGACTTTGCAATGACCAAGAAAAAAAACACATTATTATAAAACGACTCATATAAATTTAAGAGCCCCCACATAACTTGGGTAAGAGAAGTGTTTTTAATAAATAATGTTTTTAACAAACTAAGTTTTTTGTTTAACGCAAATATAAAGTTTGGTCGAGCCGAACAAGAATTAAAATAATTGGGCATGGAAGCGACTTGGCTGGTTAATGTGCTCGGCGTCGATGTGCGGCAAGAGCTGACAGCGGGACGAGGTCCCGAGGTGGTCGAGCGAAGAGCTCGGCAATCCGAAGAGGTGAAGCCCCCAGTCTAGCCGAGGTATGGCAGATGACGTCAGAGTCTCCGGCTGAGTAGGTTTATGAATCGAACAGCACGGGGTTGCCAACAGAGGGAAGCATGCCAAGGCGACGACACAGTTGTGTCGACGGAGGTGGGATGACGATACCGGCACGCCGAGGTGACAGCGCGGCCCGGTACAAACCAATCGCATGCACACATAAAATAGTGCAAGCCAGAATAATAACAATAATATGCTTAAAAAATTCTTCTACTTAATTAATTTAAGTGAAGTAAATAATTAAAGAAATATGGCATGAATGTCGAGGTGACGGAGCAGGTCAGTAAGGTGATGTTGCGCCCACCATGCCAACTGATGTGTTGAAGCTGGTCGGCCGGTGACGCCGAAGTCACCGGAGCATGTTGATCAATAAATAGCAAAGTCCCCGGTCCAGCCGAGGTGTCGAAACCTTCATGTCAGCCAATGAGTCTAAGCAGGTGGGCTGGTGACGCCGAAGTCGCCAGAGTAGGTTTGATGAATATATGGTGAAGCCCCCGGTCTAGCCGAGGTGACGGAGCAGGTCGGTAAGGAGATGTTGCAGATGCCATGTCAGCCGAGGTGTTGAAGCAGTTCGGCGTGATGGACATCAGCTTGAAGAAGCAACAGTGCGGCCATGCCGACGCAGGTCGTAACTTGTGACGCGGTTAATGTCGACTTGATGAAGTGACCATGCGGTGATGCCGATGTGCCCATTCCGTGTAATCCATGGGGCGGCGATGTTGGCGATGATTCATCCTTTACGATTCCGAACTCTTGTTCGGCTTGCCGAGATGATTATCCGAAGAATTGAGCTCGGCTCGATGAAGTGACGACCCGTCTAGCGCAGGTCTGCAGTCGTACAACAATATTGCTGGACTGGGTTGACACCAGCTTGATGGTGGAGAGTACCTCAGAGAAGGCTTAAAATTTTATGGGCACATGTTTAAGAACATCGCGTAATACCCTAGAAGAAAATTCCTTTAAAAAGGTTGTCCAATACCCCGTTCATGAAGAAAGATGAATTCAGGTCGGATCCGTATTCGCGCAGAAAACAGATCGGAAAATTGGTCGACTCATCGGAAGGTTCCCGGAGTTTGGACCGTCGGATCGAGCTGAAATTTTGAGGGGTGTTACATATGGGAATTACGCAGCAGATGAACGGTTGGATCTTACAAATGACCTCCGAGCTGGGCTCTGAAGACCACGCCCTAAACTCATCCAGATTCCCATCCAGATTTGACAGGGCTCCTATATATCGTAGATCGTCAGAGATTCCTCAATCGGAACGCGACGAAATTTTACAGGGTTGTTATATACTTAATTCCACACAATTCTACCGAAGCAGTCATTAAAGCGACACTCGAGGATGTGGTGGCGGCGGATACGAGTTCGACATCTAGAAATGCAGTGTGGTCGCTCAAGGGCAATGTTGACGTTGAGCCCCTGAGCTCCATGGATGATTCCTCCATGATCTTGATAGAGATCGGAGTTGATGTTGATGAACGCTCTTGTCCGAACATGATGATCTGACGTATAGCGCAGTCCTCGGTCGAGCCAAGGTGACCAGTCGAGCCGGTGACAAAGATTCCGACGTCGCAGTTAATCTGCAGATGAGCCATTGATCCTTCATTGATCTCACAGCGGAACTCTTAGTGAAATCATCATTGTCGGTGTCAAAACCGGTGGATCTCGGATAGGGGGTCCCAAGCTATGTATCATGGATCGATGGGTAACAGGAGACGGGGGACACGATGTTTACCCAGGTTTGGGCCCTCTCTATCGAGGTAATACCCTACTTCTAGCTTGATTGATCTTGATGAATATAAGGATTGCAAGAGTTGATCTACCTCGAGATCATGTGTTGAGGTCTAAAACCTAAGGGTATGATGAATAATAATGATCTAGCATCTCCCTATCGACTAGCCTAGCCTTGGCTTATATAATGTACCAGAGGCCTAGGATAACAAGAGTCCTAGTCGAATACGCCGGTGGGGAGGAGTCCTTGTCTTGATCATCAAGTCTTGTGGAATCTTCCTTGTGTATACATCGGATCCGAACTGGCCCATGAGTGAATGGCCATGGGGGTCCTCGGCCCGATCCAACTGACCGGAAGACGACGTGGTGAGTACCCCCTAATCAAGGACACCATCACTGGGTAAATATCATGTCCCCAGTCTCCTGTTACCATCGGTCCTTAGACGCACAACTGGGGCACCCCTACCCAAGATCTGCCGGTTTTGACACCGACAATGGTGCTTTCATTGAGAGCTTTGCTATGCGCTAGCAAGAAGCGATCGATGGCCCGTCTCGTCATCAACAACGAAATCACCCTCGGAAACAACCTGGCTTCGAGCCAGATCCTCCAGCTCGACGGGTTTGTTGTATGCGCCCGAGTGGCCGCTAGGCCGGCCGCACTCCCCGCGGTCATCGAGCACTACTCCTATATCGGCTCCGACCACTCCGATGACGCGATTTCGGCGGATTCCTTGTCCTTAAACGAGCTGCTGGATCGCATTGCCACCTTGGGGCTTTCATCGCCCAATGATCAGATCGGGCTTAAATACGACTAGGAGGAAGTCAATTCCACCTCGATCACTCACCTGGTGGCGGCCATCGAGGAACGAGCCGAAGATATCTCCCCTCTTGAACCGGAGACTTGCGCTATTCGGATCTTCGAACCCTTCGAGCCGAACACACCTCTGCCAGGTGGCGCTTCGTGTCTTTCGTGCTCAGGGACAGGCGCCGGGCCCACGGAACATTCAGATCCCGTAGGGCGTAGATCGTCCACATCGGAGATTGCACGAACCCCGGACACTACGTTGGGTCGTTACTCAAATTTATCCACACCCAGCCACCACATCACACGCTCTCCAAGTAACTCTAATTACCGGACATATGTGATCTCACGTACACACAGCAGCAGCCCCAAGAATCGGTTCATCACTTCTAGGCCAGATTCCTACTTCTTAAAAATAAGATCGAGGACTATTGCGACGACGACACGGTTCCCATATTTCACCGCAATTGCAAGGACGAGGGAGTCTTGAACACCCTCAACCATTGTCGAATACAGAGCTTTGCAGAATTATCGCATTTAGTACGAAAGTACCGCGCTAAGAAAAATACTTGGAAAGCCTGGAATACACCTCTAGAACAGTCCATCTTCGGACTATACACCGCTAAAGCGAAACGGACATACGAGCAAGGCATCCAATAACATACACACTGGCAAGAAAAATTAACCTTTCACAGGACACAGGTCCGTTCTGGACGAACTGTTGGATAAGCCTTGCCAAATACATGCCGCCCCGGACATTATCCCAACCCACTGCCTGAGAGCATGTTGGGTACTTCGGCAGGTCACAAAAAGCGGTGAAGCAATCCTCGCCACCACAACACCAGGGGAGAAAGATTTTGATGTATTTATTGTCTTCGAGACATTCTCCTCAAATAACCAGCGCAAGAGAGCAAATTGTGAACTTGCCGAGGTTCATCAAATCAACACTGCAAGCCCATGGAGTGACACGACAATTACTTTCTCTGCCGAAGAGGAACCACGAGTCCGGCCGGTCCGAGCCACAACCGCTGTTGTACTAAACCCAATAGTAGATGGCTTTTGCCTCACTAAAGTACTCATGGACGGGGGCAGCGGACTCAACATCATGTACGAGGATACACTTGCAAAAATGCAGGTCGATAAATCCCACATTGAACAAAGTAATACAACCTTTAGAGGAATTATCTCCGTCTGGGAAGCCCGGTGATCAGGAAGCATTAAGTTCGAGGTAGTATTCAGTACACCCAAAAACTATAGGTTGGAGGAACCGCTCTTCCACATTGTCCCCTTCAACAGTGGATATCACGCCCTTCTAGGGCGGGACGCTTTCTCACGCTTTCAAGCGATACCCCATTACGGGTACATGAAGCTCAAAATGCCAGGGACCAATGGAATAATCACAGTAGCAAGTGATCCAGATAGAGCACTCCGTGCCGATGTAGGATCTAAAGTATATCTAGAGGGGGGGGTGATTAGACTACTTGACCAAATAAAAACTTAGCCTTCTCACAATTTTATGTTTTGATAGTTTTTAGCAATTTATCACAAGTCAAGCAATCTTCCTACACATCAATTCTAGAGTTGTAGCTGCGGAAAGTAAACCATTACATATGAAGGTAAAGGAAGGGGTTTGGGGAGTGCAAACGCAAGTGGAGACACGGATGTTTTTGGCATGGTTCCGGTAGGTGGTGCTATCGTACATTCACGTTGATAGAGACTTCAACCCACGAAGGGTAACGGCTGCGTGAGTCCACGGAGGGCTCCACCCACGATGGGTCCACGAAGAAGCAACCTTGTCTGTCCTACCATGACCATCACCCACGAAGGACTTGCCTCACTAGGGTAGATCTTCATGAAGTAGGCAATCTCATTGCCCTTACAAACTCCTTGGTTCAACTCCACAATCTTGTCGGAGGCTCCCAAGTGACACCTAACCAATCTAGGAGACACCACTCTCCAAAATGTAATAGATGGTGTGTTGATGATGAACTCCTTGCTCTTGTGCTTCAAATGATAGTCTCCCCAACACTCAACTCTCTCACACAGATTTGGAAATGGTGGAAAGATGATTTGAGTGGAAAGCAACTTGGGGAAGGCTAGAGATCAAGATTCATATGGTAGGATTGGAATATCTTGGCCTCAACACATGAGTAGGTGGTTCTCCCTCAGAAAATGAGTAATGGAAGTGTAGCTATGTTCTGATGGCTCTCTCCACAAATGAAGAGTGGGTGGAGGGTATATATAGCCTCCACACAAAATCTTACCGTTACACACAATTTACCAAACCCGATGGGACCGAATAAGGAAACTCGGTCGAACCGATTCAGTTCAAAATGTGAACGTTAGGCTTTTTGGTGGGACTGATACTATCAACTCGGTGAGACCAATTCATTAGGGTTAGGGCATAACATAATCTCGATGAGACCGATCACATCAACTCGGTGAGACCGATTTTTGCAATAGGCAAATAGAGAGTTTGAGGGAGTCCTGGATTGAGGGGTCCTCATGTGGCCGGATAACTCGTTGTGGGCCGGATTGGTGGGCCGTGAAGATCATCGCTGAAGATTGTCTCTCAGATCCGCATAGGACTCCTATGTGCGTATAATGGCAGGTTCTAGGTTCGGGTGTAATCTTTCGTTCCTGTGCAATATGGTTATGTACAAACCCTAGGGCCCTCCGATGCATATATAAACTGGAGGGTTTAATCCGTAGAGGTTGAACAACATATAGCCAATTCATAGCAATCACCCTGGTTAGACTTCTAGGGTTTAGCCATGATGATCTCGAGGTAGATCAACTCTTGTAATCATATTAATCAAGGTCAATCAAGCAGGAGAAGGGTTTTACCTCGATCGAGAGGGCCCGAACCTGGGTAAACACTGTGTCCCTTATCTCCTGTTACCATCGATCCACAGACGCATAGTTCGGGACCCCCTACCCGAGATCCGCCGGTTTTGACACCGACATTGGTGCTTTCATTGAGAGTTCCACTATGTCGTCGACCGAAGGACCGATGGATCGCTTCATCAACAACGACGACACCACTGCCGAGGAGATTTTCCCTCCCGGCCAGCTTTTTGTGTTAGGCGGCTTCACGCTCCATGCCAACACAGAAGGTCACCTCGAGCAGGTTGAGAGCTACGCCGCTGGCCATCTGGTCAGGTTTGGAAGCTTGAAGTACATTGCTGATATCCGCGGAGACTTGATCTTCGAAGGATTCGAGCACATGGCGACCGCTCCATGCCACCACGATGAACATGACCTAAATCTGTCATCGGACCACATCTAGGGGATAGCACCTGTAACTGCTCTGGCCCTAGATCCGGAGCAGATCGCGTCACCCGAGGACGGGAAGCTCAACCCCACCACGGAAGCCGCAGACTCAGCGGCGCTAGAGCCGCACACAGACCCAACCTTGAGCGGGATCTGTGTTACGGGAACTTCAGACTCGTCTCCGGCTACAGGTTCCGAACCATGTGCATCAGCGTCCTTCAAGCTTGATTAGGCACCTATCGTCGAATTCAGCTCCGCAGATATCTTCAGGCACTCACCTTTAGGCGATGTGCTAAACTCGTCAAAATCCCTCTCCTTAGCAGTGTGACACCCCGAGACCGATGCGCCAGGTGTCAGCCAGTTATTCATTGCCGTTCCCATGTCATTTTCTTGCGTGTTGCATTTTGCCATGTCATCATGTGCATTGTCATCGGCATGTTTTCAAAACTTGCATCCGTCCGAACCCCCTCATCCTTTCCGTTGTCCGTTCTGAGCCTAGACACACTCGCACGCGCCCGCGGCACCTCCAGATATTTATTTTATGAGTGGCGGGAAAATGTTTTCGGAATGGGGTGAAACTTGGCGTGTGTTCTTATTATAGTATAGGTAGACCGCCTGCCAAATTTCATCGCATTCGGAGTCCGTTTGATATCCCAACGGTTAACCGCGTTAATCGTCGGAAGCCCCTTCTCTTTTGGCCCAGCACCCCTCCACAACAGCCCTAAAGCCCATCCTAACCACCTCCATGCTCTTGGTCGTTGGATCGTGATCGCGTGGCCGAAAACTGCACCTCATTTGGACACTCCTAGCTCCCTCTACCTATAAATTAGCCCTCCCCGTCCAAATTCGCGGATGAAACCCTTGCTCCACCTCCCTCCGCGCCGCCGGACGCGTCCACTGGCGGCCGGACATGTCCACCACCGCAGCCACGTCGCCCAGCCAACCATAGGCTACCACCTCAGCAACCACCGCCGCCTCGACCAATCCGGAGCCGCCACCTCACCTGTCCCGCACCCACTTTCCCGCCGCCGAAGCCCACCGCCGGCCCACGCCGGATCGAAGCGGACCCCGACCGGGCCCGACCGCTTCTACGTGCCCCGGTTCTCCACGCCAGCCTGCTCCGCCCCGCCGCCTTGCTTCCACCTCGCCACCGTCGGCGAACGCCACGCCTCCGCCATCCAACCTCGCATCACCGGTGACCTGCCTCCATGAGCCCCATTGCTCCCCGCCTCCTCTGATTCGCCTCCAGCCAGTTCCGGCAAGGGACCGGCCGGATCCGCTTTGCCCCGCCGCCGGAGCTCCTCCTGCCGACCACACAGCGCCGCCAGCCTATCTCGTCCATTGGGAGCGAGGACAACGAGCGCCGCTCCTTCCGCTTGTGGGCCGCGCCCAGCCATCCCCAACCCCGCCTAGGCCCGAGCCCAGCTCCGCGGCCACGTGGGCCCGGAGGCCCACCGCACCGGCCTGCCCGAGCCTCTGCACCGCCCCGAGCCACTCCCGCGCCACCACCTGTCCACCTCACCTCCCACCACCGCGCGGGCCTGCGAGGCCCTAGGCAGGCCCGCTCGGCCTGGCGCCGGCCGCCGCCAGTCCCGCTAGGGCGAGCCCCTCGCCCACTTGTCCCGTCCACCGCCGCCTCGACCGACCATAGGAACCCCCTTGATTGATTGTAGCTTGGCCGTTGTCGAGTCTAGAAGAAAAATATTTTGGAGTCTAGTTAATCGAAGAGTAGGAATTCTTTTTACTCCTCAGTCCCTTCGTCGTTCTGGTGAGGAATCTTGAGCGTGTTTTGAATTACACCTCTTCCCCATCAATTTTTTTAGGATCACGGAGCGTGTTTTCCGTTCGTTGCGATGTCTACTCTTTTCATCTGGTGCATCTCTCGTCAAGTCGATTTGACCCTCCTCGTCTTTGCTTCAATCCTCGGTCTTTCCAACCAGCGTCGTTTTCCCCTTCCGATGTGGTCTTTCTTTTCCCACCCGCCCACCCTTTTTCTTCTCGGAGCCCGAGTCCTCAATCGAGTATCCATTCTACTCGTGTGAAGCCTTTGAATTCCTTTCATCAATTATTTCAACTGGTGAATTCTCGTCTCATCGTCATTATTCATCTCTTTTTCGTCTCCGATGGATTCAATTCAAGTTTTCGGTGTTGATCTTATTCTTTTCCTCGGCTCAGTTGTTTCCCTTGCTCGTTCGTCTCTTGCCATTTAATTGTTCCGGAGTTCTGAAGACATCTCAGGGATTCGTCTATGTTCCAATTTATTCAAGGTTTTCACCTCATTCGAGGCTTTCAAATGTTCTGGTGCATCATTTCTCATTCGAATAATCCTTTCCAACGGTGGTTTTTCTCTTCGGTGGGCTCATAACCCACAGGTCTTTTCCCAGGATCTTACTCGACTCTTCTAATTTCCCGGAGTGTTCCGAAATTCTTTTCAAGTGTGACGTAAGTATGGATTCCATCCATCAGCTGCCTTCTCCAAGATCGTTGCAAATTCTTTTCATCATTTCTTCAACCTTTCTTCTTTTCATTCTTCTGGAGTATTTCACGAATTCTTTTCTTTGTGTTCCTCTGAAGGCCATCATTTCAGAAGATTTCTTCGTTCTCAGTTTTCAACTTCGTCCTCCAAATATTCTTCATTGATGCCTCTTCGTTCGTCTCACATTCATCCGGTGCTTCGTTTAAGTATTCTTAATCAGTTCACGATCTCTTCGTTCTCTTGTATCTAAATTTCCTCAAGTGCTTTATTCTTGACGGTGATTCATTCTCTTGCATTCACTCAATTTCAATTCCTTATGGTGGTTTGTTCTCTTTCATCACTCGATTTTAATTCTTCCCGATGGTTTGTTCCTTTTCTTCACTTGATTTAATCCCCTATGGTGGTTCGATCAAGAGTTATTTTCTGTGTTATCACATCAATTCATTCGTTCTTTTCAATCCTACCGGTGGTTCATGAAGACCTTCCCAAGTTTTGTGTTATATCCCTCTTTATGCAATTTCAACGCGAGTAAGTTGTATGCAAATCCATTGTTTCTCACCAATTTAAATGGTGGAGGATAAGCATAACATAATTGTTATTTTTTTCATCAAGTTCATTTCCTTCGAAATTTGTTCTTGATGAATAAACTCTACTTCCAAGTGTTTTGTTCTTCTCTTTCCGGAGTTCATAGTTTCTCGGCCTTCTCGTCGGAACCCCGTCCAAATCATCGCAAGGCCTTATTCTTATTCTTCTCATCCTTCATCATCCTTTCGTTACCAGAGTTCTTCATGGTGGTTCATCGCAATTCAAATCATTCTTCAAGTGTTCATCAAATTCTTTTGGATCAAGCGCAATCATTATTCTTTTGTGTCTCGAGATGCAAATAATTCTCCGTATTCTTTGAAGTGGAGTTTTGCATTCTTCGCTCTTCTCAGTTCATCAATATGTTGGTTGCGGCATAATTCACCTCAAGTTTTGAGATGTGTACATAAGTGCACAACAAGCTTATTCTTTTGTTGTTGATTTTCCCAACAACTTCGTTCAAGCCTTCTCTTGAAGACCCTCTTTCAAATTCATTTGTGGTGGAACTTGTTGTTCTCTTATCCGTTCTTTTCATTTCACTCTATCATTTCTTCCGGAGGCATTGTGTTGTTTTTTCTCGACAAGTATCATTCCATATTCAAAGTCCTTGTCCTATTCTTCCAATGCTCAACCGGAGTGTAATGCCCAGGATGGAGTTGTACCTCCTACGTGTCGAGGCACGACTTAAAGGCATAAATCCATCCTAGAATGATCTCAAGTTTGGTAATCTTTGCACAACTCATGTAAAAGAGGGATAGTAAACTGAAAATAGTTGGCTTACACTCGCCACGTCACAGAATTACAGTACAAGTCTCAAACATCATACATTAAGAGCACTACAACCCTCTAAGGACAAAAGCCAAATGTCAAAGTACCAAACTCAGATAAATAAACCACAGGCGGATCGAATCCTAGTAAGAGACTCCACTACTGATCGTTCGGGTAGCGCACATAGTACCGACTACGCTCCTCGTCGTACTCCCAATCCAGCTCGGTGCCATCACCTGGATAGCTCACAGCTGGACCTGCATCTGGTGTGAAGTAACTCTGAGCCACAGAGGACTCAGCAATCCCGTTCCCGGGTAACAGAACTATTTAAGCCTTTAGGTGAGGGAAAGGCTGAAGAAAAGAATAAGTCTGCAGCAGCAACTAGCATCTAGCTTACGTAAGTGAGAGCGAGAAGAGAAGGCCTCGGCGAGAAGTGATCACGAAGTGATCCTAGCTACAAGCTCACAAACATAACCCCTCCGTGTTCAACTCCCGAATCCCTATTCGGAAATTGACAGTCACGGAACACACGCTGGTAGTGCATTAGAAACATTGTGTCAAGTTATCTACAACCGGAATTAACAAGCTCCCATCTGCCACATAACCGCAGGCACGGCTTTCGAAAGTTCAAACCCTGCAGGGGTGTTCCAACTTGACCCATTACAAGCCCACGATCCGCGGAGTCGCAACTCCAAAGTGGGAAGACCCGAGTATCCTCGGAATCCCGTGCTCAAGATATACCGAGCTAAGGTAAGGCTAATCCAGCAAATCCTCCCGGCGTGTCGACACCCTGATAGTAGCCGCGCGTATCTAAGTCTCATGACACGACCGGATGGGTGATGCTACAGGTGTATGCCAGATACCTCGGGTTGCCCCAAGGCAGCCCTCCAGGACCCCCGTTTCGGACCAACACTCATGTGGAGCACTGGCCCGGGGTTGTTGATTAAGAAAGAGGGTTAATTACTCCCTATGCATGTTTAGTTTGTTATTAGGCAAAATACCAATGTTGGGATTTGCTGGAAAAGACTTAGCACTTAGCGGTTTATCGAGGGGGTCCCATACACCCCAACCGTGTTAGGAACGCATAATCAAGGAACATAATACCGGCTTATATGGATCCTAACGGCATGAGTGGAACAAATCACCAAGCAAAAGGCTTAGCCTTCCACCCTTGCCAATATATAGATGATTTCAATTTAAGCATTTATATAGTGTGATATAACCCAACCAAACTTCTACATGAAGCAAGCATCTTCGATCTTCACCTGCAACTAGCAACGCTATAAGAAGGGCTGAGCGAAGCGTACTTAGCCAAGCAACGGTTTGCATAGGTAGGTTGGTTAAACATGGCAATTGGCTACAAGTAGGAGGCTGACAAGAAGAACATGGGCATCGAGGCAAAACTATAGATCGAGACTACTAGCAATAGGCAAAGATAGTAATGTTATCGGGGTTCGGTCATCTTGCCTGAAGAGAAGTCGTTCGGATCGTAAGAAGGGTCCTCGTGCTCAACCTCGTTGGAAACCTCGTGCTCAACCTCGTACTCGGTCTCAGCTTCCGGCTCTAAACAAAACAATCACACCAAGCACCAATCAACAAGATACAATGCGCACTCGAAAAACATGAATGCATGATGGATGCACTAAGGATGCACACGGAGCACGGAAAATATCACTCAAGCAAAACACCTCAAAACATGATAACAATCTGATATTATTAATCTACACAGAAAATCAACCAAGTTTGATATAAGATTCGCTGAAATCGGAGTTACGGGCTAAAAGTTATGCCCGAAACAAGATTTGAGCGAAAGCTGAAAACTACAGCAACATAGCATCTTTAGAGCTCAAAATAATTAAGCTACAGCACCCAAAAAGCATGGCAAAGGACATGAACACAAACTAGACATATAGTACAGCAACTAAGTCCAAAGGTGCACCCCAACGGAGCCACGGATCAATAGCAATGATCTTGGACATATTGAACTTTGCAATAAAATTCTGGCAGCAGAATTTTATTGAAACTTTAGAGCAAAAGATAAACATGCTACAGCCACTCAAATGGACATGTGAGGACATGAATGGAAAGACAACAATATATACTACAAGGAACAATCAAAATCCACCCCAAAACTAACATGCTTTGTCCTAGAACATCACACGAACATGGCATCGGAACGTTACAGATTTCAGACTTAGTGAAAAATCACTAAGTCCTAAAACAGCAATATCATCATAGCACACAAAAGAGCATGTTTAAGTCACCTCGAAACTAAACATGGCAAAGGGTAAGCACCTCATCAAAGTGCACATGAAGGTGATCCCGAAACACACAAGCATGCATCATTGAGGTGAACACAACGATTACAACAAGCTCAACAAGATGGCATTTCATAACAAGTGAAAACACATCACATGAACATGGCACTTTGCAACGATGATAACAAGGCAACAATAAATCTACCATGCAACCTATCACAAGCAACACGTAGTTCGTGGCAAGACGAACACGTGGACATGTCTTTTGCATCATTTGGACAAACGAGCTAAAAGATATCACATGTCAAAGGTGGCATGAAAATAACACATAACAGCAGTTTATATCATGATGCACTCTTGCAACAGCAAAACAAGCCCCTAGATGATCTCTAACATGCATGACAACAACAGGTAAAACGTAGAGCACATCTCCACGAACGTCTGGACATATTACACGCGCAAAACGGAGCAACACAGTAAAAGATATGCAAGGTCAAACATAGCAACACAGATTAGATCTCAGGGACTTAGGAGGATTTGAAACAACCTCACAGATCAGATCTGAAATTCCCGAACGGGCCTGGGCGCGGATCTGGCCCAACTGAAGAAGAAGTGGGCCGCGGCGGAGGCGGCGGCCTCGGCGCTGGAGAGGCCCGGTGCCTCGGGCCCGGCGGAGGAAGAAGGGAGGCCCGCGGCCTGTGCGGAAACTGGCGGGGCCCGGCGGAGGGTCCGGCCCACCCAGCGGAGCGGGCGGCTGGCGGCGGAGGCCCGCGGCGCGGCTGGGCTGGGGAACTGGCGATGCGGCCCGCGGCGTACGGGGGAACTGGCGATGCGGCCCGCGGCGTACGGGGGGGAACTGGCGATGCGGTCGAGGACTCGGTGCGGGGGCGGTTGCCTGCGGGAGGCGCCTGGTGAGGCGGGGCGAGGCCCACCCGGGTGCGAGAGGCGAGGCCCGCGGGAGGCGCGCGAGAAGGGGCGGCCCAGCCGCGGAAGGCTGAGGCCAGATCTGCGAAGCAGCCGGCCAAGTGGTCCTGGCGCCTCGAGGACGTACGGGCCGGCGCGATCGGGTCGATGCGGTCGGAGGGTGGCCCGGCTCGGGTCGTTCCGGCGCGGGGAAACGACAAAGCGGATCGAGCGACCGCCGCGAGTGCGTTGACCCCGGGCTCGAGGGGACTGGATCCCAGCGGCGGCGCGGCTGGCTGCTGCTTCGATCGGCTGCGGGGGATTTTTGGGGATCTGGGGAAAGAAAGAAAAAAAAAGGAAGGGGATCCAGAGGAGGAAGAAGAAGGGGATAGGGATGCCAAAATAGACCTAGAGGGGGCTATAAATAGCAGTTTTTCTAGGTTTAGGGGGATTTAGGGGCGTTAGGAGCCCTCCGATCGCGATCCAACGGATCCGATCGCGGGGGTAGATTTAAGAGGCCTAGGAGGAAATAAAAGAATGCAGTAGGGGTATTTCTGGGACACGAAGTGAAGGCACTTTGGACCCACACGGACAACGGATGGAAAAGTCAACGAAGTCCAAACGAGACGAGATTTGACAGGCGGGTTGCACACAACAAAACAACAACACACAAAACAACCTCGCGGCACACCGGTAACGTAAAACGCCCGAACAACAAAGTAGGCCTGCGGGACGTCACGGACACGTGAGGGAGCTCCGGAACGCGAAACGGACAACGGGAAGAAACACGACGAACCGGATGCAACCGACAACACAAATGCAATGCGATGCACATGTCTACATGATATGAATGAATGCCACACACTCACACAACAAAACGACGAAGACCCGAAAGACAAAGAACCCGGAATGGAAATAGATGAAGCCGGAGATATATTATATACCCAAAAGGGAAAGTATTACATCCGGGGCATTACAAACTCTCCTCTACTACAAAAAGATCTCGTCCCGAGATCTAGGACTGGAAAAAGGAAGGGTACTCGGAACGAAGATGATCTTCTCGTTCCCAGGTAGCTTCTCGGTCGGTGTGATGTGACCACTTGACTTTCAGAAACTTGATGGACTTGTTGCGAGTCTTGCGTTCGGTTTCTTCGAGAATTGCAACTGGATGCTCTCGGTAGGAAAGGTCTTGTTGGAGATCAATCTCCTCAAACGGAATCATGCGCTCAGGTGCCTTGAAGCATTTGCGAAGTTGAGACACATGGAAGACATCATGAACATTTGCAAAGTTGGAAGGGAGCTCGAGCTGATAGGCTAGATCGCCTCTTTTGCCAAGAATCTTGAAAGGCCCGACGTATCTAGGAGCAAGTTTCCCTTTGATACCGAATCTTTGGGTTCCTTTCATCGGAGAAACTCGGAGATAGACATGATCACCGATGTCGAAAGCCAAATCACGATGCTTGCCGTCATAGTAGCTCTTCTGACGCGACTGAGCGGCCTTGAGATTCTCACGTATGACTTTGCACATTTCTTCGGCTTCTGAGATCAAGTCATTGCCAAGAAGTTGGCGTTCGCCTGTTTCAGACCAGTTGAGAGGGGTACGGCACTTTCTGCCATAGAGAATTTCAAACGGTGCTTTGCCTGCACTTGCTTGAAAGCTGTTGTTGTAAGAGAACTCGGCAAATGGAAGGCAGTCTTCCCATTTCATGCCGAAGGAGATGACACAGGCTCTGAGCATGTCTTCTAGAATCTGATTCACACGCTCGACTTGACCACTAGTCTGAGGGTGAAAGGCAGTGCTGAACTTGATCTTAGTGCCCATGGCGGACTGAAAGGAGTCCCAGAACCTTGATGTGAACAAGCTGCCACGGTCTGAGGATATCACTTGAGGAATGCCATGTAGGGACACAATTCTGGAAGTGTACAGCTCTGCAAGTTGAGCTGCATTGATTGATTCCTTGACTGGAAGAAAGTGAGCGACTTTGGTAAGCTTGTCAATCACCACAAAGATAGCATCATTGCCTCGCTTGGATTTAGGAAAGCCAGTGACGAAGTCCATTTCAATGTGGTCGAACTTCCACTCGGGGATAGGAAGAGGTTGGAGAAGACCGGCTGGACGTTGATGTTCTGCTTTCACTCTTCTGCATACATCACATTCATTCACGAATTGGGAAATCTCCCTTTTCATGCGTGTCCACCAGTAAGATTGCTTGAGGTCTTGATACATCTTGGAACTGCCAGGATGAATGGAAAGGAGAGAATCATGAGCTTCTTCCATTATGAGCTTTCTGAGATCACCTTTGGGAACAACGAGTCTGTCCTCGAAGAACAAGGTATCTCTCTCATCAACACGGAAGCACTTGTATTTTGGAGTGCCCTTTGCAATCCCATGTTTCACCTTCTTCACCATGGTATCACTGAGCTGGGCCTCACGGACTTGATCTTCCAAGGTAGGAGCAATTTGGAGATTTGCAAGAAAACCCTGCGGAACAACTTGGAGGTTGAGCTTCCTGAAAGCTTCACAAAGCTCAGGCTGGTATGGCTTGATAAGAAGGCTGTTGCAATATGCCTTTCTGCTCAAAGCATCTGCAATCACATTCGCCTTGCCTGGAGTGTATTGAATGCTGGGGTTGTACTCTTGGATCATCTCGACCCAACGAGTCTGGCGGAGGTTCAGATGCGGCTGTGTGAAGATGTACTTCAAGCTCTTGTGATCAGTGAAGATGTCGACCTTTCTGCCCAACAACAGATGTCTCCACGTAATCAGAGCATGTACCACAGCTGCTAGCTCGAGATCATGTGTGGGATAGTTCTTCTCACTGGGCTTGAGCTGCCGAGAAGTATATGCCACAATTCTCTTATCTTGCATAAGCACACCACCAAGACCTTGAAGAGAAGCGTCACAGAACACTTCATAGGGCTTGGTTTCATCCGGAGGAGTCAGAACTGGAGCAGAGACAAGCTTCTCTTTGAGGGTTCTGAATGCAACTTCACATTCAGGAGACCAAAAGTATTTGACATTCTTCTGAAGCAGGTTGGAAAGAGGCTTGGCAATCTTGGAGAAGTTTTCAACAAACCTTCTGCAATAGCTGGCAAGACCCAGAAAACTGCGGAGCTGCTTGACGTTCTGAGGAGCTTCCCAGTTGACAATTGCTTCAACTTTCTCGGGATTAACCGCAATACCGTCAGCTGAGATGATGTGGCCCAGGTACAAAACCTTATCGAGCCAAAACTCGCACTTTGAGAACTTGGCATAGAATTTATGCTCTCGGAGTCGATCAAGAACCAGACGTAAGTGCTTTTCGTGATCTTCTTCATTCTTGGAAAACACCAGAATATCATCCAGATACACAAGCACGAACTTGCCAGTATAGGGGTTGAAGATGTAATGCATCATCCTTGAAAAGGTTGGAGGAGCATTGGCGAGACCGAAGGACATGACGGTATACTCGTATGAACCGTAGCTCGTTCTGAAGGCCGTCTTGGGAATGTCTTCCTCGCGAATGCGAATTTGATGGTAGCCCATTCGGAGGTCAAGCTTAGAGAACACTTTAGCTCCTTTGAGCTGCTCAAAGAGTTCGTTGATGTTGGGGAGCGGATACTTGTTCTTAATCGTCTTCTTGTTCAATGGCCGGTAGTCAACATAGAGACGCTCCGTGCCATCTTTCTTCTTGACAAATAAGACGCCACAGCCCCACGGAGATGTACTCGGTCTGATGAGACCCATACTCTCCTGCTTATCAAGCTGCTTCTTCAATTCCTTCAATTCATCCGGAGAGAGCTTGTAAGGACGCCGGCACGCAGGCTCAGTGCCCGGCTCGAGTTCAATGACAAACTCCACCTGACGGTGTGGAGGCATGCCTGGAAGTTCTTCTGGAAAGACGTCTTGATATTCGTTCACCACTGGAATTTGCTCTATGGCATTAATTTCACCCTTATCATTAAGAGAGAAAAGCCGAATAGTATTATCCCTGGAGGCGAAGATAATCACATCTTCATCAGAATGAGTCAATTTGACTTCCTTTTGAGCACAATCAATGTGAGCATCATGCTGAGAAAGCCAATCCATTCCGAGGATAAGGTCGATGTCAGAATGACCAAGAATCACCGGAGAAGCCAAAAATTGATAATCACCCATGCGAATAGAAACATCCGGAGCATATATGCTGGAATGCATTCGTCTCCCCGGAGAAATAACTGATAACTCCCTTGGCAAGCTTTTGATGTCAACATTATACTTGGATGCAAATGGTTGAGACATGAAAGAGCATGATGCACCCGAATCAAATAACACTTTAGCAGGGATAGAGTTCACTGGAAGGTTACCCAAAATGACATCAGAAGAAGCCTCCGCTTGTGCTGCATTCATCAGATTGACCCTTGCTGCCTTTGGATCATGCCTGACAATAGCTGAACTCACATGTGGAGGAGGAGGAAGACGCTTCGGATTCGGACATCTGTTGGCATAATGACCCTTCTGGCCACACTTGTTGCACACCACTTCAGAGAGAGGACGGAAATGCGAGCCACTGGACTTGGAGCCTTGAGACTGAAACTGCTTCTTCGACTGGTTGCTCGGGTTGGGTGGGTGGGAGAAACCACGACCACTAGAGTTCTTGTTGTTGGAGTTGTTGAAGTTGTTGGAGTTGTTGTATGGAGCTCGAATCACTGGAGGAGGAGGAAGCCAGAATTTCTGTTGTTTTGCAGCCAACTGAGACGATGAGGAAGAGTGAACAGCATCTCGAATTCTCTTCTTAGAAGCCTCCATCTTAAGCTGAGCTGCTTCTTGTTTCAAAGCCATGTTATAGAACTTATCGAATTCATCTGGCTCGAACAAAGTGAGAGCAAGCTGAAGTTCATCTTTGAGACCTCCACGGAACTGATAGATTTTACTCTTTGCATCAGGAATGTCTTGCTTTGCATAACGAGCGAGGTTTTGGAACTTGACATTATACTGATAGACTGTCATGGAGCCCTGCTTGAGGTTGCGGAATTGCTCACGCATACCCTCGATGACACTTGTAGGAATGTGATGCAAGCGGAAATCCTTGCAGAAATTCTCCCAAGAGATCACTTGACCCGGCCTTGAGTCTTTGTACTGCTGCCACCAGTCAGCTGCTTGATCTTTCAGTTGGAAGGCTGCAAACTTCACATAGTCATCTTCTTTCACGTTACTGCACTCAAAATGCTTCTTTATGTCGGTCAACCAATCCTCAGCATCAAGAGGGTCGACACAGTAACTGAAAGCTTTAGGATTGTTAGCCAGGAACTGGTTGAGAGTAGCATGGTGCTGCTGGAAGAAGTTGCCTTGGTTCACTGGAACACCCTGATTAGCTTGATTAGCTTGCATAGCTTGCATTTGCTGCATCATCTGCATCATCAACTGAGAGTTCTGAGCTGTAGTCTGCATAATTGCTCTCCAAGCCTCAGGCGGAGGAGGAGGGGAAGGAAGACGTTCTGGAACCTCTTCACCCTCTGGGTTGGCGTTCGGAACCCTTTTCGGAGCCATCCTGTAATAGATGACCACGAATCAGCAATTAATTGACAAAAGGAATAAGCTGAATCAATGGAATGAATTGGAACAAGTCTTCACAATAATCATTCGAACAATAAGAACGAATGAAATCATCCGAACAAGAGGAACGAATGATATTCTCAGATAAATGATAACATCAGTCTTCACGAGAAGCCACATAGGGATCAAAAGGATAAAATAAGTAAACAACAAGGTACGGAAAGGAACAAACACAAGAGAGGAGTTTCGTTCTAACATCTTTGTGCTGAAAGCATATGAACGCGTTACGAAAAGGTTTTGCAATCCCCGGATCAGCATAGCCAAGGACCCTTTAAGATGCAACTCCTGATAGTAACATCGGTCATATAATCCCTTCACTCAATGTCGAACCCCGAACTCACTAACCTGCATTCGTTGGAAGAATGCCTACGATCTACTGGATAAAACCCACCTATAGTTTTCCGAAAGATTCCAGTTATGCAATCAGGTGTTGGGGATACACGGGAAGCACCGCGCAATCAACTCTAACCTACATCCAGGTGTATCCATCCTTCAACACATAACCAGTCTTTCTCGGAAACTGTGTACCTCGGACCTTCGAAAAGCATCCACTATAACAAGCTATGGCAATACTCCCGAACTACCTCCCCAGTACTGGGTGATGTCGGGGTTATCTTGCCACTGGCCGTATAGGGGAGATTTTCGATGTCGGCCGTCTTAAGTATTTAGTACTGTCGCGATATGCTTGTGTCAATGATACCCCGAAGCTCAACTCCTCGGTAACAGGAGGCATCGGGAACAATATCCTTGTCACAAGAACATCGAAACAATCCCAGAATACTCGCGGGATTCCTAAAAAAAATTTTGTGCAAATTTTGAAGATAGGAGAGACAAGAGTAGACGTCAGGAGTCCTCACCAGAGAGAAAAGGGGATGAGAAGCAAAGAAATCCTACTCTCCGATATAATATAGGACTCAAAAAGTTTTCAGTGTGTGCCTAGACTCAACCGTCAACGGTTCGATCAAACAGTGGGGGCTCCTAGGTCGGAGAAGGCTCTGAATACCAACTTGTAATGCCCAGGATGGAGTTATACCTCCTACGTGTCGAGGCACGACTTAAAGGCATAAATCCATCCTAGAATGATCTCAAGTTTGGTAATCTTTGCACAACTCATGTAAAAGAGGGATAGTAAACTGAAAATAGTTGGCTTACACTCGCCACGTCACAGAATTACAGTACAAGTCTCAAACATCATACATTAAGAGCACTACAACCCTCTAAGGGCAAAAGCCAAATGTCAAAGTACCAAACTCAGATAAATAAACCACAGGCGGATCGAATCCTAGTAAGAGACTCCACTACTGATCGTCCGGGTAGCGCACATAGTACCGACTACGCTCCTCGTCGTACTCCCAATCCAGCTCGGTGCCATCACCTGGATAGCTCACAGCTGGACCTGCATCTGGTGTGAAGTAACTGTGAGCCACAGAGGACTCAGCAATCCCGTTCCCGGGTAACAGAACTATTTAAGCCTTTAGGTGAGGGAAAGGCTGAAGAAAAGAATAAGTCTGCAGCAGCAACTAGCATCTAGCTTACGTAAGTGAGAGCGAGAAGAGAAGGCCTCGGCGAGAAGTGATCACGAAGTGATCCTAGCTACAAGCTCACAAACATAACCCCTCCGTGTTCAACTCCCGAATCCCTATTCGGAAATTGACAGTCACGGAACACACGCTGGTAGTGCATTAGAAACATTGTGTCAAGTTATCTACAACCGGAATTAACAAGCTCCCATCTGCCACATAACCGCAGGCACGGCTTTCGAAAGTTCAAACCCTGCAGGGGTGTTCCAACTTGACCCATTACAAGCCCACGATCAGCGGAGTCGCAACTCCAAAGTGGGAAGACCCGAGTATCCTCGGAATCCCGTGCTCAAGATATACCGAGCTAAGGTAAGGCTAATCCAGCAAATCCTCCCGGCGTGTCGACATCCTGATAGTAGCCGCGCGTATCTAAGTCTCAGGACACGACCGGATGGGTGATGCTATAGGTGTATGCCAGATACCTCAGGTTGCCCGAAGGCGGCCCTGCAGGACCCCCGTTTCGGACCAACACTCATGTGGAGCACTGGCCCGGGGTTATTGATTAAGAAAGAGGGTTAATTACTCCCTATGCATGTTTAGTTTGTTATTAGGTAAAATACCAATGTTGGGATTTGCTGGAAAAGACTTAGCACTTAGCGGTTTATCGAGGGGGTCCCATACACCCCAACCGTGTTAGGAACGCATAATCAAGGAACATAATACCGGCTTATACGGATCCTAACGGCATGAGTGGAACAAATCACCAAGCAAAAGGCTTAGCCTTCCACCCTTGCCAATATATAGATGATTTCAATTTAAGCATTTATATAGTGTGATATAACCCAACCAAACTTCAACATGAAGCAAGCATCTTTGATCTTCACCTGCAACTAGCAACGCTATAAGAAGGGCTGAGCGAAGCGTACTTAGCCAAGCAACGGTTTGCATAGGTAGGTTGGTTAAACATGGCAATTGGCTACAAGTAGGAGGCTGACAAGAAGAACATGGGCATCGAGGCAAAACTATAGATCGAGACTACTAGCAATAGGCAAAGATAGTAATGTTATCGGGGTTCGGTCATCTTGCCTGAAGAGAAGTTGTTCGGATCGTAAGAAGGGTCCTCGTGCTCAACCTCGTTGGAAACCTCGTGCTCAACCTCGTACTCGGTCTCAGCTTCCGGCTCTAAAAAAAACAATCACACCAAGCACCAATCAACAAGATGCAATGCGCACTCGAAAAACATGAATGCATGATGGATGCACTAAGGATGCACACGGAGCACGGAAAATATCACTCAAGCAAAACACCTCACAACATGATAACAATCTGATATTATTAATCTACACAGAAAATCAACCAAGTTTGATATAAGATTCGCTAAAATCGGAGTTACGGGCTAAAAGTTATGCCCGAAACAAGATTTGAGCGAAAGCTGAAAATTACAGCAACATAGCATCTTTAGAGCTCAATATAATTAAGCTACAGCACTCAAAAAGCATGGCAAAGGACATGAACACAAACTAGACATATAGTACAGCAACTAAGTCCAAAGGTGCACCCCAACGGAGCCACGGATCAATAGCAATGATCTTGGACATATTGAACTTTGCAATAAAATTCTGGCAGCAGAATTTTATTGAAACTTTAGAGCAAAATATAAACATGCTACAGCCACTCAAATGGACATGTGAGGACATGAATGGAAAGACAACAATATATACTACAAGGAACAATCAAAATCCACCCCAAAACTAACATGCTTTGTCCTAGAACATCACACGAACATGGCATCGGAACGTTACAGATTTCAGACTTAGTGAAAAATCACTAAGTCCTAAAACAGAAATATCATCATAGCACACAAAAGAGCATGTTTAAGTCACCTCGAAACTAAACATGGCAAAGGGTAAGCACCTCATCAAAGTGCACATGAAGGTGATCCCGAAACACACAAGCATGCATTATTGAGGTGAACACAACGATTACAACAAGCTCAACAAGATGGCATTTCATAACAAGTGAAAACACATCACATGAACATGGCACTTTGCAACGATGATAACAAGGCAACAATAAATCTACCATGCAACCTATCACAAGCAACACGTAGTTCGTGGCAAGACGAACATGTGGACATGTCATTTGCATCATTTGGACAAACGAGCTAAAAGATATCACATGTCAAAGGTGGCATGAAAATAACACATAACAGCAGTTTATATCATGATGCACTCTTGCAACAGCAAAAAAAGCCCCTAGATGATCTCTAACATGCATGAAAACAACAGGTAAAACGTAGAGCACATCTCCACGAACGTCTGGACATATTACACGCGCAAAACGGAGCAACACAGTAAAAGATATGCAAGGTCAAACATAGCAACACAGATTAGATCTCAGGGACTTAGGAGGATTTGAAACAACCTCACAGATCAGATCTGAAATTCCCGAACGGGCCTGGGCACGGATCTGGCCCAACAGAAGAAGAAGTGGGCCGCGGCGGAGGCGGCGGCCTCGGCGCTGGAGAGGCCCGGTGCCTCGGGCCCGGCGGAGGAAGAAGGGAGGCCCGCGGCCTGTGCGGAAACTGGCGGGGCCCGGCGGAGGGTCCGGCCCACCCAGCGGAGCGGGCGGCTGGCGGCGGAGGCCCGCGGCGCGGCTGGGCTGGGGAACTGGCGATGCGGCCCGCGGCGTACGGGGGAACTGGCGATGCGGCCCGCGGCGTACGGGGGGAACTGGCGATGCAGTCGAGGACTCGGTGCGGGGGCGGTTGCCTGCGGGAGGCGCCTGGTGAGGCGGGGCGAGGCCCACCCGGGTGCGGGAGGCGAGGCCCGCGGGAGGCGCGCGGGAAGGGGCGGCCCAGCCGTGGAAGGCTGAGGCCAGATCTGCGAAGCAGCCGGCCAAGTGGTCCTGGCGCCTCGAGGACGTACGGGCCGGCGCGATCGGGTCGATGCGGTCGGAGGGTGGCCCGGCTCGGGTCGTTCCGGCGCGGGGAAACGACGAAGCGGATCGAGCGACCGCCGCGAGGGCGTTGACCCCGGGCTCGAGGGGACTGGATCCCAGCGGCGGCGCGGCTGGCTGCTGCTTCGATTGGCTGCGGGGGATTTTTGGGGATCTGGGGAAAGAAAGAAAAAAAAGGAAGGGGATCTAGAGGAGGAAGAAGAAGGGGATAGGGATGCCAAAATAGACCTAGAGGGGGCTATAAATAGCAGTTTTTCTAGGTTTAGGGGGATTTAGGGGCGTTAGGAGCCCTCCGATCGCGATCCAACAGATCCGATCGCGGGGGTAGATTTAAGAGGCCTAGGAGGAAATAAAAGAATACAGTAGGGGTATTTCTGGGACACGAAGTGAAGGCACTTTGGAACCACACGGACAACGGATGGAAAAGTCAACGGAGTCCAAACGAGACGAGATTTGACATGCGGGTTGCACACAACAAAACAACAACACACAAAACAACCTCGCGGCACACCGGTAACGTAAAACGCCCGAACAACAAAGTAGGCCTACGGGACGTCACGGACACGTGAGGGAGCTCCGGAACGCGAAACGGACAACGGGAAGAAACACGACGAACCAGATGCAACCGACAACACAAATGCAATGCGATGCACATGTCTACATGATATGAATGAATGCCACACACTCACACAACAAAACGACGAAGACCCGAAAGACAAAGAACCCGGAATGGAAATAGATGAAGCCGGAGATATATTATATACCCAAAAGGGAAAGTATTACATCCGGGGCATTACAGGAGTGTTGCCCGAATTCCTTTTCTATCGATTTTTAGCCAGACTGGTGTTGAATTCATTTTGTACCTTCAACTCTTGCTTCTTATCCTTCAACCTTTTGGTTTTCTTTTATTCCGCATTCCTCTTTTGTAACGGAGCTTCTTAATCTCGTTCATCTCCGTTGTGTTCTTTCTTTCAAGTTTCTTCAACCTCCCAAGATTCTTGGTTTCACCTTCTTCCTTTTCCCTTTCGTCTCGTTCCTAAGATCTCGGGACGAGATCTCTTGTTAGTAGGGGAGTGTTGTGACACCCTGAGACCGATGCGCCATGTGTCAGCCAGTTATTCGTTGATGTTGCTATGTCATTTGCTTGCGCGTTGCATTTTACCATGTCATCATGTGCATTGTCATCAACATGTTTTCAAAACTTCCATCCGGCCGAACCCCCTCGTCCTTTTCGTTGCCCGTTCTGAGCCCAGACACACTCGCACGCGCCTGCGGCACCTCCGGATATTTATTTTATGAGTGTCCGGAAAATGTTCTCGGAATGGGGTGAAACTTGGCGTGTGGTCTTATTATAGTATAGGTAGACCGCCTGCCATATTTCATCGCATTCAGAGTCCGTTTGATATCCCAACGGTTAACCGCGTTGACCGCCGGAAGCCCCTTCTCTTTTGGCCCAACACCCCTCCACAATAGCCCTCAAGCCCATCCTAACCACCTCCATGCTCTCGGCCGTTGGATCGTGACCTCGTGGCCGAAAACCGCACCTCATTTGGACACTCCTAGCTCCCTCTACCTATAAATTAGCCCTCCCCGTCCAAATTCACGGATGAGACCCTAGCTCCACCTCCCTCCGCACCACCGGACGCGTCCACTAACGGCCGGACATGTCCACCACCGCCGCCACGCCCAGCCAACCAGCGGCTCCTCCTCAGCAACAATCGCCACCTCGACCAATCCGGAGCCGCCACCTCACCTGTCTCGCGCCCACTTCCAAGCCGCCGAAGCCCACCGCCGGCCCGCGCCGGGCCGAAGCGGGCCCCGACCGGGCCCGACCGCTCCTCCGCACCCCGGTTCACCGCGCCCCCGCGCCGCCGCCTCCACGCCGCGGAGCTCGCCGCCAGCAGCCCTGCCGTCTCGCCGGCTCGAGCAAGCGCCGCCGCCTCGCGCGCTCCCCTCCTCGCCTGGATCCCTCGCCGACCGCCGCCCCGCCGGCGTCGGCCCTCCGCCCGCTCGTTTTTTCGAGAAATTTGACTAAGTCTTGAAAAACTGATAATATGTGTGCATGTTGTGGTGCTTGTAATTTTTTTGCATGGTGATCCAAATTGAGCAAATGATATGTCAAAATGTTCGTCTGAAAGTGCTCTAATGTTAGTTGCATTTGCATGCATGTTACTGTTCATTTTGATGCCTTAATCTTCATTGCAAAACTGCTATGTGATGTTATTGTCAAGTCCTTGTTATCTGTCATCAATATGTTTGCATCTTTGAGAGGTCACAGCTTTGTGCATGTTGGTCAAAATGAAGTGTATGATATGTCAAAATGTTCATTGTGAAGTGCTCTACATGATGGTTATTGTTGCATGCTTGTTTGAGTTCATATTGCCATGTTTAACTCTGTTGCAAAAGTGCATGTGGCTGTTAAGTGCCGAAACTTGTTATAAGATGCTGATTTGTCTTTTTCATATATTTATGTGTGATTTTTGTTTGAGCATCATGTCAATATGTTTTAGAAGCACAATCATGTCATCTTTGCTGTGGTGCAATCCACTTTTCATGATATGCCTTGTGGTGTTTGCAACAAGCTTCTAAAGTGGCCTACTCATTGTTGTTATTTTCTATGACTTGTTGAAAACTGCTAACTCTGAAACTGTTATATCCTGATGCCATGTTTGCTTGATGCCCCACTCAAATCCATGAATGTTTTGGGTTGTCCAATGACCATGTTTTGTTGTCCATGTTATTCTATATCCATCCATGCCCTTGTTTGCATATATGACCTGCTGTAGCTTGTTGTTTTCATGCTCTCAAGTTGCTATAAAATGTTTCTGTTAGCCTGTCATCAGCAAGTTCAGTTTTGCCATATGAATAGCTAGTGTTCTATCCATCCTATGACCATGCTCTTGCCATGAATAGCTTCATAAACATGCCTTCTTGCTGTTGGTTATCTTCACATGCCATGATATGCTTTGAGATGAGTTGCACAAGCTTGCAAACATGCCTAATTGTCATTGTTGCTGCCATGTTTAGTTTATTTCACTAAGTGTGTGAAACTGTTATCTTTTGCAATATTGCCACGAAGTTTTGAGCATGTTTTAGTGGTGTTTTGTAGTAGCTCATTGGTCATGCTTGTAGTGCTTGACATGTACATGCTTGCCATGCCCTTTGTTGCCATGAAATGTTATTGTATCATGTTGTTTGGATGTCAACTACATGCCTACTTGCTGTTTTGGGCCGATTGTTGTTATATCTTGTTCATGTGTGTGTGATGAACCGTTGCTCCGTTTTGAGCGTGTCCTATATGAAACTTGTGTGTTTTTGCATGTAGATGCATAATAACATGTTGAATACCTGTTTGGAGTGTGTTTGCTTGATGTTTGGATGCGTTTTGCATCAATTCTATGCTTGTCTTGTTTTGGTCATATCTTCTAGGCCGTAGCTCCGAATTAAATGAACTTTATATGTAACTTGACTAGAATTTCGAGTAGATCATCATGGTGCATGTTAACTTTATGTTTAACAACTTTAACTTAAGGTTTGTTCAGATCTGGACAAATTTTGAAAATTGCATATGAGGACTTACCGGAATTGTTGTATGTTGTTTCCGGCCTCATTTAAACTTGCTTTGTGTGATGTTCTTGCATGCTTCATCCCTTGCCATGTTTTTCATCTTGTAGCCTTGTCATGCATCATACTTTGTTGCGCATCTTGTCATGTTCTTGTGTGGTGTGTTTACCGTGTTGCTTGCTTCTTCTCGTTAGTGCTTGTTTCATTGCGATCGTGACGATTCGTTCGACTACACTTGGTTCGTCTTCGTGGCTTCTTCTTCGTCTTCTTCATGGAATCGTTCTTCTTTCTTGCGGGATTACAGGCAAGATGACCGTCACCTTGGATACCTTTACTATCATTGCCTTGCTAGTTGTCTCGATGGTATCGCTATATGTCGCGCTACCTATCTCTTTGTTGTCATCCTCTCCTTATTGCCATGAAACCTCTAACCTTTGACACCATCACAACAAACCGTTGTTTGGCTATGTTACCCGCTTGCTGAGCCCCTCTTATAGCGTTGTTAGTTGCAGGTGAAGATGAAGATTGCTCCATGTTGGAGCTGGACGTTGTTGGAATATCACAATATCTATTAATTTTATTAATGCACATATATACTTGGCAATGGGTGGAAGGCTTGGCCTTTTGCTCGGTGTTTTGTTCCACTCATGCCGCCTTAAGAACTGATAAACCGGCGTTATGTTCCTTGATTTTGCGTTCCTAACACGGTTGGGGTTTATGGCCCCCCCTTGATAATTCACACTGCTTAAAGCTTTTCCAGCAAGACCCAACTTTGGTACTACATTTTCCTAATAACTAAAACTTGCATAGGGACTGGCTAGCACCTGATACGTCTCCAACGTATCTATAATTTTTTATTGTTCCATGCTATTATATTATCCTTCTAGGATGTTTTATGGGCTTTTATATACACTTTTATATGATTTTTGGGACTAACCTATTAACCTAGAGCCCAGTGCCAGTTTCTGTTTTTTCCTTATTTTTGAGTTTTACAGAAAAGGAATATCAAACGGAGTCCAATTGACGTGCCAATTTTTGATGATTTTTTCTGGACCAAAAGAAGCCCTCGAAGTAAAAGAGCTGGGCCAGGAGAGCCACGGGTTGCCCACGAGGGTGGGGGCGCGCCCTGGGCAGGTGGTGGCGCCGCCCTATCTCGTGGACGGCTGTAACGCCCGAATAATCAAGCTACAGTAATCCCCTACTAATGATGCCACGGCATCACTGTTACTGTTGCTAATCTCACTTTGATTCAAAACCAATTCATTTTCAATTTTAAAATAAAGTCAAATAAACTAATTCTCCAGACAGTAAAACAAAAATGTTCACTGGGTTGCAAATATTCACTAACTAAACGTCATGAGCGATTCAGCATCATTTGAGATAGCTAATTTTCCCTGGGAATTAAAGCAGTTCCAAATCAACATTTTTAAATGCTTTTCCATTTGTGAAAAATCCAAGTCAATTCAAACTCCTCCCAAAATTTTTGTGGCAGGTGCCAAATATTGTAACGTATTTATTTGGCCAAGTCCCACATTTTTACAGAACTCCTTTTGGCAGCTCAAAATATTGCATAGCATTTTCTTTTGTAAAAAGAAAAGGGAAAAGGCTGAAGAGAGAGAGAGAGAGAGAGAGAGAGAGAAGGCCTCCTGGCCCCCTGGGCCTAATCCACCCGAGCCAACTAGCCACTATGCCGGCCCAGCACACCCCTATTTTCTCCTTCCCCCTGTTCACGGCAGCCGTGGCTGCCACCGATGCCCGCCATGGCCGCGGCCATCGCCGTGGCGGCCATCCGCCGACCCCCCGGACTATAAATCCGGCGACTCCCTCCCCTGCGCCCTGAACCCTAGCGCGCCCGTCCTTCTCCCACTCTATCCTTCCCCCTCCTCCAGATCCAACCGCGCCCGACACCGTCGCCTCCATGGTTGCCCTCGTCGGCGTGGCTACCCTCCTCCTCGACGTCTGGGGACATGTCCCTCCGCCCCGCCGTGGTCTGCTTCATCGCTTGGACCCACGAGACCAAGCCGGAGAACCCCACACCACGGGGATCGAGCTCTCCTTCCTCCTTCGGACGTCGCCATTCGTCACCGACTCCGGCGTCTCCGATCCTCCCCGAGCCCGCGTTTGCACCCCTACGGGATCCCGGTGAGCCGCCCGTCAAACCCCTCTGTCCCTCCCCTTCATTTGGACGCCGTAGGTCGCCCCCGTCAAACCCGAGCTCCCGAGGATGCTAGCGGTCGCCGCGCCCGCTTCCCTTGCCCGCGCCTCTGCGCGTCTGGCCATGCTCGCCATCCCCCCCTATGGAGCTCACCGCAGCCCCGCCGCCGTCTCTGCTCGCGCCCGTCGACCGCGGCCGCGTCTGCCCCGCTCGCCCGCTCCGGCCGCCCTGGATGCCGCCGCCCGGCCGCTCCGTACCGCCCCGCCGCGGCCCCTCCGCCTGCCCTGTCGCGCCCCTGCATCGCCTTTGCCTGCTGCCGGCGGCCGCTCGCCGCGCCGAGCCACTCGCCCGCCGGCCACCTCCCTTGCTGCGCCGGCCCTCCCTTCCGTTCCCCCACGCCGCCGTTCCCCGCGGCCACCTCCAGCGCCTGCCTCGCGCCGGCGGGCGCTGGCTTATTCCCGCCCGTGGCCTCGGGCACGGGGGCCACCCGCACGCCCGCTCCACCCGTTTCGCCCGCCCCGCTAGACCCCTTTGGGCCACTGCCCAGTGGGGCCCCCACGCCCCTGTCCTTTTTTCTTAAAAAAGAAGAAGTTTAAAAAAAGTAAAAAAATAATTAAATTAATTAATTAATTAATCTAGTTAGATAATTAATTAACTTAATTAACATTGCTTAATTATCCTAATGAACATGTTTAGTTAATTTATAATATGTTTATTTAACTAAGCCTATGACAGCGGCCCCCACGCGCCAGGTTTGACTTAGTCAACCTGTTGACCTGCTGACGTCATGGTGATGTCATGCTAATATCACCTTACACTGTTCTGGATAATGTTCGTTTTAAATAATTTAATAATTCTAGAAAGTGCCTAAAACTTTGAAAAATCATATAAAATAAATCAAAACTCGGATGAAAATGTTTTATATATGAAAATCGTTCAGAACGACGAGACGAATCCGAATACACGGTCCGTTCGTTCGCCACACGTCCCTAGCATAGTGAACCTGCAACTTTCCCCCTTCGTTTCTTTTGTCCGAAAACACAAAACACCGGGGAGACTTTCCCGGATGTTACCCCCCTTCGCCGGTATCGTGTATCACCGCGTTGGAGCACCCTAGCACTACGAGTTACCTTGACGTGCTTCTTTATTGCATCTGTATGCTTTGTATTTATTGTTTCTTCCCCCTCTTCTCTTCGGTAGACCCCGAGACCGAAGATGCCCCGGTGATCGACTACGGTGTCGACGCCCCCTCCTTCTTGCCAGAGCAACCAGGCAAGCCAACCCCCTTTGATCATCCCGATATCGCCCATTCTCTTCCCTCTTATGCTTGCATTAGAACTGCTACTGCTTTTTGTATGATCCTATTTTGATGCATAGCCTGTTGTTGATACTGCTTTCATACCTTACATGTTTATACTAAACTGCTTAGTATAGGCTGGTTAGAGATCCACCAGTGAACCCCCCCTACCTTGTCCTGACTGCCCCGCTGGATTATCAGAAGACCCGATCAACGGGATCGAAGACCAGGACCCGGCACCGCACATCACTTTCCCTTAGTTGCTCGACACTACTGGGTTACTATCGAGTGCCGAGGGTGAGACCTCATCAGCACTTCTGATGTTAACCTTGTAGGTTAGTTCATCGGTTGTGGTCATCGAGGGCGATTCCTCTTTCTCCACTCCCGATAACGACACTGTCATGCAACTCCTCAAGAGTGGACCTCGAGGGTGACTCCTCTTTCGTTCACCTTGACGATAAACATCAGGTGGGATTCCATCGAGGGTGATTTCCTCAGGTTTTCCTTTGGTGTTAGACACACAGTTACTATGGTTACTATGACTCTACACTAAACCTGGTTACTAAAGACGGGTCGACCCTGAGGGGTACCCGTGCAAGCTTAATTGCGAGTGATGTGTAGTCGGGTTGACCTGGAAGGTGCCCGCGAGATAAACACGAGGCGTGGCCGGGCACTCGCCCTTGCCGCAAGTTCTCGAGACGGGGCGATGGGGTCACATTATCATGAGTCTCTGCTCGTTACCGCGCGTTCCCAAGATACTAAATGGTTTGGATATTTGATCCGAGGGGCCTCTGGCCTGATAGCACTAACCATCACATGGGCATAGTATGGGCGTTCTGCGTCGTATGCATCAGCCGAAGCTTAACTGACGTCCTTGCGACTGAGCGGCGCGCGCCGGGTTGGACTGGTTAGGCTCCTACCTTTTTGAAGGAGGTTGCTAGGTCTGCTCACCGGCCGCGTACGCAACGTGCAGGAGTTCCCGGGGTGATTGGCCCATGACCCCTGGGGGCATAGGGTTTAGTCCGGCGTGCATGACCTCTCTATTAAGTCTAGGTCGGGTTGTGGCGTATTGTTTGGCCGAGGGCGGGCATGACCTGATGGTGTGTCCGGCCGAAGTTAAGCAAGCGTGTTGGGTAAGTTGGTGAACCCCTGCAGGGAAGAAAACATCTATCGATAGCCTGTCCTACGGTAACGGACACTTGGAGTTGTATCCCGATCGCTACAACTAGAACTGGATGCTGAGGCATTGTTTGGATATGTTGCTTCGGGAGTCGAGAAAGGATCCCGAAGCGTTGAAACAACAACATAAATATGACTTATGTTACACTACTCTACTTCCCCCTCTTGCTGCAAGACGGTGGTTTCCAGAAAATGCTAGTCTTCGATAGGACTAGCTTCTCCCCCTCTTATTCTGGCATTCTGCATCTTAGTCCACAGATACTACCCCCCTTTTCATTGATACTGATGCATATGTAGTGTAGATCCTTGCTTGCGAGTACTTTGGATGAGTACTCACGGTTGCTTTGCTCCCCCTTTTTCCCCTTCTTTCTTCTTGCTGGTTGATGCAACCAGATGGTGGAGTCCAGGAGCCAGACGCCACACTTGACGACTGCTACTACCCCGACGGAGCCTACTACTACGTGGAGACAGCTGACGACCAGGAGTAGTTAGGAGGTCCCAAGCAGGAGGCCTTGCCTTTTCGTTCATTGATGCTTTTGTGCTAGCCTTCTTAAGGCAAACTTGTTTAACTTATGGCTGTACTTAGATATTATTGCTTCCGCTGACTCTTGTGTTTTCGAGCTTATGTATTCGAGCCCTCGAGGCCCCTGGCTTGTAATATAAAGCTTGTATTATTTTAATTTGTGTCTAGAGTTGTGTTGTGATATCTTCTAGTGAGTCCTTGATCTTGGTCGTACACATTTGCGTGTATGATTAGTGTACGGTCAAACCGGGGGCGTCACAAGTTGGTATCAGAGCCGACTGCCTGTAGGAACCCCCCTTTCCAACTCCTTGGCCGAAGTTGAGTCTAGTCTTTGAAAAACTATTTTACTAACATGGCTGTGTGGCTTATGGGCCCACGTCGCCATTGGGTGGTATTAGGATCTTTTATTCCTCGTCTATACTCTGGGATTCTGATCTCTCTTGTATTCGGGTTAAATGAATTTACTAACTACATTAGGTTCTCGTAATGACTTTCCCCGAAGAGCCCCTTCATTCTAGGTGGTTGCCCGCTTCATCAGAAGACTTAGAAGATACTCTCCGATCTACTCCCGAGAACTTGTGTTCATTTCTTTCTGCAATCCTTAGTATCGTTGAATCCTTATGGATAACTGTGTACCCTCGCCGATCATACTTCTATCCCTAGTTGTTATTGTTATTACAAGATACCCTGAAATACTTTGGATTTTCCGAGAATCCTTTGTGCCTGCTGCCTTGCAGCTCCTTTTCCGCATAAATACCTGTATGAATAATTCCTCACACTTACCGGGGGTTCGTTCATCCCCAATTGTTCATGCGTTTCACAAATGTCTTCAAAACGCTTTTCAGCCTTCCAAAATCCTCAGCAACCTATTGCTCTGGAAAGTTTTGCCTGGTTGCATTATGGTTAATTCCATATGAATATCAATATTTGTTAAAGTCCTTTGTGCTTGACTTTCTGATCTTATTGATTCAATAGGTTGCAAATACTCGCAATCATCAGTCAAACTACAATTCGTTCTTCCAACTCAGACATAATTCCGAATATGAGCTGGTTCTCAACCAATCAAATTGCCGTCGATTGTACCCGTAAGTCTATTCAACTTATCCATCCTTTATCAGAGCGTTTGCTTCTGATCCCCTGATTTGGAAATCATAATTCCTTCGCAATTGAGTTTGGATTAGTCAGTTATTTCTATGATCCAATGCCTTCCATTGCTTCTTCCTCTGGTTGTGTGTCGATGCTCACATCAGCTCCATTATGAACTGTCCGATCCTTTGTTTGGATTATTATCCGACATTGTCCTTCATATCCTATAACTTTGTGAGTCTTTCCTCAGATACATAATGCCTTTGGTAAATTGTATCCTCTGCTTTTGTCAACCATGCCCTACCTTCGAGCTGGTGTTATTACTCTTGAAGCCTGTGGTATATATTCCTAAGATGCCGCTATGGGCTGAACCTATGCCTCCCCTAATCCGTGTGAACCCAAGAGTTTTCACGAGTCATACTATTCTGGTGTTTTACCAGATATAATTTCTACACTACAACTTCATCGAAATCAGAAGTGTATGGAAGGGAGTGGACCTTGAACTTTCTGTTCATGCCCATGGACACAGTGTAGATCTTATAATTAAGGCTTCTTTTAAAATTAATTATCCCCTTGATATAATTTCATCTTATATCAGGGATCTGGCCTTTTGCAATCGTGGTTCCGACCATGCTCTCCTTTAAATACCATTTCTCGGGAAGTTAAACCACTTGTCCTCTGCAGGTCAATGCACCTATCCAACCTTTATTATGATCTACCATCGAGTATTACCCCGTGGCGTCTCGATAATGTCACAGAACCATATTACTTTTTATGAGTTCTTCTTCAAGTATTACTTCTCACCGATTCCAATTTGCCTCGGGTTCTGAGTTATTGGCCACTCGAGAACACTGATAAGTGAATTGATTCCGCACTCCAATTCAATAACTCTAAGTAATTTCTGTTGCTTGCGAGTTTAATAATCCTTCAAGTCATTCCTAGCCTGATCGGCTATACCATTATCATGCTAAATTTTTAGCTGCTACCTGGTCCTTCTACCCGGAGCTCAATTTTCGACGATGAGCTAAGCTTACATCGATCTTCCTCTTCTTATCATTTCACCTCGAACAACAAGATTGACTTCGAGCCTGTGTCGAATCCATGGTTCTCATAGCCTTCCACTTCATCCTTCCTTTTGGTTGATGTCGTCGCTACTCGATGGCATCTTCATAGTCTCTCGACAAAATTTGTCGTGATCACTGTCAACCCTTTGGCTTCTTCAGAGATGGCAATTGAACTCATGGCTAGAAATACCATCCCTGCCCCTCGATGATGTGTGATATCATCGACAACCTCCTTGTATTCCTGCCAACACAGACTTGGTTATGTTTTGCTCATACCTTGTTTTCTTGCTATTACTGAAGTTATTCCCCGTGTATTCTTGAGGCCTTCAGAGCCAACCTTTCCTTGACACACCATAATTGAAGGAAATATGCCCTAGAGGCAATAATAAAGATGTTATTTGTATTTCCTTATATCATGATAAATGTCTTTTATTCATGCTAGAATTGTATTAACCGGAAACTTAGTACATGTGTGAATACATAGACAAAACAGTATGTCCCTAGTATGCCTCTACTAGACTAGCTCATTGATCAAAGATGGTTATGTTTCCTGGCCATAGACATGAGTTGTCATTTGATCAACGGGATCACATCATTAGGAGAATGATGTGATGGACAAGACCCATCCGTTAGCATAGCATTATGATCGTTTAGTTTAACTGCTATTGCTTTCTTCATGACTTATACATGTTCCTATGACTATGAGATTGTGCAACTCCCGAATACCGTAGGAACACCTTGTGTGCTATCAAACATCACAACGTAACTGAGTGATCATAAAGATGCTCTACAGGTGTCTCCGAAAGTATTCGTGGTGTTGGCATAAATCAAGATTAGGATTTGTCACTCCGAGTGTCGGAGAGGTATCTCTGGGCCCTCTCGGTAACACACATCACAATAAGCCTTGCAAGCAAAAGACTAATGAGTTAGTCACGAGATGATGTGTTACGGAACGAGTAAAGAGACTTGCCGGTAACGAGATTGAACTAGGTATAGAGATACCGACGATCGAATCTCGGGCAAGTAACATACCGTTTGACAAAAGGAACAACGTATGTTGTTATGCGGTTCTGACCGATAAAAGATCTTCGTAGAATATGTAGGAGCCAATATGAACATCCAGGTTCCGCTATTGGTAATTGACCGGAGATGAGTCTCGGTCATGTCTACATAGTTCTCGAACCCGTAGGGTCCGCACGCTTAACGTTTGATGACGATCGGTATTATGAGTTTATGAGTATTGATGTACCGAAGGTAGTTCGGAGTCCCGGATGAGATCACGGACATGAAGAGGAGTCTCGGAATGTCCAAGACATAAAGATTGATATATTGGACGACTATATTCGGACACCGGAAGTGTTCCGGAAAAGTTTCGGATTTATCGGGATTGCCGGAGGGGGTTACCGGAACCCCCTACGAGAGGGGATGGTCCATAGTGGGCCTAAAGGGAAAGAGAGAGGCAGCCCATAGGGCTGGCCGGTGCCCCCACCTAGGGTTCCTAGTTGGACTAGGATTGGGGGGGGGGCGCCACCTCTCCTATTCCTTTCCCTCTTCTTTCTTCTGGTGAATCCTACTAGGAATAGGATTGCAATCCTATTCCTAGTAGGACTCCTTCCCTAGCCGCACCAGGAGAGGTTGGCCGGCCTCCCTCCCTTGCTCCTTTATATACGGGGGCAGGGGGCACCCAAAGACACACAAGTTGAATTGTTTTAGCCGTGTGCGGTGCCCCCTCCACAGAATCACACCTCGGTCATACCGTCGCGGAGCTTAGGCGAAGCCCTGCGCCGGTGAACACATCATATCCGTCACCATGCCGTCGTGCTGACGAAACTCTACCGTGAAGCTCAACTGGATCAAGAGCTCGTGGGACGTCATCAAGCTGAACGTGTGCTGAACGCGGAGGTGCCGTACGTTCGGTGCTTGATCGGTTGGATCGTGAAGAAGTTCGACAACATCAACCGCGTCACTTGACGCTTCTGCTCCCGGTCTACGAGGGTACGTAGACACACTCTCCCCTCTCGTTGCTATGCATCTGGTAGATAGATCTTGCGTGATCGTAGGAAAATTTTAAAATACTACGTTCCCCAACAGTGGCATCATGAGCCAGGTCTATGCGTAGATGATATGCACGAGTAGAACACAATGAGTTGTGGGCGATACTAGTCATACTGCTTACCAGCATGTCATACTTTGCTTCGGCGGTATTGTGAGATGAAGCGGCCCGGACCGACATTACGCGTACGCTTACGCGAGACTGGTTTCACCGTTACGGCACTCGTTGCTTAAAGGTGACTGGCGGGTGTCTGTCTCTCTCACTTTAGCTGAATCAAGTGTGGCTACGCCCGGTCCTTGTGAAGGTTAAAACAGCAAATACTTGACGAAACATCGTTGTGGTTTTGTATGCGTAGGTAAGAACGGTTCTTGCTAAGCCCGTAGCAGCCACGTAAAACTTGCAACAACAAAGTAGAGGACGTCTAACTTGTTTTTGCAGGGCATGTTGTGATGTGATATGGTCAAGACATGATGAGTTATACGTTTTTTGTATGAGATGATCATGTTTTGCGAGGGTGATTATGACGGTGCTTTGGAGATGGAGATCAAAAGCACAAGATGATGATGGCCATATCATGTCACATATTTTTGATTGCATGTGATGTTTATCTTATTATGCTTCTTATTTTGCTTAGAACGACGGTAGCATTATAAGATGATCCCTTACTAAATTTCAAGGTATAAGTGTTCTCCCTGAGTATGCACCGTTGCGAAAGTTCGTCGTGCCGAGACACCACGTGATGATCGGGTGTGATAAGCTCTACGTTCAAATACAACGGGTGTAAGCCAGTTTTGCACACGCAGAATACTCGGGTTAAACTTGACGAGCCTAGCATATACAGATATGGCCTCGGAACACTGGAGACCGAAAGGTCGAGCGTGAATCATATAGTAGATATGATCAACATAAGATGTTCACCATTGAAACTACTCCATCTCACGTGATGATCGGACATGGTTTAGTTAATTTGGATCACGTGATCATTTAGATGACCGGAGGGATGTCTATCTAAGTGGGAGTTCTTAAGTAATATGATTAAATTGAACTTTAATTTATCATGAAGTTAGTCCTGGTAGTATTAGCATATCTATGTTGTAGATCAATAGCTCGCGATGTTGCTCCCCGTTTATTTTTCATATGTTCCTAGAGAAAACCAAGATTGAAAGATGTTAGTAGCAATGATACGGAATTGTTCCGTGATCTGAGGATTATCCTCATTGCTGCACAGAGAAATATGTCCTTGATGCACCGCTAGGTGATAGACCTATTGCAGGAGCAGATGTAGATGTTATGAACGTTTTGACAAAAGCTCGGTATGATGACTACTTGATAGTTTAGTGCACCATGCTTTACGGCTTATAACCGGGACTTCAAAAACGTTTTGAACGCCATGGAGCATATGAGATGTTCCAAGAGTTGAAATTAGTATTTCATACTCATGCCCGTGTCTAGAAGTATAAGACTTCTGACAGTACTTTGCCTAAAGATGGAGGAGAATAGCTCAACTAGTGAGCATGTGCTCAGATTGTCTGGGTACTACAATTACTTGAAACAAATGGGAGTTAATCTTCCAGATAAGAAAGTAATTGACAAAGTTCTCTAGTCACTATCACCAAGTTAGTAGAACTTCGTGATGAACTATAATATGCAAGGGATGACGACGGTAATTCCCGAGCTCTTCGCAATGCTGAAATCGGCGAAGGTAGAAATCAAGAAAGAACATCAAGTGTTGATGGTTAATAAGATCACTTGTTTCAAGTAAAGGGCAAAAGGGATAGAAGGGGAACTTCAAGAAGAATGACAAGCAAGTTGTCACTCCCATGAAGAAACCCAAAGCTAAACTCAAGCCTGAAACTAAGTGCTTCTACTGCAAAGGAAATGGTCACTGGAAGTGGAACTGCCCTAGATACTTGGCGGATAAGAAGGATGGCAAAGTGAACAAAGGTATATTTGATATACAGATTATTGATGTGTATTTTACTAGTGTTCATAGCAACCCCTCGGTATTTGATACTGATTTAGTTGCTAAAAAGTAGTAACTCGAAATGGGAGTTGCATAATGAACAGAAACTAGTTAAAGGATGAAGTGACGATGTGTATTGGAAATAGTTCCAAGATTGATATGATCATCATCGCACACTCCCTATACTTTCGGGATTAGTGTTGAACCTAAATAAGTGTTATTTGGTGTTTGTGTTGAGCATGAATATGATTTGATCATGTTTATTGCAATACGGTTATTCATGTAAGTTAGAGAATAATTGTTGTTCTGTTTACATGAATAAAACCTTCTATGGTCATACACCCAATGAAAATAGTTTGTTGGATCTCGATCGTGTGATACACATATTCATAATATTGAAGCCAAAAAATACAAGGTTAATAATGATAGTGCAACTTATTTGTGGCACTGCCGTTTAGGTCATATTGGTGTAAAACGCATGAAGAAACTCCATAATGATGGACTTTTGGAATCACTTGATTATGAATCACTTGGTGCTTGCGAACCATGCCTCATGGGCAAGATGACTAAAACTCCGTTCTCCGGAACTATGGAGCGAGCAACATATTTGTTGGAAATCATACATACTGATGTATGCGGACCAATGAGTGTTGAAGCACGCGGCGGGTATCGTTATTTTCTGACCTTCACTGATGATTTAAGCAGATATGGGTATATCTACTTAATAAAGCACAAGTCTGAAACATTTGAAAAGTTCAAAGAATTTCAGAGTGAAGTAGAGAATCATCGTAACAAGAAAATAAAGTTTCTACGATCTGATCGTGGAGGAGAATATTTGAGTTACGAGTTTGGTCTCCATTTGAAACAATGTGGAATAGTTTCACAGCTCACGCCACCCGGAACACCACAGCATAATGGTGTGTCCGAACGTCGTAACCGTACTTTATTGGATATGGTGCGATCTATGATGTCTCTTACCGATTTACCACTATCGTTTTGGGTCATGCATTAGAGACAGCTGCATTCACGTTAAATAAGGGCCTCATCTGAATCCGTTGAGACAACGCCTTAAGAACTGTGGTTTGGCAAGAAACCAAAGTTGTTGTTTCTTAAAGTTTGGGACTGCGATGCTTATGTGAAAAAGTTTCAACATGATAAGCTCAAACCCAAACCAGAGAAGTAAATCTTCATAGGATATCCAAAAGAGACTGTTGGGTACACCTTCTATCACAGATCCGAAGGCAAGATATTCGTTGCTAAAAATGGATCCTTTCTAGAGAAGGAGTTTCTCTCGAAAGAAGTGAGTGGGAGGAAAGTAGAACTTGATGAGGTAATTGTACCTTCTCCCGGATTGGAAAGTAGTACATCACAAGAAATTGTTCCAGTGATTCCTACAACAATTAGTGAGGAAGTTAATGATAATGATCATGAAACTTTGGATCAAGTTTCTGCTGAACGTCGTAGATCAACCAGAGTACGTTCCGCACCAGAGTGGTACGGCAACCCAGTTCTGGAAATCATGTTACTAGACCATGATGAACCTACGAACTATGAGGAAGCGATGATGAGCCCAGATTCCGCAAAATGGCTTGAAGCCATGAAATCGGAGATGAGATCCATGTATGAGAACAAAGTGTGGACTTTGGTTGACTTGCCCGATGATCGGCAAGCCATCAAAAATAAATGGATCTTCAAGAGGAAGACCGACGCAGACGGTAATATTACTGTTTACAAAGCTCGACTTGTTGCGAAAGGTTTTCGACAAGTTCAAGGAGTTGACTACGATGAGACTTTCTCACCTGTAGCGATGCTTAAGTCTGTCCGAATCATGTTAGCAATTGCCGCATTTTATGATTATGAAATCTGGCAAATGGATGTCAAAACTACATTCCTGAATGGATATCTCAAAGAAGAGTTGTATATGATACAACCAGAAGGTTTTGTCGATCCAAAAGGTGCTAACAAATTATGCAAGCTCCAGCGATCCATCTATGGACTGGTGCAAGCATCTCGGAGTTGGAATATACGCTTTGATGAGGTGATCAAAGCATATGGTTTTATACAGACTTTTGGAGAAGCCTGTATTTACAAGAAGTGAGTGGGAGCACTACAACCATTCTGATAAGTATATGTGAATGACATATTGTCGATCGGAAATGATGTAGAATTTTCTGGAAAGCATAAAGGAGTGTTTGAAAGGAGTTTTTCAAAGAAAGACCTCGGTGAAGCTGCTTACATATTGAGCATCAAGATCTATATAGATAGATCAAGACGCTTGATAAGACTTTTGATGAGTACATACCTTGATAAGATTTTGAAGTAGTTCAAAATGGATCAGTCAAAGAAGAAGTTCTTGCCTGACTTGTAAGGTGTGAAGTTGAGTAAGACTCAAAGCCAGACCACGGCAGAAAAATATAGAGAGAATGAAAGTCATTCCCTATGCCTCAGCCATAGGTTCTATAAAGTATGCCATGCTGTGTACAAAACACGTTGTGTACCTTGCCAAGAGTTTGACAGGGAGGTACAATAGTGATCCAGGAGTAGATCACTGTACAGCGGTCAAAATTATCCTTAGTAATTGGATGACTAAGGAAATATTTCTCGATTATGGAGGTGATAAAGAGTTCGTCGTAAAGGGTTACGCCGATGCAAGCTTTGACACTAAATCCAGATGACTCTAAGTATCAATCTGGATGCGTATTGAAAGTGGGAGCAATTAGCTAGAGTAGCTCCATGCAGAGCATTGTAGACATAGAAATTTGCGAAATACATAGGGATCTGTATATGACAGACCCGTTGACTAAACTTCTCTCACAAGCAAAACATGATCACACCTCATTACTCTTGGGTATTAATCACATAGCGATGTGAACTAGATTATTGACTCTAGTAAACCCTTTGGATGTTGGTCACATGGTGATGTGAACTATGGGTGTTATTCACATAACGATGTGAACTATCGGTATTAAATCACATGGCGATGTGAGCTAGATTATTGACTCTAGTTCAAGTGGGAGACTGAAGGAAATATGCCCTACAGGCAATAATAAAGATGTTATTTGTATTTCCTTATATCATGATAAATGTCTTTTATTCATGCTAGAATTGTATTAACCGGAAACTTAGTACATGTGTGAATACATAGACAAAACAGTATGTCCCTAGTATGCCTCTACTAGACTAGCTCATTGATCAAAGATGGTTATGTTTCCTAGCCATAGACATGAGTTGTCATTTGATCAACGGGATCACATCATTAGGAGAATGATGTGATGGACAAGACCCATCCGTTAGCATAGCATTATGATCGTTTAGTTTAACTGCTATTGCTTTCTTCATGACTTATACATGTTCCTATGACTATGAGATTGTGCAACTCCCGAATACCGTAGGAACACCTTGTGTGCTATCAAACATCACAACGTAACTGGGTGATCATAAAGATGCTCTACAGGTGTCTCCGAAAGTATTCGTGGTGTTGGCATAAATCAAGATTAGGATTTGTCACTCCGAGTGTCGGAGAGGTATCTCTGGGCCCTCTCGGTAACACACATCACAATAAGCCTTGCAAGCAAAAGACTAATGAGTTAGTCATGAGATGATGTGTTACGGAACGAGTAAAGAGACTTGCCGGTAACGAGATTGAACTAGGTATAGAGATACCGACGATCGAATCTCGGGCAAGTAACATACCGTTTGACAAAAGGAACAACGTATGTTGTTATGCGGTTCTGACCGATAAAAGATCTTCGTAGAATATGTAGGAGCCAATATGAACATCCAGGTTCCGCTATTGGTAATTGACCGGAGATGAGTCTCGGTCATGTCTACATAGTTCTCGAACCCGTAGGGTCCGCACGCTTAACGTTTGATGACGATCGGTATTATGAGTTTATGAGTATTGATGTACCGAAGGTAGTTCGGAGTCCCGGATGAGATCACGGACATGACGAGGAGTCTCGGAATGTCCAAGACATAAACATTGATATATTGGACGACTATATTCGGACACCGGAAGTGTTCCGGAAAAGTTTCGGATTTATCGGGATTGCCGGAGGGGGTTACCGGAACCCCCTACGAGAGGGGATGGTCCATAGTGGGCCTAAAGGGAAAGAGAGAGGCAGCCCATAGGGCTGGCCGGCGCCCCCACCTAGGGTTCCTAGTTGGACTAGGATTGGGGGGGGGCGCCACCTCTCCTATTCCTTTCCCTCTTCTTTCTTCTGGTGAATCCTACTAGGAATAGGATTGCAATCCTATTCCTAGTAGGACTCCTTCCCTAGCCGCACCAGGAGAGGTTGGCCGGCCTCCCTCCCTTGCTCCTTTATATACGGGGGCAGGGGGCACCCAAAGACACACAAGTTGAATTGTTTTAGCCGTGTGCGGTGCCCCCCTCCACAGAATCACACCTCGGTCATACCGTCGCGGAGCTTAGGCGAAGCCCTGCGCCGGTGAACACATCATATCCGTCACCACGCCGTCGTGCTGACGAAACTCTCCCGTGAAGCTCAACTGGATCAAGAGCTCGTGGGACGTCATCAAGCTGAACGTGTGCTGAACGCGGAGGTGCCGTACGTTCGGTGCTTGATCGGTTGGATCGTGAAGAAGTTCGACAACATCAACCGCGTCACTTGACGCTTCTGCTCCCGGTCTACGAGGGTACGTAGACACACTCTCCCCTCTCGTTGCTATGCATCTGGTAGATAGATCTTGCGTGATCGTAGGAAAATTTTAAAATACTACGTTCCCCAACAATAATATCACTACCTCGAGGCATGATTGTGGCATCCCGAATATCAAAAGGAACATTGGAAGCACCACACTAAATGTTTCTTGATCAACTATCCAACATCGTTGTGTGGGTACATATCATAATTCTTCTTACCCCTTTTGTCTATATGGTCATGACTTTGATTTGCTGACACGTATATCATGCCCTGCTTAATCTTGGGGATGATTTACTCCTATTCTTGGTGTTTAAACACATTTTCCTTTCCATTTGTTTGTTTAACCTTTCTTTGGTCTACATATAATCTAAGCAGTAATAATTTTCTGCTTATGTAAACACCTTGGTGTACAACTCTGTCAGTAAGACCCTGGTACTACTGTTGATAACATTCCGGTAACCATCGATGGACGAGAACCTTGCCTATTGGTCCGCCTCGTTTCAACGAGCAGGAAAATGGTTCTCATCGTCCCTCAACCTTGGTACCAACGTTGTGCCAACATAACTGACGGTCTTTCATCTGACATGCCTTGCTATCAGCCCCCTTTCTACTTTTAACCCACATGGTGGGCCCATAACCCACAGGATCTGAACCTGACTCTCCTATATATCTTTTATTCCGAAGTATCATATGATCTTGGCTTTGTGTGTTGTCACGAGCCACCTTCCGAGAGATGATCTATTCCCGATGCTTTGGACCCCCTTTCTCACACTCTAATCAAGTATCAATCGTTTGTCCATTCGGTTGAAACTTCCTATTGTACCTTCATACTTTGCCCTCGATGCCTTATTAAGTTTCAACTCGAGAGATACTTCTGCCTCTTTCCCAGAATTGTTCACCACATAATTAACCCTATAAGGGTCAGTTCTCCCGAAGTTACTCTTTCTCCACCTCTTAAATCTCGGGACGAGATTTCTTGTAGTGGAGGAGATTTGTAACGCCCGGATAATCAAGCTACAATAATCCCCTACTAATGATGCCACGGCATCACTGTTACTGTTGCTAATCTCACTTTGATTCAAAACCAATTCATTTTCAATTTTAAAATAAAGTCAAATAAATTAATTCTCCAGACAGTAAAACAAAAATGTTCACTGGGTTGCAAATATTCACTAACTAAACGTCATGAGTGATTCAACATCATTTGAGATAGCTAATTTTCCCTGGGAATTAAAGCAGTTCCAAATCAGCATTTTTAAGTGCTTTTCCATTTGTGAAAAATCCAAGTCAATTCAAACTCCTCCCAAAAATTTTGTAGCAGGTGCCAAATATTGTAATGTATTTATTTGGCCAAGTCCCACATTTTTACAGAACTCCTTTTGGCAGCTTAAAATATTGCATAGCATTTTCTTTTGTAAAAAGAAAAGGGAAAAGGCTGAAGAGAGAGAGAGAGAAGGCCCCCTAGCCCCCTGGGCCTAATCCACCCGAGCCAACTAGCCACTATGCCGGCCCAGCACGCCCATGTTTTCCCCTTCCTCCTGTTCACTGCAGCCGTGGCTACCACCGATGCCCGCCACGGCCGCAGCCATCGCCGTGGCGGCCATCCGCCGACCCCCCGGCCTATAAATCCGGCGACTGCCTCCCCGGCGCCCTGAACCCTAGCGCGCCCGTCCTTCTCCCACTCTATCCTTCCCCCTCCTCCAGATCCAACCGTGCCCGACGCCGTCGCCTCCATGGTTGCCCTCGTCGGTGTGGCTACCCTCCTCCTCGACGCCTGGGGACATGTCCCTCCGCCCAGCCGTGGTCTGCTTCGTCGCTTGGACCCACGAGACCAAGCCGGAGAACCCCACACCACGGGGATCGAGCTCTCCTTCCTCCTTCGGACGTCGCCGTTCGTCACCGACTCAGCGTCGCCGATCCTCCCCGAGCCCGCGTTTGCACCCCTACGGGATCCCGGCGAGCCGCCCGTCATACCCCTCTGTCCCTCCCCTTCGTTTGGACGCCGTAGGTCGCCCCCCGTCAAACCCAAGCTCCCGAGGATGCTCGCGGTCGCCGCGCCCGCTTCCTTCGCCCGCGCCTCTGCGCCTGGCCATGCTCGCCATCCCCCTATGGAGCTCACCGCAGCCCCGCCGCCGTCTCTGCTCGCGCCCGTCGACCGCGGCCGCGTCTGCCCCGCTCGCCCGCTCCGGCCGCCCTGGACGCCGCCTCTCGGCCGCTCCGTACCGACCCGCCGCGGCCCCTCCCGCCTGCCCTGTCGCGCCCCTGCATCGCCTTTGCCTACTGCCGGCGGCCGCTCGCCGTGCCGAGCCACTCGCCCACCAGCCACCTCCCTTGCTGCGCCGGCCCTCCCTTCCGTTCCCCCACGCCGCCGTTCCCCGCGTCCACCTCCAGCGCCTGCATCGCATCGGCGGGCGCTGGCTTATTCCCGCCCGTGGCCTCGGGCACGGGCGCCACCCGCACGCCCACTCCACCCGTTTTGCCTGCCCCGCTAGACCCCTTTGGGCCACTACCCAGTGGGGCCCCCACGCCCCTGTCCTTTTTTCTTAAAAAAGAAGAAGTTTAAAAAGTAAAAAAAAAATCAAATTAATTAATTAATTAATCTAGTTAGATAATTAATTAACTTAATTAACATTGCTTAATTATTCTAATGAACATGTTTAGTTAATTTATAATATGTTTATTTAACTAAGCCTATGACAGTGGCCCCCACGCGCCAGGTTTGACTTAGTCAACCTGTTGACCTGCTGACGTCATGGTGATGTCATGCTGACATCACCTTACACTGTTCTGGATAATGTTCGTTTTAAATAATTTAATAATTCTAGAAAATGCCTAAAACTTTGAAAAATCATATAAAATAAATCAAAACTCGGATGAAAATGTTTTATATATGAAAATCGCTCAGAACGACGAGACGAATCCGAATACGCGGTCCGTTCGTCTGCCACACGTCCCTAGCATAGTGAACCTGCAACTTTCCCCCTCCGTTTCATCTGTCCGAAAACACAAAACACCGGGGAGACTTTCCCGGAGGTTACCCCTCTTCGCCGGTATCGTGTATCACCGCGTTGGAGCACCCTAGCACTACGAGTTACCTTGACGTGCTTCTTTATTGCATCTGTATGCTTTGTATTTATTGTTTCTTCCCCCTCTTCTCTTCGGTAGACCCCGAGACCGAAGATGCCCCGGTGATCGACTACGGTGTCGACGCCCCCTCCTTCTTGCCAGAGCAACCAGGCAAGCCAACCCCCTTTGATCATTCCGATATCGCCCATTCTCTTCCCTCTTTTGCTTGCATTAGAACTGCTACTGCTTTTTGTATGATCCTATTCTGATGCATAGCCTGTTGTTGATACTGCTTTCATACCTTACATGTTTATACTAAACTGCTTAGTATAGGCTGGTTAGAGATCCACAAGTGACCCCCCTACCTTGTCCCGACTGCCCCGCTGGGTTATCAGAAGACCCGATCAACAGGATCGAAGACCAGGACCCGGCACAGCACATCACTTTCCCTTAGTTTCTCGACACTACTGGGTTACTATCGAGTGCCGAGGGTGAGACCTCATCAGCACTTCTGATGTTAACCTTGTAGGTTAGTTCATCGGTTGTGGTCATCGAGGGTGATTCCTCTTTCTCCACTCCCGATAACGACACTGTCATGCAACTCCTCAAGAGTGGACCTCGAGGGTGACTCCTCTTTCGTTCACCTTGACGATAAACATCAGGTGGGATTCCATCGAGGGTGATTTCCTCAGGTTTTCCTTTGGTGTTAGACACACAGTTACTATGGTTACTATGACTTTACACTGAACCTGGTTACTAAAGACGGGTCGACCCTGAGGGGTACCCGTGCGAGCTTAATTGCGAGTGATGTGTAGTCGGGTTGACCTGGAAGGTGCCCGCGAGATAAACACGAGGCGTGGCCGGGTACTCGCCCTTGCCGCAAGTTCTCGAGACGGGGCGATGGGGTCACATTATCGTGAGTCTCTGCTCGTTACCGCGCGTTCCCAAGATACTAAACGGTTTGGATATTTGATCCGAGGGGCCTCTGGCCTGATAGCACTAACCATCACGTGGGCATAGTATGGGCGTTCTGCGTCGTATGCATCAGTCGAAGCTTAACTGACGTCATTGCGACTGAGCGGCAATCGCCGGGTTGGACTGGTTAGGCTCCTACCTTTTTGAAGGAGGTTGCTAGGTCTGCTCACCGGCCGCGTACATGATGGCTTCTTGCCCCTCGTTGGTTATCCCAAGTGGAAGGTTTGAGATGCAGTGTAGCGGAAGTTTTCCCTTGGCAATACCAAGGATCGATTTCCCTGAGACACCCAGTTTCAACAAGAAGGTGTCAACTGCTAACGGCGCCAGATATTAGCAATCAGCGTGGACCTGCGCACAGATACAAATAACTTTGCTCCCAACGAGTACAGAGAGGTTGTCAATCCCTCCGGCCTTGTAGTTTAAAAAGGATCAAACGCAAGTGATAATAGTGATAGATATAATTGCAATAGTAAGTAAAAGCGGAAAGTAAATAGCGGATGTGATCAATGATGGTAATATGGACCGGAGTCTCGTGATGTTCACTAGTGATGTCTCTCTCCCAAAAGACGATAAAACAACTATGTGAGGTAAACGAATTACAGCTGGGCAATTGACAGGACCATGTGCGCAAACCAATGCTGACTAAGTTGCAAGAAAGGTAGAGGTTCAAAGCATGGGCGGTACGCCGAGGTAAGTAGACCGAAATCCATCTGCATCTACTACTAATCATCCACCTTGAGATATCTATCCAGAACATCTCGCTGGTATTAAGTTGCGAGTCCCACCCATAGTGTAAACTCAAAGCAACAGACAACTGCATCAAAAGAACTTTGCGTAAAGTAAACAATCCTTGCACCCGCGGGCACAAGCACCGTTGTTTTCCCCCTTGTGGCAACAGCACATCCCCTAGACTCATGTTTCTGTCACTCAAGCTAGTGATCGAGGGGCATGAACCCACAATCAAGCATAACGTTCCCTCTTGGAGTCACTACCTACTACTTGGCCAAAGCAATAAATAACAACGGAGAACATGCAAGAATTACTTACGAACATAAATATAAAAGAGGTGAATCAAATATATTACTCAAACACAATCTGAACATAATCTCATAATCCATCGGATCCCAGCAAACTCATCATAGCAACAGCATAAGGATTACATATGTGCCTCGATCATGTAGGGAAGCTCACGAGGACTAATTAGTGAAGCACAAGAACGGGAGGAGAACATCACATAGCTACTGGTCATGGACCCATGGTCCAAGGGAGACTACTCACAACTCATCCGGGAGGCGTCCATGGTGGTGGAGAAGCTCCCGGTGGTGATCCTCCCCTCCGGCAGGGTGCCGGGAACAGTTCTCCTGGTGCTCCCGATCTTGGAAGCGCGGCGGCGGTGGAACAGAGATGAGATCGCGAAAAAGAGTTCCCGTCTCGAGGGTTTCGGGAGACGGTATAAATATATGCCAAAGGGGGCACCAGACGAGGCTCGAGGGGCCCAGGCGCCCCCCCGGCGCGGCCAGGGGGGCCGCACCACCAGGGCGCCTGGAGCCCTGGTGGCCCCCCTCCGGCTGTGCTTCGGATGCCTGGTAGCTTCTGGAACGCTGATTGTTTAAATAATTTTTCCGGGATTTTTCTGGCAGTTCTCGTAATGGGAAAACCTGAAATACAAAAACAGCTGGAAACAGAAACTGGCACTGGGGTGCACTGAGTTAATAGGTTAGTCCAAATATGATCAAAAGTGTATGGAAGTGTATAAATATCATAGCAATATCACCCAAAAGAGGCATGGAGCAAACAGAAATTATAGATACGTTTTGGACGTATCAACATCCCCAAGCTTAATTCCTGCTCGTCCTCGAGTAGGTAAATGATAACAAGAATAATTTCTGTGGTGACATGCTATTAACCATATAGGACTTTTTCATAGTCATATGACAAAAGCTTACTGAGACAATGAATCTATAGTAATTAAGTTGCCTCATGAGAAAATCACAAAGAACTGAAAGTTTTACAATATGATATTGAAACATCAAATAGATTTGTAATGAACATGGTGTGCAAATATGATAAAGTGATATCTCGCTTGCCCCCTTTAGTGAAGCAAAACATAAATGCAGGGGCACCTCCAAGGTTTAAGTGATGACTAGATACAATGATTTCAAAATAAACGATATCACAATCATGCAAAAGACAATGCTACTTTGGGACAATGCACATTACACTCAGAATGACAATCATGCTCTCAGTAGTTGGTGCTTTTAAAAGAAGGTGGAGACTCTCGAACCGTGGCTTTTGTTGGCAAGGTTGAAAACCCGTAGTCGGAAACAAAGACAAAACATGTACCAGAGCTCTTGATTTTAAAAATAGAGGTAATAATTATTTTTTTGATTATGCATGTTCCGTCAACGAATGCAAGCAGACAACTCAATCACTTCTTGAGATGGACAAGTTTTGAGGAACGGCTCCCGAATGAGGACGATCACATCCTCTTAATCTCCTTTGTTTATCACTGCCAAAGTTTTCTGATTTCTCATGAACAAAGCGTGAAGGAGGGTTCGTTTGTTATATTAATTTTGAGCCGGGCACACTCAATGCCAGTTCCTTCTCGTATTATGGGTTTGCACATTATACATGCAATCCCGGGGTGAAGCTTGTCCAACTTAAAAAGATCATGAATTAACTACTACTTCCTCATGAACTTAAAACAGAGGCACAAAATAGGAATGCTTTTCTTTGAATAATTTCGAGATGGTACATGCAAGTCTCCGTTAGGAATGGCAGGTAAATACCATGTAGGAAGGTATGGTGGACTCATATGGCATAACTAGTATAAAGGAATTTGGATGCACAAGCAGTCAGTCCGCTTAGTACAGGTGGAGGTTAGCAAAAGACTGGGAGCGACCACCTAAGAGAGCAATGACGGTCATAATCATGCAGAGCGACAAAGCAACATTGAATCAGGCATGGAAGTTTATATCGCTACTCAGAAACAAAAGATCATCAAGGCTTGACAGACTTTCTTTACAGTCTTAAATATGCGTGAGCATACGCCAAGTCAATCAAAATAAATTCTCGAAGGAAGATATTACTAAACCATACCACATCATAGGCAAACAAATCATGTTGGTACTCCAATAACACATTGGGAACCCCCCAGCTATTTGAGACTAACCATAAGAAAACATGAACTACTAAGCGCCATTATGCACGTAGCATCTTTATCATAGACATATCAACCAATGCAACGGAAGCAAACTCTCTTAATAAGATAAACATGATAACTAAAGAGAGTTCAAGCAACCAACTAAACAAAAGCTCTTTAAAAAGATAAGCATGAAAACTGAGAGCTGAACATGATAGTAGCTATTAAAAGACAAAGAACACACACAACAAGGATAGACATGAAAATTCTATGTTATGTTCTAGGTAGAAGTGCAGCGTGTTTCTCTCCCACATAAAGAAAGCTGAGTTCCGACTCGTTATGAAAAATTAAAAAGGAAAACTAAAAGCAAGACGCTCCAAGCATAGCACATAACACATGAAGTGATTAAAATATAGTGGAACGAAAGACGAACTGATAATGTTGATGGAGAAGGGGATGCACGGGGGCATCCCCAAGCTTAGACGCTTGAGTCTCCTTGAATATTACTTGGGGGTGCATGGGGGCATCCCCAAGCTTGAGCGTTTGACACTCCTGGATCTTTTTATCATCTTCCCTCGCACACTTGAAAACTCCCTTCATACATAACTCATCATAATCTGATTAGTGAGGTTAGTACCCATAATAAAATAATTGTTCCTTGCTAGAAATAAAGATATTCTTGAAGGTCTACTGTTTCTCAAGATTGCCAAAAGGTTTTTGCAAAGAAAAAGCAAGCTCAAGGTTTGCAAAATGAAGGAAAGGCAAAACAGGACAGAATCTGTGAAAAACAGAACAGCAGGTAGTAAATAATTTTTCCGGGGCACTTCTGCTACTCTAATAAAAAAACTCAGAACAGACGCACGAAAAACAATTATATAGAGCACGCTGTCGAAAAAATTCAGACCAAAAAGATGATCTGGTGATTTTATACAAAATTTTTCTATCCAAGGACATAATCTGTTTCCTGGACAGCACGTCACAACTTTTGAGCTTTCTTGCAATTAGAGGCTACACTTGGCACAAAATTTGAAAAGCAAAGATACAATGATGATGCTACAGTAGTAACAACATCAAGACACAACAAAAACAAAATAAAATTTATTCATTGGGCTGCCTCCCAAAAGCGCTTTCTTTTATGCCTTTAAGCTAGGCATAATGCATAGAGATCAAGTCTTATCAAGAGTAAAAGAATAGCTAGCCCGTATAACGGACTCAAAAGGTAACTTAATCTTCTTTCGAGGGAAGTGTTCCATCCCTTTCTTGAGAGGAAACTGGAATTTTATATTCCCCTCTTTCATGTCAATGATAGCACCAACGGTGCGTAGAAAAGGACGTCCCAAAATAATTAGACACGAAGGTTCACATTCAATATCCATAATAGTAAAATCAACGGGAACATAGTTGTCATTGACAATGATAAGAACATCGTCGATCCTCCCCAAAGGTTTCTTTATGGAAGAATCAACGAGACGAACACCAAAAGAACAAGAATCAAAAGGTTTCAATTTAAGCATATCATATATTCTTTTGGGCATAACAGAGGTACTAGCACCAACATCACATAAAGCATAGCAAGAGAAGTTATTCAACTTAATTTTTATCATAGGATCCCAACCATCTTCTAGCTTTCTAGGTATGGAGGCTTCTACTCTAAGTTTCTCCTCCCTAGCTTTGATAAGAGCATTAGTGATATGCTCTGTAAAGGCAAGATTAATCGTGCTAGTGCGGGGGTCTCTAGACATCTTGTGAAGGAAATCAATAACTTCGGTAAGAGTGCAATTGTCAAAATCAAGGTCACTACTATCAAGTAAGGTGGTAGTGGTGTCCTTTAGGTTCACTTGTTTGGTAGTTTCTATAGTCATAGCATCACCATTAATAGGTCCATCGGGACCAGGAGTGCATTGGGTGCTAAGAGTTTGGATATCCTCAACAACTTGGATAGTAGCAACAGTGTGGTGGGTAGGAAGGCTCTTAATTCTATCTTCTTCCTCCCTTTCTCTAGCCCATCTCTCTTTAAGTTTAGCCATCATCCTAATATTTTCATTAATTTGCACTTGAATAGCATTAATATGAGTGACCTTCCTCTCCTCAAGAGGAGAAGTTCTAATTTTAAGCAATTCTACCTCATTGGCTAAATTGTCTACCTTCGAAGAGAGATCACCTAGTTTGTTTAGTTTTTCTTCTACACTATTATTAAAAGCTTTTTGGGTAGTGATGAATTCTTTAAGCATAATCTCTAGTTCAGTAGTGGAGTTCTTGGTGCTAGGATAAGCATTGTTGTTCCCATAGGAATTAGAGGGGAACGGTCTCGGATTGCTACCAAAATTACTCCTATAAGCATTGTTATTAAAATTGTTTCTAGAGATAAAGTTCACATCTACTTGTTCTTGAGCAATCAAAGAATTTAAAGGAACATCACGAGGATCAACAGAAGATTGCTTCGAAAGTAGAGACATGATCAAGTCAACTTTTTCATTTAGGGAGGAAATCTCCTCAACAGAGTTTACCTTCCTACCTGTTGGAGCGCGTTCGGTGTGCCATTGGGAATAGTTGGTCATCATCTCATCGAGAAGCTTTGTGGCAGCACCAAGCGTAGTTGACATAAAGGTTCCTCCTGCGGCCGAATCTAACAAGTTCTGCGAGGTAAAGTTCAAGCCTGCATAAAAAGTTTGGATAACCATCCAAGTAGTCGAACCATGAGTAGGGCAGTTCTTGATAAGAGATTTCATACGTTCCCAAGCTTGGGTAACGTGTTCATTATCCAATTGTTTGAAATTCATTATGTTACTTCTTAGTTGGATAATTTTAGCAGGTGGATAGTATTTTCCAATAAAAGCATCTTTGCACTTGTCCCATGAATCTATGCTATTTCTAGGCAAAGACTGAAACCAAATTTTAGCTCCTCCTCTCAAAGAGAAAGGAAAAAGCTTAAGCTTAACAATATTACCATCTATTTCTTGGTACTTTTGCATATCACAAAGTTCAACAAAGTTGTTTAAGTGTAAAGCAGCATCATCTACAGCACCGGAGAATTGATCTTTCATGACTAAGTTCAGTAAAGCAGGTTTAATTTCATACGAAGGTGCTGAAGTGGCAGGTGTAGTGATAGGTGTGCAGATAAAGTCATCGTTGTTGTGACTAGTGAAGTCACACAACTTGGTGTTCTCGGTGGAACCCATAGTAGCAAGCAAACAAGATAACTATTTTTGTGATTTTCGATAAAAGATACTAAAGCAAAACTGAAAGGTAAACTAACAAGACTAAAAAGCAAAGGTAAAAGATAGCGTGCAACTCCCCTATCCTGAAGAGCGGAGTCCCCGGCAACGGCGCCAGAAAACTTTGCTTGATGGCTTCTCGCCCCTCGTTGGTTACCCTAAGTGGAAGGTTTGAGATGCAGTGTAGCGGAAGTTTTCCCTTGGCAATACCAAGGATCGATTTCCCTGAGACTCCCGGCTTCAACAAGAAGGTGTCAACTGCTAACGGCGCCAGATATTAGCAATCAACATGGACCTGCACACAGATACAAATAACTTTGCTCCCAACGAGTACAGAGAGGTTGTCAATCCCTCCGGCCTTGTAGTTTACAAAGGATCAAACACAAGTGATAATAGTGATAGATATAATTGCAATAGTAAGTAAAAGCGGAAAGTAAATAGCGGATGTGATCAATGATGGTAATATGGACCGGAGTCTCATGATGTTCACTAGTGATGTCTCTCTCCCAAAAGACGATAAAACAGCTATGTGAGGTAAACGAATTACAGCTGGGCAGTTGACAGGACCATGTGGGTAAACCAATGCTGACTAAGTTGCAAGAAAGGTGGAGGTTCAAAGCATGGGCGTTACGCCGAGGTAAGTAGACCGAAATCCATCTGCATCTACTACTAATCATCCACCTTGAGATATCTATCCAGAACATCTCGCTGGTATTAAGTTGTGAGTCCCACCCATAGTGTAAACTCAAAGCAACAGACAACTGCATTAAAAGAACTTTGCATAAAGTAAACAATCCTTGCACCCGCGGGCACAAGCACCGTTGTTTCCCACCTTGTGGCAATAGCACATCCCCTAGACTCATGTTTCTGTCACTCAAGCTAGTCATCGAGGGGCATGAACCCACAATCAAGCATAACGTTCCCTCTTGGAGTCACTACCTACTACTTGGCCAAAGCAATAAATAACAACGGAGAACATGCAAGAATTACTTATGAACATAAATATAAAAGAGGTGAATCAAATATATTACTCAAACACAATCTGAACATAATCACATAATCCATCGGATCCCAGCAAACTCATCATAGCAACAGCATAAGGATTACATATGTGCCTCGATCATGTAGGGCAGCTCATGAGGACTAATTAGTGAAGCACAAGAACGGGAGGAGAACATCACATAGCTACTGGTCATGGACCCATGGTCCAAGGGAGACTACTCACAACTCATCCGGGAGGCGTCCATGGTGGTGGAGAAGCTCCCGGTGGTGATCCTCCCCTCCGGCAGGGTGCCGGGAAGAGTTCTCCTGGTGCTCCCGATCTTGGAAGCGCGGCGGCGGCGGAACAAAGATGAGATCGCGAAAAAGGGTTCCCGTCTCGAGGGTTTCGGGAGACGGTATAAATATATGCCAAAGGGGGGCACCAGATGAGGCTCGGGGGGCCCAGGCGCCCCCCCCCCCCGGCGCGGCCAGGGGCGGGGGCGCCACCAGGGCGCCTGGAGCCCTGGTGGCCCCCCTCCGGCTGAGCTTCGGGTGCCTGGTAGCTTCTGGAACGCTGATTTTTATATAATTTTTCTGGCAGTTCTCGTAATGGGAAAACCTGAAATACAAAAACAACCGAAAACAGAAACTGGCACTGGGGTGCACTGAGTTAATAGGTTAGTCCAAATCTGATCAAAAGTGTATGGAAGTGTATAAATATCATAGCAATATCACCCAAAAGAGGCATGGAGCAAGCAGAAATTATAGATACGTTTTGGACGTATCAGTACGCAACGTGCAGGAGTTCCCGGGGTGATTGGCCCATGACCCCTGGGGGCATAGGGTTTAGTCTGGCATGCATGACCTCTCTATTAAGTCTAGGCCGGGTTGCGGCGTATTGTTTGGCCGAGGGCGGGCATGACCTGATGGTGTGTCCGGCCGGAGTTAAGCAAGCGTGTTGGGTAAGTTGGTGCACCCCTGCAGGGAAGAAAACATCTATCGATAGCCTGTCCTATGGTAACGGACACTTGGAGTTGTATCCCAATCGCTACAACTAGAACTGGATGCTGAGGCATTGTTTGGATATGTTGCTTCGGGAGTTGAGAAAGGATCCCGGAGCGTTGAAACAACAACATAAATATGACTTATGTTACACTACTCTACTTCCCCCTCTTGCTGCAAGACGGTGGTTTCCAGAAAATGCTAGTCTTCGATAGGACTAGCTTCTCCCCCTCTTATTCTGGCATTCTGCAGCTTAGTCCACAGATACTACCCCCCTTTTCATTGATACTGATGCATATGTAGTGTAGATCCTTGCTTGCGAGTACTGTGGATGAGTACTCACAGTTGCTTTGCTCCCCCTTTTCCCCCTTCTTTCTTCTTGCTAGTTGATGCAACCAGATGGTGGAGTCCAGGAGCCAGATGCCACACTTGACGACTGCTACTACCCCGACGTAGCCTACTACTACATGGAGACAGCTGACGAGTAGGAGTAGTTAGGAGGTCCCAAGCAGGAGGCCTTGCCTTTTCGTTCATTGATGCTTTTGTGCTAGCCTTCTTAAGGCAAACTTGTTTAACTTATGTCTGTACTCAGATATTACTGCTTCCGCTGACTCTTGTGTTTTTGAGCTTATGTATTCGAGCCCTCGAGGCCCCTGGCTTGTAATATAAAGCTTGTATTATTTTAATTTGTGTCTAGAGTTGTGTTGTGATATCTTCCAGTGAGTCCTTGATCTTGGTCGTACACATTTGCGTGTATGATTAGTGTACGGTCAAATCTGGGGCGTCACAACGGCCCGGAGGGCCCCCTGACTTGTGCCCTACGCCAAAAAATCCTATAAATACTGAAACCTTTGAAAATTAACCTAGATTGGGAGTTCCACCGCCGAAAGCCTCTATAGCCAGTGAAAACCAATCTAGACCCTGTTCCGGCACCCTGCCAGAGGGGGGAATCCCTCTCCGGTGGCTATCTTCATCATCCCGATGCTCTTCATGATGAGGAGGGAGTAGTCCACCCTCGAGGCTGAGAGTATGTATCAGTAGCTATGTGTTTGATCTCTCTCTCTCTCTCGTGTTCTTGAGATGGCACAATCTTGATGTATCGCGAGCTTTGCTATTATAGTTGGATCTTATGGTGCTTCTCCCCCTCTACTCTTTTGTAATGGATTGAGTTTTCCCTTTGAAGTTATCTTATCGGATTGAGTCTTTAAGGATTTGAGAACACTTGATGTATGTCTTGCACGTGCTTATCTGTGGTGACAATGGGATATCATGTGATCTACTTGATGTATGTTTTGGTGATCAACTTGCGGGTTCCGTGACCTTGCGAATCTATGCATAGGAGTTGGCACACGTTTTCGTCTTGACTTTCCGGTAGAAACTTTGGGGCACTCTTGGAAGTACTATGTGTTGGTTGAATAGATGTTTCTGAGATTGTGTGATGCATATCGTATAATCATGCTCACGGATACTTGAGGTGACAATGGAGTATCTAGGGGACATTAGGGTTTTGTTTGATTTGTGTCTTAAGGTGTTATTCTAGTACGAACTCTATGATTGATTGAACGTTACTACGGACTCTTGAATAGATCGATCAAAAAGAATAACTTTGAGGTGGTTTCGTACCCTACCATAATCTCTTTGTTTGTTCTCCGCTATTAGTTACTTTGGAGTGACTCTTTGTTGCATATTGAGGGCTAGTAATATGATCCAATTATGTTATCCTTGTTGAGAGAACTTGCACTAGTGAAAGTATGAACCCTAGGCCTTGTCTACTATCATTGCAACACCGTTTATGCTCACGTTTACCACTTGTTACCTTGCTGTTTTTATATTTTCTTACTACAAAAACCTATATCCACCATCCATATTGCACTTGTATCACCATCTCTTCGCCAAACTAGTCCACCTATACAATTTACCATTGTATTAGGTGTGTTGGGGACACAAGAGACTCTTTGTTATTTGGTTGCAGGGTTGTTTGAGAGAGACCATCTTCATCCTACGCCTCCCACAGATTGATAAACCTTAGGTCATCCAATTGAGGGAAATTTTCTACTGTCCTACAAATCTCTGCACTTGGAGGCCCAACAACGTCAACAAGAAGAAGGTTGTGTAGTAGACATCAAGCTCTTTTCTGGTGCCATTGCCGGGGAGGTTAGTGCTTGAAGGTATATCTTTAGATCTTGCAATCGAATCTTTTAGTTTGTTGTTTTATCACTAGTCTAGTTTATAAATGAAAATGACAAAAAAATGGAATTAAGGTTACCTCATATGCTTCATCTTTTTAATATCTTCGTGAAAATGATGGGAAGGAAAATTGTGCTCAAGTACTGGAAGAAGAATTACATAGAATGCTTGGCACTAAAGACTTGAATGATGAGCATGCTTGCAGTGTAGTTAGTGTGAATCCTTTGAATATCCATGGTACTAATGATGATTGCACTAGTCATGATGAAAATATCTCATATAAGCATGTTGATTTTTGTGGAGTGCATAGAGTTTGCAAGTACATACCAAAGAGGGAAGATAGATTTTGCAAGAGGCATAAGTATTTAGAAACTAAATGGTTGCTACAGATGCTAGATGATTGTGCTGAAAATTTAAAATATCTTATCCGTACCTGTGAACTTTGCAATGAAAGTGGTCATTTCATTACCCAATGCAAATTATTTCATGATCGAATCGTGTCCAAAAAATTTGATGACTTGATTTCCCTTGCACATCATAATGAACTTATCTTGCTTTTGGGTTATGAAGAAATTAAATGTAGAACTAAGTTTCTTCGAGGATTTTCCATTGATAAACTTCTTGATTTTAATATAGAGGAAATATATATGTATTGTGCGGTGAATTGCATTGAAAATCCTTATATTGTCAATTACCTTAAGTCAAGAAAACAAATAGCAGATGAAGAGAATACCAATGAAAGGGAAGAGATTTCCCAATATCCTCCTATTATTTCTTATGATGAATCAGGTAACGAGGAGGAGCCTCATATTCTACGAATCTGATTAGTAAGGAGCTCAAAAAAGAAGATTAAACCACACATAATGAGAAGAAGAAAAAGGAAAGACGAAGAAGCAAAGGTAAAGAGGTATCTCTCCCAAATGATTTTGCTCCTATTACTCATTATGATGATGATAATTGCTATACTATCGGTACTATCCATACTATTAACGATGAGAGTGATTATGCTTATGATATGAAAAGGCCCAAGCTTGGGGATGCTATGTTTGATGAGAATGATATATTCGAGAATTTATTTGCTGCAATTAATGTTTGTCCCAAGCTTGGGGATGCTACGCTTGATGAAGATGATATTTTTAGCCTCCCAAGTCTTGATATGCAAATCTATTATGATGAAAGCATGCCTCCTATTTATGATTATTATTGTGATGACACTTATGCTATAAAAAGTAGTGATGATTATATTTAACAAACTTGTCATGATTATGATTACCCTTTTTCTGAACATTACTCTTTTAATGTGGAGACAATCTATAGTATTCAAGTCTCTTATGATACTCCCACTATTCCGAATGAGAAGAATTTTGCTTATGTGGAGAGTAGTAAAATTTCTATGCAAGTAGATTATGAAAAGAATGCTTTATGTGCTGGTTATATTGTTGAATTCATTCATGATGCTACTGAAAATTATTATGAGAGAGGATCATATGCTTGTAGGAATTGCAATAGTATGAAGTTTCCTCTCCATGTGCTTAAATTTTTGAAGCTATGCTTGTTTTGCTTTCCTATGCTAGTTGATTATTGTTCCCATAAGTTGTTTGCTCACAGAATCCCTATGCATAGGAAGTGGGTTAGACTTAAATGTACTAGTCATATTCCTCATGATGCTCTCTTTATGTTTCAATTCTTATCTTTTACGCGAGCATCAATGAAATCATCGTGCCTAGCTAGGGGCGTTAAACGATAGCGCTTGTTGGGAGGCAACCCAACTTTATTTAAGTTTCTTTGTTTTTGATTCTGTTTAGGAATAAATATTGCATCTAGCTTCTGTTTAGATGTGGTTTTGTGTTTTAATTAGTTTTTGTGCCAAGTAGAACCTTTGGGAAGACTTGTGTGAAGTTTATATGATCTTGCTGTGAAAAACAAAATCGTTAGCGCTCGCTAGAATGGTCATCAGATTTTATTGGAGCGTGCTATTTAGTTGATTCTTTTTGCAGATGATTAATAGACAAAGTCTTCATGTTTACCAATTTAGTTTGAATTTTTTGGAGTTACAAAACTTTGCGAAACCTGCAGATTACTACAGACTGTTCTATTTTTGACAGATTCTTTTTTCGTGTGTTGTTTGCTTATTTCAATGCATCTATGAGTAGTATTGGGAAGTATGAATCATAGAGAAGTTGGAATACAATAGGTTTAACACCAATATAAACAAAGAATGAGTTCATTACAGTACCTTTGAGTAGTGGTTTGTTTTCTTATACTAACGGAGCTCACGAGATTTTTGTCTAAGTTTTGTGTTGTGAAGTTTTCAAGTTTTGAGTATTGCTTTGATGGACTATGGAGCAAAGAGTGGCAAGAGCCTAAGCTTGGGGATGCCCAAGACACCCCAAGGTAAAATTCAAGGACAACCAAAAGCCTAAGCTTGTGGATGCCCCGAGAAGGCATCCCCTCTTTCGTCTTCATCCATCGGTAACTATACTCGGAGCTATATTTTTATTCACCACATGATATGTGTTTTGCGTGGAGCGTGAATTTAGTTTATTTTGTTTTGCTTGCTGTTTGAATAATATCCCAAGTTCTGAAGTTCTTAAATGTTAGAGAGTCTTCACATAGTTACATAATTATTCAACTACTCATTGATCTTCACTTATATCTTTCGGAGTAGTTTGATATTGCTCTAGTGCTTCACTTATATCTTTTAGAGCACGGCGGTGGTTTTATTTTGAAAAAATAGATGAACTCTCATGCTTCACTTATATCCTTCTGATAGTCTATTAGAACAACATGGTAATGTACTTTGGCTATAAAACTAGCCTTCACATGATAGGTATCCAAGATCAATGTAGTAAAAACTTCCACACTAAGTGCATTGAATATGATGAGAAGTTGGATGCTTGATAATTGTTTTGAGATATGAGGATAGTGATATTAGAGTCATGCTAGTGGAGTTATTATGAATATGAGAAATGCTTGTGTTAAGGTTAGTGATTCCCAGAGCATGCACGTATGGTGAACCGCTATGTGACGAAGTTAGAGCATGAGGTATTTGCAAAGTGTCAGCCTTTGTGTGGAGGTCGAGGGCGCGCGATGGTTAACTCCTACCAGCCTCCCCCCTAGGAGCATGCGTTGATTGCTTTGTTTTGATGACTCGTAGATTTTTGCAATAAGTATATGAGTTCTTTATGACTAATGTTGAGTCCATGGATTATACGCACTCTCACCCTTCCACCATTGCTAGCCTCTCTTGTATCGCGCAACTTTCGCCGGTACCATACACCCACTATATATCCTTCCTCAAAACAGCCACCATATATATTCCTCAAAACATCCACCATACCTACCTATCATGGCATTTCCATAGCCATTCCGAGATATATTGCCATGCAACTTTCCATCATTCCGTTCATATGACACACATCATATTGTCATATTGCCATGCATGATCATGTAGTTGACATCGTTTGTGGCAAAGCCACCATGCATAATTTTTCATACATGTCACTCTTGATTCATTGCCCATCCCGGTACACCGCCGGAGGCATTCATATAGAGTCATACTTGTTCTAGTATCAAGTTGTAATTCAATGGAAGTGTGATGATCATCATTATTAGAGCATTGTCCCATGTGAGGAAAGGCTAAATCAATAAAGCCCCTCCACAAAAAAAGGGAAAGGCCAAAGAAAAAAAGAAAGGCCCAAAAAGGGACAATTGCTACTATCTTTTTCCACACTTGTGCTTCAAAGTAGCACCATGTTCTTCATGATAGAGAGTCTCATGCTTAGCTACTTTCATATACTAGTGGGAATTTTCATTATAGAACTTGGCTTGTATATTCCAGCGATGGGCTTCCTCAAATGCCCTAGGTCTTCGTGAGCAAGCAAGTTGGATGCGCACCCACTAGTTTCTTTTGTTGAGATTTCATACATATTTAGCTCTAGTGCATCCATTGCATGGCAATCCCTACTCACTCACACTGATATCTATTGATGGGCATCTCCATAGCCCGTTGATACGCCTAGTCGATGTGAGACTACCTCCCTCCGTTTTGTCTTCTCCACAACCACCTCTATTCCACCCATAGTGTTATATCCATGGCTCACGCTCATGTATTGCGTGAAAATTGAAAGGTTTGAAAAGATAGAGTATGAAAACAAGTGCTTGGCTAAAATCAGGGTTGTGCATGATATGAATATTTTGTGTGATGAAGAGGGAGCATAGCCAGACTATATGATTTTGTAGGGATAACTTTCTTTAGCCATAGTATTTTGAGAAGACATGATTGCTTTGTTAGTATTTTGAAGTATTATTACTCTTATGTCAATATAGACTTTTGTCTTGAATCTTTCAGATCTGAACATTCATGCCACAATTAAGAGAATTACATTGAAAACTATGATTGGTTAGCATTCCACATCTAAAATTCTGTTTTTATCATATACGTACTCGAGGACGAGCAGGAATTAAGCTTGGGGATGCTTGATACGTCTCCAACGTATCTATAATTTTTTATTGTTGCATGCTATTATATTATCCTTCTAGGATGTTTGATGGGCTTTTATATACACTTTTATATGATTTTTGGGACTAACCTATTAACCTAGAGCCCAGTGCCAGTTTCTGTTTTTTCCTTGTTTTTGAGTTTTACAGAAAAGGAATATCAAACGAAGTCCAATTGACGTGCCAATTTCTGATGACTTTTTTGGACCCAAAGAAGCCCCCGAAGTAAAAGTGTTGGGCCAGGAGAGCCACGGCTGCCCACGAGGGTGGGGGACGCGCCCTGGGCAGTTGGTGGCGCCGCCCTATCTCGTGGACGGCCCGGTGGGCCCCCTGACTTGTGCCCTACGCCAAAAAATCCTATAAATACTGAAACCTTCGGAAAATAACCTAGATGGGAGTTCCACCGCCAAAGCCTATGTAGCCGAAAACCAATCTAGACCCTATTCTGGCACCCTGCCGGAGGGGGGAATCCCTCTCCAGTGGCTATCTTCATCATCCCAACGCTCTCCATGATGAGGAGGGAGTAGTCCACCCTCGGTGTTGAGGGTATGTATCAGTAGCTATGTGTTTGATCTCTCTCTCTCTCTCTAACTCTCTCGTGTTCTTGAGATGGCACGATCTTGATGTATAGCGAGCTTTGCTATTATAGTTGGATCTTATGGTTCTTCTCCCCCTCTACTCTCTTGTAATGGATTGAGTTTTCCCTTTGAAGTTATCTTATCGGATTGAGTCTTTAAGGATTTGAGAACACTTGATGTATGTCTTGCACGTGCTTATCTATGGTGACAATGGGATATCATGTGATCTACTTGATATATGTTTTGGTGATCAATTTGCGAGTTCCGTGACCTTGGGAATATATGCATAGGGTTGGCACATGTTTTCGTCCTGACTTTCCGATAGAAACTTTGGGGCACTCTTTGAAGTACTATGTGTTGGTTGAATAGATGTTTCTGAGATTGTGTGATGCATATCGTATAATCATGCCCACGGATACTTGAGGTGACAATGGAGTATCTAGGTGACATTAGGGTTTTGTTTGATTTGTGTCTTAAGGTGTTATTCTAGTATGAACACTATGATAGGTTGAACATTACTACAGACTCTTGAATAGATCGATCAGAAAGAATAACTTTGAGGTGCTTTCGTACCCTACCATACTCTCTTCGTTTGTTCTCTGCTATTAGTTACTTTGGAGTGACTCTTTGTTGCATATTGAGGGCTAGTAATATGATCCAATTATGTTATCCTTGTTGAGAAAACTTGCACTAGTGAAAGTATGAACCGTAGGCCTTGTCTATTATCATTGCAACACCGTTTATGCTCATGTTTACCACTTGTTACCTTGCTGTTTTTATATTTTCTTACTACAAAAACCTATATCCACCATCCATATTGCACTTGTATCACCATCTCTTCGCCAAACTAGTGCACCTATACAATTTACCATTGTATTGGGTGTGTTGGGGACACAAGAGACTCTTTGTTATTTGGTTGCAGTGTTGTTTGAGAGAGACCATCTTCATCCTACGCCTCCCACGGATTGATAAACCTTAGGTCATCCACTTGAGGGAAATTTGCTACTGTCCTACAAACCTCTGCACTTGGAGGCCCAACAACGTCTACAATAAGAAGGTTGTGTAGTAGACATCAGCACCCGAGGACTCTTAATCAACCCCCGGGCCAGTGCTCCTCATGAGTGTTGGTCCAAACTGGGTGGACTGCGGGGCCACCATGGGGAAACTCGAGGATTGGTATTTTCGTGTAGGATGTATCATCCGGTCGTGGCCTGAGACGAGATACACACGGCTTCTATTAGGATGTCGGCATGCCGAGAGGTTTTGCTGGATTAGTTTTACCTTTGACGAAATATCTTGAGCACAGGATTCCGAGAATACTCGGGTCTTCCCAATTTGGAGTTGCGACTCCGCAGATCGTGAACTTGTGATGGGCTAAGTTGGGAAACCCCTGCAGGGTTATGATCTTTCAAAATCTGTGCCCGCGGTTATGTGGCAGATTGGAATTTGTTAATGTCCGGTTGTATAAAACTTGACAGAGGATCCAAAATAAAACACACAACTGCATGAGTAACCGTGATCGTCTCTTTTCTTTTTGAGAAGAGAACACAGTGGGGTTATGTTTTACTCGTAGGTAGTTCAGGATCTCTAGCGATCATTACTAGTTTGCGACCGTTTGCGTAGATGATCATCTTATTCTCGTACTCGTAAGTTAGCCACCATACATATGCTTAGTTGCTGCTGCAACCTCACCACTATCCTTTCCTACCCAATAAAGCTTTGCTAGTCTTGATACCCATGGTTATGGGATTGCTAAGTCGTCATGGCTCACAGATACTACAACAACAGTTGCAGGTGCTGGTTTCCAATGAATTGACGTGAGAGCGATGTTTACTTGTTAGAGTTCTTTCTTCTTCTTCTTCGTCAGTCTTGGGATAGGTTCCGGGTCGGCAACCTAGGATAGCATGATGGATGTCGATGTGCTTTTCATGTTTGCATCCGTAGTCGGATGACTTGTATTGATGTTGTTGTATTCATGTGACTTGTATGAATTGTTGTATCCCCATGTATCTATGTAATGGTACGATGTAATGATATCCATCTTGCTAAGCGCCCGAAATGCGGTTGTGCCCCAATCACTAGTGTATCACGTGATCGGGATAGAATCGCATCTTGGGCGTGACAAGCAGGGGACTCACAGCCAAATTATATCCGGTTTGAACTGGAGGCTGATGATGGAGAATTTCGCTTCCCACCTACCACCCACTTGGTTGCCATGGTCAAAGATTTAACCGATCTACTTGACTACGCTTCCGAAGACTTCAAAGGGATGGACCTCGAAGCCAAAGCAGATCTAGACCAAAACCCGCTCTTAACCGGGCGATGGTCGGCTGCGTCCTCATACGATGTATATATGGTGGACACACCTAAAGAGAAGGAGGACGACGGCGATAATGATCCCAAAAAGGATAAGCCTGTCGATGAACCTCCCAAGCATCGGCATCAGAAGCGCCGATCTCGATCCCGTAAAGGAAAAGATAGCAACACTGTCACTGACGACGGTAATAATCCAGACCAAGCCAATGACCCCATAGATCCAGCGATGGAGCATGACGAGCGAGAGGACGGTGAACACAGTCCAGGACCACTGTCTGATCACAGCGATGCTGAAGACAGCAATTATCAACCTGTCTCCTAAGAGGATGTTAGCGTGGGCGATGACAAATTCATCATCCCAGAAGAACACTTAGAACAAGAGCGCTTCCATCGGAGGCTTATTGCCACCGCAAGGAGCCTGAAAAAGCAGCAGCGGCGGCTTAAAGCCGCACAGGATACGCTCAATGATAGATGGAATGAAGTACTAGACGCTGAGGAAAAATATGGCTGCAATTGCCAAACAAAGGGCTATCCTAAGCATAAACTGCTGCCCGAATTCGACGACGAGGCTATTGCGCCTATACCGCTGAAGAACAATACCGCTGATAAGCCGGACCGACCACCTCGTGGACAGGACAGAGTGGCTAGCAATGGCATACACAAGCCCGCACCCCCTCCCTGTAAAGGAAAGGAGGCCGTGGCTCAGGGTCAGAAACACGATCTACGTGAGGACCTGAACAAAAGGCTGGCAAGACCAGATCCATCTACGGATCCAGGGACCGTGCTCCCACACGGGATAGTGGTTATCAAGCCAAATATGCCTGTCATATACCAGTTCGGAGCCAATACCGAACATCACAACCGTCGGACCTATGCCACAACATAGCAAAATATAGGGGTGCCACACACCCTCTGTGCTTCACCGATGAGGTGCTGGATCACGAATTTGCAGAAGGGTTTAAACCCATAAATATCGATGCGTATGATGGAAAGACAGATCCTGCTATCTAGATAGAAGACTTTATTCTTCACATCCACATGGATCATGGAGATGACCTCCACGCCACCAAATACTTACGCATCAAGCTGAAAGGACCAACTCTGCACTGGCTGAACAGCCTCCCAGAAAACTCCATTGGAAGTTGGGAAGAACTTGAGGATGCTTTTCAGGCCATTTTCAAGGGACCTATGTCTGGCTCCCGGATGCTGACAATCTAAGTCACATAATCCAACAACCCGGGGAGTCGGCTCGTAAGCTTTGGAATCGGTTTCTCACTAAGAAGAATCAAATCGTCGACTGTCCGGAAGCCGAAGCCTTAGCGGCCTTCAAGCACAGTGTTCGAGATGAATGGCTAGCTAGACACCTCGGCCAAGAAGCCGAGGACAATGGCAGCCCTAACTACACACATGACCCGTTTTTGTGCAGGTGAGGACAGCTGGTTTGCTCGTAGCAACACCATCGACCCTGGCACATCCGAAGTCAGGGGTGTCAATGGAAAGCCACGACGTAACAAAAAAATGTCGAAATAATGCTAGAAGCCCAGATAATACAGCGTCAATTGCCGAATTCAATGGCTCCAGACCCGGTTAACGGAAGAAGCCATTTAGAGGCAACAAAGATAGTCCATATAGCCTGGACAAAATATTAGACATGCCCTACTAGATCCATGGCACCCCGGCTAAACCTGTGAACTATATGATACGTCTCCAACGTATCTACTTTTCCAAACACTTTCCCTTGTTTTGGACTCTAACTTGCATGATTTGAATGGAACTAACCCGGACTGACACTTTTTTCAGCAGAACTGCCATGGTGTTATTTTTGCGCAGAAATAAAAGTTCTCGGAATGACCTGAAATTCAACGGAGAATTGTTTTGGAATATATAAAAAAAATATACGGAAAGAACCAGACCAGGGGGCCCATACCCTGTCCATGAGGGTGGGGGGCGCGCCCCTCCTAGGTGTCATGGTTCTAAGCCTGACAGTACGAGTAGGGGGTACGAATGAGTAGGCAAGGCCCTAGCTGTGGTGGAGTTGTACACAAGGTGTTTTACGAGTTGAGGCCCTTCTCGGAGGAAGTAACAGCCCTACGTCTCGGTTCCCGGAGGCGGTCGACTGATATGTGTATGTGTGTGAGTTACAAGGATGCAAACCCTTGTACTGGAGGAGGGGGCTGGCTTATATAGTGCGCCAGGACCCCAGCCATGCTCCACGTTACTAAGGGTTCAATATACATTAAGGCAGGCGTTACTGATAACGTCTGCAGTAAAGAGTAGTAAGGCATTCACTACGGCGAGTAAATACCAGACCGCTATTGTCCTAAGGGACCTTTGACCTTCGGGGGTCGAGTGCCTTGGATTGGTCAAGTGGAGTTGAGTCGTCTTGTAGGTGATGTTCAGTCGAGTGGGATGTCCTCTTGGGCCGTTTCGGTCGACTGTTTTTACCATCGTAGGTTTTGTCTTTTGATCTTCTCGGGTAGTGACCTTGGGTGGGGTACCTTGGTCACGCCTGTGACCCTACCAGAGATCTATAACCTCGTCAGTAGCCCCCGAATGGATTGAGGCGTGAGCAGGAGAGAGTGATGAAGATAGCTTTGGTCCTGGCTCGACGCCCTTGGGGTAGTCTTCTCTGAGCTTGCGGACTAGGCTGTCTTTCTCAATCTTGTCTTGGTCGCCTTGATCGATTCTGGAACCGTCGAGTGTGTTTGTTGCATTGTCCGTCGACTGAATTTTGCGCTAGGCGTCGAGCGCCGTTGGCGTGCGCAGTTTTCGGCGGGATTGGTTGTTCTCTGGTCGCCCAATTTTGCGGGATTTTCGAAATTTGGGGAAGCGTGCGAGACGGGTCGTGCCGCGACAATCGGACGGATATGCTCGGGACGCCTCGATCCTCGTGTCTCCTTTTTCGCCACGTATCGCGTCCGCGCCTGTTGTGGGATTTGATAAGATCGCTCGGGGCCACTGGTCAGTCACTCGACCGTGGTGCTATAAATGCGCGCCGAGCCCGAAGCGAGGGCACTGTGCGCCCATTCCCTGTTCCTTCGCCTCTGCCTCTCCGTCGTGCCCCTGCTCCCTCTCTCTTTCTCCATAGCCACTGCCAGCTCGCGTGCCATGGGCAAGGACAATACCATGGTGATGGAGTGCTCGAAGACGGTGGCGACGGGGAAGGGGAAGCGGTCCGGCCACGGCGGATCGTCGTCGAGGTCCGGGATCCCTCCTGGATGGATCCAGGGGGATTGGATCAGGTCCACCATCACGGTGGAAGACTTGGAGGAGCTGGAGGAAGAGGGGTTGGTCGTCCACGGCTCCTGGCGGGTGCCGGAGGGCGAGCTCGAGCCCCGGCCGCGGGAGGGCGAGTGCGTCCTTCTCGCGACCCACGTCGACCGAGGTTTCTCCATGCCCCCGCACCCTTTCTTTCGCGCTTTCCTGAACTTCTTCGGCGACCAGCTGCATTACTTCACGCCCAATTCCATCGCCTTCCTTGCCGCGTTTACCTCTATGTGCGAGAACTTCCACGGCTGTCGGCCGCATTGGGGTTTGTTCAAACACATCTTTACGTGTCGCTCGCAAACCGTCAAGAAGGCGAACCCGAGTGACGAGAAGACGCACGTCCTCCAGGCGTGCGGCGGGCTCGGCATCCAGCTTAGGAATATGAGCGCTTTTTCTCCTATGCTTCTTCCGGAGTCGATTCGGGGTTGGCAGTCGACTTGGTTCTATTGTAAGGACAGTCCGACTCCCGGTCAGTCGACCAGACTTCCCCCTTTCTCTCTTGGTCGAGCCAGCCAGCCTCCGTCATTGATTGTGGGTCGGGCCGAGAGGGCAAAGGTGGACATGCTAGTGGAATGGGTCGTCCAATTGGTCCGCGAGGGAGTCACAGGGTTGGACCTACTTGAGGTGTACCTCATGCGGAGGATCCAACCTCTCCAGGCTCGGGACCACCCGATGTGGCTGTACTCCGGCACCGATGACTCGTCACGAGTCCACTCGGAGGCGGCGGACGTGAGGTATGTGGTGCAGTGCCTGAAGTGCATCACGGGGAACAAAGACAACCCCAGGGGGTCCGGGAGGGTTCTCCCATTCGACGCCGACCATCTTCCTGACAAGGTCTGTCCTTGGCTTCCGAGTGGTGTCCTTGTTATTGGCTTGCAGTTGCCTTGATGAGTCCGACTGACATGTAGCTAATCTTTCTTCTCTGCAGGTCTACACTGAAATGTACCCGGTGCCCAACGGGGATCAGGTCCAAGAGGATGAAGAGGGAGTGGGCGACGTCTCCGAGTGGAAGTCTGACGAAGAGACTGAAGAGGAGAGCGAGGACTACAGTAGCGGGGAGGAGGTCGAGTCACCTCCCCGTGGCGATAAGCGATCCAAGGAGAAGCACGACCTAGGGGTTGTGCATTCTCGGACGGGCCCCTCCAGCTCCCAGGCGCCGAAGCGGGCTCGTACGGCCACTCCTGAACAATCTGAGAAGGCGTCCAGGCAACCCAAGGTCGCCGCCGCCAAGCCTCGGAAGGCCCTGCCCAAGATCAAGGTGTATGTTCCCATCGCCTCCACGTAAGTGTTGTTCAGCTTTGTTTCTTTCTGCCTTTCGGAGGTCGACTCTGTCTTCGTCGACTCATCTTTAAGGAAATTCTTCAGTGCTGCTGCTTCCGCGACCTCGATGGACATCGACAAGGGTCGGGACGATGAGGAGACCGCGGATGCTGTTACGTCCCGCGCAGGTGCGAGTTGTAGATCGTGCTTTGCTTTTGTTCGGTTAGAGCTGACGGTCGACTAAAACTCACAATTGTTTGTTTTGAAGTGCCGCGCCACATCATAGAGCTCCCTGACGATGATGACGACGATGAGGGGCGCTCGGGAGAGGCTCGACGACGCACGGGGAGGAAGGGCCAGAAGGTGCCTTCTGGCCCTGAGGCCCAGCGACAGGAAGACGTGGTCTGATCCACGGTCTCCTTCGCCATCCCCGTGTCGACTGAACGCCCAGCTTCGTCGGCTGGAGGGACCATCGACCCAGTGCCTGCTCCAACCGTCGACCCAACGCCTGCTCAGGCCGTCGACCCAGCGCCTGCTCCATCGTCCGTTCTCTTCTCCACCTATCGCCTCCCGGAGGATCCCGTGGGCGCATCTCAAGAAGCCGTTCGTCAGGCGGGGCTGATGATGGAGAAGACGAAGGCGGCATACGAGGCCAGCATGGCTGCTTACGACGCTAGTTCCGCCCTTCGGACCAATGTCCAGGTTTGCTTCTTCCAACTGATTGGCTTGCTGTGCTGGAGTAGTCTTCAGTTTGAACAATCTACTGCTTTGTTCGCAAGATCATACCACACCCACTGGGTATCTTGCCTTGTAGCTTTTAGCATTTGAAGGTCGTCTGATAGTACCACTGGGGGCACGCTTAGTGCGCCCAGTGGGTGTAGTCCCCGAGGCCATGGTCGACTGTGGTCTTTAGAATTACTTGTTTGCTTTGAACTTCACTTGAGCTCGGGCCAGACTGATCTTGGCCGAGCGAGAACCAGTGGGGGCACGCTCAGTGCACCCACTGGGTGTAGTCCCCGAGACCGTGGTCGAGTGCTGGTAGTCGACCATGGGGTGATAATAGAACTTTCCTCCTTGTTTTTTTGAGCTCGGGCCAGACTGATCTTGGCCGAGTGAGAACCAGTGGGGGCACACTCAGTGCACCCACTGGGTGTAGTCCCCGAGACTGCGGTTGAGTGTTTGACTCGACTGTAGTCTTAGAATTCTGATTTGTGGTGTTGATGCAGAGATCTTGCGAGTTTGGAGCCAAATTTGCGGATCTTGAGAAGAAGCAGATCCAGCTCAATATCGACTTGCAGCTGGCTCGGGAGCATCTGAAGAAGATGCAGGACGAAGCAGTTGGTAACTGACACGAGCACCACGTCGACTGACCTTTCACAAGTATGTCCTGGGTTTCCTCATGTTCATGTGTCTAGTGATGTCTCTTGTAGATCAACTGAAGGCGGCCTTGGAGCAAAAAGACCTTGACTTGGCGGCGGTGCAGCAGAAGGCTCATGAGCAAACTGAATTGGCAGAGCAGAAGCCGGCTTCCGTTGGCACGCTTGAGGCGGAGATCACCAGGTTGAAGGGTTCTCTCGACGTGGCTAACCAAGAAGTGACTCGACTGAAGAATGCCAAGAATGCTCTGAACGACAAATACGAGTGCCTCTTCCAGAAGAAGTACGACCTGGAAGCTTATCTGAGCGACCTCACCAAGAAGTGGTATCTCATACTTGAAGGTATGTCTCTTTTGCTGAGGCTAAATTGGATTGGTCGACCCATAACCTGCTTGCTGACTCGACGCGTTTCTTGTTGTGTAGAATTCTGTCGCAACTTTGAGGAAGAGACTGGGCGGGTCGAACCCGGTCTAGACCCAGCCAATTCCATTGTCAAGGTGAGGCTGGAGTCTCGCCTTACTCCTGCCAAAGGCTACTTGGGTCGGCTGAAAGCAGTGATGCCCCGGATCGACGCCGCACTCTGGAGGGGAGTCGTGCAGGAGAACGACCTCGAGTCTCTGATGACTCGACTCAATGAAATCCCTGGTCGAGTGCAGGAGTGGAAGAAGTCATCTGCATGCTGCGGAGCTGACATGGCACTATCCTTGGTGCGTGTGCACTGCAGGGAAGTGAAGGAGAGAAGGCTTGCGGCGTTCAAGGTCGCCAATACGAGGGAGCTCCAGTTCCAGTCTTTCATGGAGACTTTCGTGGAAGCTGCCACCCGCATCGCCGACGGGATCGACTTGGACCAGTTTGTCGCTCCAGCAAGCCCGCCTCCCCCTGAAGAGTGAATGAACTTTGATACTTTGATTCAATTTGCCTCGGAATGCCGAGTGATCCTGTAATCGTTAAACTCTCATGGGCTCGTGGCCCAGGTACTCTTGCCCGAATCTTGCGGGGCTTTTATCTGGATTTGATTCCTTTGCTTCCGACTATTTTTGATTGCTTGGATTTTTTTAGTCGACGTCTTGACAGCAACAATGTGCTTGCGGCGGAGCTCGGAGGACCGCAGCCAAGCCCTCGAGTGAGAGGGTTGCTCTTCACTCGGAGTGGTTTTCGCAACTTAGGCGATTCCAAGCTACGTTGTATTTGTGGCAGAGCTCGAAAGACAGAGCCACGTTATACTTTATGACGCAGCTCGGAGGACCGCAGCTAAGCCCCCGAGTGGGAGGGTAGCTCTTCACTCAGAGTGGTTGTTTGTAACTTAGGCGATTCCAAGCTACGTTGTATTTGTGGCGGAGCTCGGAAGACATAGCCACGTTATACTTATTACGCAGCTCGGAGGACCGCAGCTAAGCCCCCGAGTGAGAGGATTGCTCTTCACTCGGAGTGGTTGTTTCTAACTTAGGCGATTCCAAGCTACGTTGTATTTGTGGCGGAGCTCGGAATACAGAGCCATGTCATACTTAGGA
>LR738714.1:494760450-494834340 GCA_902687465.1 Secale cereale | reverse complement strand
ACGTTGTATTTGTGGCGGAGCTCGGAAGACAGAGCCACATTATACTTATGACGCAACTCGGAGGACCGCAGCTAAGCCCCCGAGTGAGAGGGTTGCTCTTCACTCAGAGTGGTTGTTTGTAACTTAGGCGATTCCAAGCTATGGTGTATTTGTGGCAGAGCTCGGAGGACCGCAGCTATGCCCCCGAGTGAGAGGGTCACTCTTCACTCGGAGTGGTCGTTTGTAACTTAGGCGATTCCAAGCTACGTTGTATTTGTGGCGGAGCTCGGAAGACAGAGCCACGTTATACTTATGACGCAGCTCGGAGAACCGCAGCTAAGCCCCCGAGTGAGAGGGTTGCTCTTCACTCGGAGTGGTCTTTGTAACTTAGCCGAATCACGGGGTCGCAGCTAAGCCCCCGAGTGAGAGGGTTTCTCTTCACTCGGAGTGGTTGTTTGTAACTTAGGTGATTTCAAGCTACGTTGTATTTGTGGCGGAGCTCGGAAGACGGAGCCACGTTATACTTATGACGCAGCTCGGAGGACCACGACTAAGCCCCCGAGTGAGAGGGTAGCTCTTCACTCGGATTGTTTGTTGTAACTTAGGCGAATCACGGGGCCACAACTAAGCCCCCGAGTGAGAGGGTTGCTCTTCACTCAGAGTGGTTGTTTGTAACTTAGGCGATTCCAAGCTACATTGTATTTGTGGCGGAGCTCGGAAGACAGAGCCACGTTATACTTATGACGTAGCTCGGAGGACCGCGGCTAAGCCCCCAAGTGAGAGGGTCGCTCTTCACTCGGAGTGGTTGTTTGTAACTTAGGCGATTCCAAGTTACGTTGTATTTGTGGCGGAGCTCGGAAGACAGAGCCACGTTATACTTATGACGCAGCTCGGAGGACCGCAGCTAAGCCCCCGAGTGAGAGGGTTGCTCTTCACTCAGAGTGGTTTTTGTAACTTAGGCGAATCGGGTTCGCAACTAAGCCCCAGAGTGAGAGGGTTTCTCTTCACTCAGAGTAGTTTTTGTAACTTAGGCGAATCGGGATCGCGACTAAGCCCCCTAGTGAGAGGGTCGCTCTTCACTCAGAGTGGTTTTTTTATAACTTAGGCGAATCGGGTTCGCGGCTAAGCACCCAAGTGAGAGGGTTGCTCTTCACTCGGAGTAGTTTTTGTAACTTATGCAAATTGGGTTCGCAGCTAAGCCCCCGAGTGAGAGGGCCGCTCTTCACTCGAAGTGGTTTTTTATAACTTAGGCAAATTGGGTTCGCGGCTAAGCACCCACTGGGGGATTTTGAAGACCATCATCTTAGAAAAACAACAATCATGAAGGGATCGCTACAAACTTGTCTTTGAAATAAACCAGAAAATCTTTATTTCAACTCGACTATTCGAGTGTTCCAAGTGTAGAAGCTGCGGAGCAGGTCCGCGTTCCATGAACGAGGTTCGTCTTTCTTCTTGGCGACGTTGTAAAGGTGATACGCTCCGTTGTGCAGTACCTTGGTGGTGATGAAGGGGCCTTCCCAGGCCGGGGCGAGCTTGTGTGGTCGTTTCTGATGCACTCGAAGAACCAGGTCTCCTTCCTAAAATGCTCGGCTCCGGAAATTGTGAGCATGGAATCGACACAGGTCTTGCTGATAGATGGTCGACCGGATCAGAGCCATCTCTCGTTCCTCGTCCAAGAGGTCGACTACATCCTGATGAGCTTGCTCTGCTTCGGCTTCAGAGAAGAGTTCCACTCGGGGGCATTATTGAACAAATCACTTGGCATCACGGCTTCAGCTCCATAGACCATGAAGAAAGGAGTACGGCCAGTCGACCGATTTGGAGTTGTCCTCAGACCCCATAAGACAGACGGTAGTTCAGTTACCCAAGCCCCATCGGCATGCTTAAGGTCACGCATGAGCCGTGGCTTCAGGCCTTGGAGAATCAAACCGTTTGCCCTTTCTGCCTGTCCATTCAACCGCGGATGTGCCACAGAGGCGTAGTCGACTCGTGTTCCTTGAGAAGCACAGAAAGCTCTGAATTCATCCGACTCAAATTTGGAGCCGTTGTCCGTGATGATGCTGTGCGGGACTCCATATCTGAATATCAATTCCCTGATGAAGCTGATGGCGGTGCTCGACTCGAGGTTCTTGATGGGCTTGGCCTCAATCCATTTAGTGAACTTGTCGACTGGCACGAGCAGGTGAGTGAATCCGCTTCTGCCTGTTTTGAAGGGGCCAACCATATCCAAGCCCCAAACGACAAAGGGCCAGACTAGTGGAATGGTCTTCAGAGCAGACGCGGGCTTGTGGGACATGTTGGAGTAGAACTTGCAGCCTTCGCACTTATCCACAATATCTTTGGCCATCTCGTTGGCTCGGGGCCAATAAAACCCGGGTCGGTACGCTTTGACCACTATAGTCCGATAGGAAGCGTGGTGGCCACAAGTTCCCGAGTGAATTTCATTCAGGATCAGTCGACCTTCCTCTGGGGTGATGCAGCGCTGAGCGACTTCGGTGACGCTTTCTCTGTAGAGTTGACCCTGAATGACGGTGAACGCCTTGGATCGATGGACGATCTGGCATGCTTCTTCCTCATCTTCCGGGAGTTCTTACGTGAGCAGATATGCTATGTATGGCACAGTCCAGTCGGGCGTAATCACTAAAACCTCCATGATCAGGTCGACCACTGCAAGCACTTCGACTTCAGTCGGATCTGACGCACTGACTGGCTGCAGGGGTTCTTTCGTAAAGGGGTCTTCTTTGACAGAAGGGGTGTGCAGGTGTTCCAGAAACACATTCTTGGGTATAGGCTTCCGAGTCGACCCTATTTTCGCGAGGTCATCGACAAGCTGATTCTTGGCTCTGGGCACGTGATGGAGCTCTAAACCTTCGAACTTCTTTTCAAGCTTCCGTACTGCACTGCAATAATTGATCATTGCTGGGCTCCTGACGTCACATTCCTTCATCACTTGGTTCACCACTAAGTCCGAGTCGCCGTAGACCATCAGGCGACGGACGCCGAGTGAGATGGCCATGCGCAACCTGTACAAAAGTGCTTCGTACTCAGCCTCGTTGTTCGATGAGTCAAAGTGGATTTGAAGGATGTAACTGAGCTTGTCGCCCCTGGGAGATACCAGGACCACGCTTGTGCCGGATCCATTCAACATCTTGGATCCATCAAAGAACATAGTCCAGTGATCCGACTGAACTTGAGTCAACAGCTCTTGTTCTATCCATTCGGATACGAAATCCGCTATAGCCTGAGACTTGATGGCTTTCTTCGCTTCAAACTTGATATCTAACGGAAGAAGTTCAATCGCCCATTTTGCCACTCGACCGGTTGCATCTCGGTTGTTCAAAATCTCTGACAGAGGGGCATCGCTGACGACTGAGATTGTATGATCTGAGAGGTAATAGGCAACCTTCTTTGCGGTCCAGTAAATCTCGTACACGAGCTTCTGGTAATGCGGGTACCTTTGCTTGGAGGGAGTCAAAACTTCGGATATGTAATAGATTGGGCGCTGGACCTTGTAGGCCTTGCCCTCTTCTTCCCGCTCGACCGTGAGTACAATGCTGAGAACTTGTCCGGTGGCTGCAATGTATAGTAGGAGAGGCTCTTTGCTGACTAGGGCAGCAAGCACCGGCTGGGTGGACAGCAGGGCTTTGAGCTCTTCAAACGCTGCTTCGGCTTCGGAATTCCACTCGAACTTTTCTGATTTCTTCATCAGTCGGTAGAGAGGCAATGCCTTCTCACCGAGACGAGAAATGAATCGACTCAATGCGGCCAAGCAACCAGTAACCTTCTGGACGTCGTGTATACGCCCGGGGCGTTTCATTCGGAGGATGGTGCTGACCTTCTCTGGGTTGGCGTCGATTCCCCGTTCGGAAACGAGAAAACCGAGTAACTTGCCGCCAGGAACTCCAAATGTACACTTCGACGGATTGAGCTTGATATCATAGCTTCTCAAATTTGCGAATGTCTCAGCGAGGTCAGTCGGCAAGTCGGAACCTTTCCATGACTTGACCACAATGTCATCCATGTATGCTTCGACGTTCCGACTGATTTGCTTTATCAGGCACTTCTGGATCATGCGCATGAAGGTAGCGCCGGCATTTTTGAGACCAAAAGGCATGGTGACATAACAGAAACACCCAAAAGGGGTGATGAAAGTTGTCTTGATTTCATCGGGTCCAAACAAATGGATCTGATGGTACCCGGAATACACGTCCAGAAAGGACAAACGCTCGCATCCCGCAGTCGAGTCAACTATCTGATCGATGTGAGGGAGAGGAAAATGATCCTTCGGGCAGGCCCTATTATTATGCTTGAAATCGATGCACATGCGGAGAGACTTGTCCTTCTTGGGGACCATGACGACATTGGCGAGCCACTCGGAGTGGTAGATCTCGTGGATAAACTCAGCTGCCAGGAGCCGAGCCACTTCCTCGCCAATTGCCTTTCTCTTCTCCGCGGCGGACCGACCGAGATGTTCCTTCACATGCTTCACTTTTGGGTCGACTCACAAATGGTGCTCAACCAGTCCCCTGGGTACACCTGGCATGTCTGATGGTTTCCATGCGAAGATGTCCCAGTTCTCACGGAGGAACTGGATGAGTGCTTCTTCCTATTTGCTGTCGAGTGTAGTGGAAATGTGGGTCGGTGCTGCATTGGGGTCGGTGGGGTGAATGTGTACGGGCTTCGTCTCCACAGCCGACTGGAAAGCTGACTCGGAAGCCGGCTTCTTGGCCCTCAGCAAGTCACTCGGATCCACGCTTTTCTAGTACTCCTCCATCTCTACTGCTGCCATCTGCTTGTCAGCGATCTTCGAGCCTTTTTGGAAGCACACTTCCGCTTTCTGACGGTTCCCAGTGACGGTTATAACGCCGTTGGGGCCCGGCATCTTTAGCTTGAGGTATACATAACACGGTCGAGCCATGAACCTAGCGTAGGCGGGCCTATCCAGAATGGCATGATAAGCGCTGTTGAAGTCCACTACTTCAAACGTCAGCTTCTCTTTGCGAGAATTCTTCGAGTCGCCAAAGACTACGTCGAGTGTGATTTGGCCAAGTGAGTCAGCCTTCTTCCCGGGGATGACCCAGTGGAACCTCATGTTGCTTTCACTCAGCTTCGACATCCCATATACCAGAGGGTTGCTGCATACAGAATATTCAAACCACTTCCTCCATCCATCAGGACCCTGGTCAGACGTGTGCCTTCGACCACTGGGTCGACCACCAGCGCCTGCCGCCCGAGGGTGGCAATGTGCGCAGGGTGATCAGACTGGTCGAATGTGATGGGGGTCTTGGACCACTTCACAAACATGGTGGTTGCCGAGGCAATCATGTTGACTTCTATGTTAATGACTTTCAGTCGACTTTTGCTCTCGACGTTTGCGAAGATCACCAAAGTGGAGTTGATCTGGGGGTATCCTCCATCCCCTTCCTTGTCTTCGGACTCCTCTGATTCCTTTCCCTTCTCAGTCAACTGATCTTTCTGGAAGTTCTGGACCAGGAGCCGGCACTGTCGAGTGTTGTGCTTGGGATATACCAAGTTTCCCTCTTCATCTTTCTTCGTGTGAATGGGACACGGCTGGTTGAGTACATCATTCCCAGCTTGATCCTTTATTTTGTTAGGAGCCCAGGGCCCCTCCGGCTTCCCTTTGCCTTTCCCTTGGTTGACCACTACAGCTTCGCCCTGAGCAGCTGGCTCGGCCTTGCGCTTGTTCTTCCGATTGGAATTCTGATCGTCTTGTCCGACTGATTTATTGCCACTGTGGAGCCGATCGGCCTCTTCGCTGTTAGCGTACCGACTGGCAATCTCCATTATCCGAGACAGGGACATATCGCCTGTTTGACCAAACTTTAGATTCAGCTCTCAGTTACGCACGCCCTCCTTGAAGGCGCAGACTGCCTGGTGCTCAGAACATTTTCCACCGTGTGATGCAAGGTGGTCCATCGCTGGATATAATCCCTCAAGATTTCATTCGCCTTCTACACGCGGAGCTCCGCGAGACCAGCATGCCGCTTACAGGTGCCCTCGAAGGTCCGAATAAATATTCGGGCCAGCTCCTCCCAACTGTAAATACTCCCAGGGGGCAACTGATTGAGCCACGCCCGAGCTGAGCCTCCTAGCATCAGAGGAAGGTGCTTCATGGATACGTCGTTGTTGCCGCCTCCGATCTGCGCAGCCACTCGGTAGTCTTCTAGCCAGGTGTCTAGTTTTGACTCGCCGGTGAACTTATTTACCCCCGCCGCCAACCTGAAGTTTGGGGGGGGGGATCTCAGCGGCCCTGATGGCACTGCAGAAACACTCGGGTCCAGATACAGGTGCTCGGCTTCCACTCGGACGATCTCTGCCATGCTCTTCTCTGAATGCCCTGTTCCGGTCGACCAGTCCCTGCACAAGGATAGACCATGCATCGAAGCCAGGCCTCCGGGGATCTGGGGGAATCCTCCGCTCGTCGTCGCGCAGGCGCCTGCCTTCGTGCCGCCGGGGCGAGAATGATCCGCTTCCCGGAGGAGGCGTAGGCACTCGACGGCGGTCATGATGACCGGGTCGACGGTCATATTGCTCGTCATTCCGACCCAGATGCCGGTCTTGCCACGGGCCATGTTCCTCACGCCTTGGGGGCGATCTTGGACTGTGGGCTGACCAGACAGTGTCTGCAGCCACCGATCTGCTGTGAATTTTATTGCGCGACTGAGAAACTGCTGTTTTTGCTCTTCAGCCGTTCGGAGCAAAGCTCGAATCTACTGAAGGCCTCTCCCAGCCTCCGACTGAGATGGTTGAATAGATTCTGCGATGCAAGCCGCGGCTTCGAGGTTTTGGACTGGTGTGCAGAACACCTGAGTCTCGCGCGGGTGCGATTGCCGTGGTCGTCGACTGGACTCGGGGGCCAGTCGGCGGGCCTGTTCGTCGAGTGCGCACTGGATATTTTCCAAGCGCGCGCACTCAGCCACGGTGGCCAAGCGCGTGGCCTCCAAGGCAAGAGCCTCTGGAGAATCTCCCACGATGGGAGTGAAGAGCGCGTCTTCGTTGCGGCGACAGAGCTCATCCCTGTGCTCGGTAGTGAGGGGTTGAGGAATGTATCCGTCGTTGTCGTATGAACGGCCGCCACCGCTGCCGCCGTCGCCTCCACGAGGAAAGCCCGGCGGGCTGCGGCGTGAGTCGACCATGAGGACCTCCGCTGCAGTATTGCTGCTCCCGCACTCGGAAACTGAGTCCCCGAGCTCGACCGACGGATCGACCGGCCCGTAGAGGTAACCATCGGGCTCGACGGCCGCGACCTGAGGGGTGGCCGCCTGGCGGGCCACCGTGTGTTTCACCCACCGCTGGAGCCGTGAGCGACCGAATGGCTTGCGACGACGTTCGGCGGGGATGGGGGACGATGTAGGGATCGGCAGGTACTGAGTCGACGGCTGCCGATGGAGGATTCCGCAGGCGCTAGCACGGAAGTGCGCAGCCCCGCAGACGGGCAGAGCCTCGACGTCGAGAGGGGCCTCCTGGAGCCAAGCGGAGTCGTCGGCGACGAAGACGAGCACGCCGAGTCGGATCTCGCGGCCCAACGCCAGACCACCGCTGGAAACCATGATGAAGGAGGTCGGAGAAAAGATTGCAACCTCACCGGAAGTCGCTAAGACGCCTTGCCCCACGGTGGGCGCCAACTGTTGTGGTTCTAAGCCTGACAGTATGAGTAGGGGTACGAATGAGGAGGCAAGGCCCTAGCTGTGGTGGAGTTGTACACAAGGTATTTTACGAATTCAGGCCCTTCTCGGAGGAAGTAACAGCCCTACGTCTCGGTGCCCGGAGGCGGTCGACTGATATGTGTATATGTGTGAGTTACAAGGATGCGAACCCTTGTACTGGAGGAGGGGGTGGCTTATATAGTGAGCCAGGACCCCAGCCATGCTCCACGTTACTAAGGGTTCAATGTACATTAAGGAAGGCGTTACTGATAACGTCTGAAGTAAAGAGTAGTAAAGGCATTCACTTCGGCGAGCAAATACCAGACCGTTATTGTCCTAAGGGACCTCTGATCTTCGGGGGTCGAGTGCCTTGGATTGGTCGAGTGGAGTTGAGTCGTCTTGTAGGTGATGTTCAGTCGAGTGGGATGTCCTCTTGGGCCGTTTCGGTCGACTGTCTTTACCATCGTTGGTTTTGTCTTTTGATCTTCTGGGGTAGTGACCTTGGGTGGGGTACCTTGGTCAGGCATGTGACCCTACCCTAGGTCTGTAACCTCGTCACTGGGCATGCCCCCTGCTTCGTGGGCTCCCTGTTGCTCCACCGACGTCTTCCCCGACTCCATATATTCACTTTCAGGGAGAAAAAAATCAGAGAGAAGGAATTTTTGCGTTTTACGATACGGACCCGCCGCCAAGCCCTAATCTCTCTCGAGAGGGCTGATCTGGAGTCCGTTCGGGGCTCCGGAGAGTGGAGATCGTCGTCGTCGTCATCATCAACCTTCCTCCATCACCAATTCCATGATGCTCACCGCCGTGCGTGAGTAATCCCATCGTAGGCTTGCTGGACGGTGATGGGTTGGATGAGATTTACCATGTAATTGAGTTAGTTTTGTTAGGGTTTGATCCCTAGTATCCATTATGTTCTAAGATTGATGTTGCTATGACTTTGCTATGCTTAATGCTTGTCACTAGGGCCCGAGTGCCATGATTTCAGATCTGAACCTATTATGTTTTCATGAATATATGTGTGTTCTTGATCCTATCTTGCAAGTGAATAGTCACCTACTATGTGTTATGATCCGGCAACCCCGAAGTGACAATAATCGGGACCACTCCCGATGATGATCGTAGTTTGAGGAGTTCATGTATTCACTATGTGTTAATGCTTTGTTCCGGTACTCTATTAAAAGGAGGCCTTAATATCCCTTAGTTTCCACTAGGACCCCGCTGCCACGGGAGGGTAGGACAAAAGATGTCATGCAAGTTCTTTTCCATAAGCACGTATGACTATATTCAAAATACATGCCTACATTACATTGATGAACTGGAGCTAGTTCTATGTCACCCTATGTTATAAGTATTACATGAGGAATCGCATCCGACATAATTCTCCATCACCGATCCAATGCCTATGAGCTTTCTACATATTGCTTGTTGCTTATTTACTTTTCCGTTGCTACTGTTACAATCGCTACAAAAACACTATCGCTACTTTTGCTACCGTTACCGTTACTTCCATATTACCTTGCTACTAAATTACCTTGTTGCAGATACTGAGTTTCCAGTTGCGGTTGAATTGACAACTCAACTGTTAATACTGAAGAGTATTCTTTGGCTCCCCTTGTGTCAAATCAATAAATTTGGGTTGAATACTTTACCCTCGAAAAATGTTGCGATCCCCTACACTTGTGAGTTATCAAGACTATTTTCTGGCACTGTTGCCGGGGAGCATAGCTATATTCTTTAAGTCACTTGGGATTTATATCTTTTGATCACTATGAAGAACTTGAAAGACTCAAAAACCAAGATTTATCCCTCAACTACGAGGGAAGGTAAGGAACTGCCATCTAGCTCTGCACTTGATTCACCCTGTGTTATGAGTAAACTTGAGACACCTACTCCTGCTATTGAATCTGATATGTCGGATGTTCTTGATGATGCCACTTTTGCTATGTATGATGAAACTACTTCTATGCTTGATAATACTGTGCCACTAGGTGAACTTCTAAATGAACAAATTGCTAAGGTTAGGGAGAATTCAAATATTGAAACTGATAATATTGATGAAAGTGATAATGAAGATTCTCCCCCTAGGTATGAATTGCGTGTTATTCCTGAGGGTTATGTTATGGATGAAGAAATTGTTAGAGACTTTCTTGCTTGCAACGATAGATATGATCTTAAGAAATTATTAGCTAAGTTGAAAGAAAAGTCTTTGAATGCTAGAATGAAGTATGACCCTGCTTTTGCTACTTCACCTATCTTTGTTACTGATAAGGATTATGATTTCTTTGTTGATCCTGAGTTAATTACTTTGGTTGAATCTGATCCTTTCCATGGCTATGAATCTGAAACTGTTGTAGCAAATCTTACTAAGTTGAGTGATATAGTCACCCTGTTCACGAACGAGAAAAAGATTCATTATTACTATATCCTTAAGTTATTTCCGTTCTCGTTAAAGGGTGATGCTAAGACATGGCTTAATTCCTTTGATCCTGCTTGTGTGCATAGTCCCCAGGATATGATTTATTACTTCCCTGCTAAATATTTTCCCGCTCATAAGAAACAAGCTGCCTTACGGGAAATATATAATTTTGTGCAAATTGAAGAAGAGAGTGTCCCACAAGCTTGGGGGAGGCTTCTCCAATTACTTAATTCTTTGCCTGATCATCCTCTTTAGAGGAATGAAATACTTGATGTCTTTTATAATGGAGTAGCCGATGCCTCCAGAGACCACCTAGATAGTTGTGTTGGTTGTGTTTGCAGGGAAAGAACAGTTGATAAAGCTAAATTACTATTGAATAATATGTTGACCAATGAAAATAATTGGACACTTCCTAAACCAGCCCCTAAGCCAACTGCGAAGAAAAGGGGAGTTCTGTTTCTCAGTCCTGAAGATATGCAAGAAGCAAAGAAATCTATGAAAGAAAAAGGTATTAAAACTGAAGATGTTAAGAATTAACGCCTATTGAAGAAATACATGGTCTTGATAACCCGACACATGTAGTACGTTATAAGTCTGCTAGCCAATGCTTAGATGAGTTTGACAATTTTATTGTGAAGCAAGAAAACTTCAATGCTTATGCTGGTAGAAAATTGCAACGTAATGCTTATATGCTTGAACGCAGGAGTGATTATATGTCTAGAGTTAAAGGTGAAATGAAACTCATTAGTAAACATGCTTCTATGGTTACCACTCAAGTAGAACAAGTACTTAAAGTACAAAATTATTTGCTCACTGAATTAAATAGTAAGAAAAATCATAATGCTGTTGGAGTTATGACTAGAGGTGGTAAAATGACTCAGGAACCTCTATATCCTGAAGGCCACCCTAAGAGAATTGAGCAAGATTCCAAGAGAGATAATTTAGATGCACCTAGTTCTTCTAAGAAGATGAAAAAGAAAAATGATAGGACTTTGCACGCTTCTAGTGAACCTGTAGCTAACACACCTGAGAATCCCAATGACATCTTTTTTTCTGATGCTGAGACACAATTTGGTATTGAATATGAACCAAGTGATAATGTTAATGATGATGTTCATGATGATGCTCAACCTAGCAATGATAATGATGTAGAGATTGAACCTGCTGTTGATCTTGTTAACCCACAATCAAAGAATCAACGTTATGATAAGAGAGACTTTGTTGCTAGGAAGCACGGTAAGGAAAGAGAACCATGGGTTCAGAAACCCATGCCTTTTTCTCCTAAACCATCCAAGAAAAAGGATGATGAGGATTTTGAGCGCTTTGCTGAAATGATTAGACCTATCTTTTTGCGTATGTGTTTGACTGATATGCTTAAAACAAATCCTTATGCTAAGTATATGAAAGATATTATTACCAACAAAAGAAAGATACCTGAAGTTGAAATTTCCATCGTGCTTGCCAATTACACTTTTAAAGGTGGAATACCTAAGAAACTAGGAGATCCAGGAGTACCTACTATAGCTTGCTCCATCAAAAGGAACTATGTTAAAACTGCTTTATGTGATCTTGGAGCCGGTGTTAGTGTTATGCCTCTCTCTTTATGTTGTAGACTTGACTTGAGTAAGTTGACACCTACTAAAATATCATTGCAAATGGCCGATAAATCAACTGCTATACCTGTCGGTATTTGTGAGGATGTACCTGTTGTGGTTGCAAATGTTACTATTCTAACGGACTTTATTATCCTTGATATTCCCGAGGACGATAGTATGTCTATTATCCTTGGTAGACCCTTTTTAAATACTGCAGGGGCTGTTATTGATTGCAACAAAGGCAATGCCACTTTTCATGTCAATGGTAATGAGCATACGGTACACTTTCTGAGGAAAGAACCTCAGGTCCACAGTATCAATTCTATTGGAAAAATTTCAACGATTACTATTGGAGGTTTTGAATTTCCTCTTCCTACTGTCAAGAAGAAATATGATATTCTTATTGTTGGGGACATGCATATCCCCATTGAGGTAACCTAGTGTTATTCGAAAATTCTCCGGTTTCATGTCATTCAGAAAGAGTTTATTAACAAGACTTGATCAACCTTGTTAATGGATTCCTTTGGATGAGCATGAGATGGGTGAATCCAGATAGCACAACTTTCTGTATCCTCCTTTTACTTTCTGTTAATTAGATTAAATAAAGCAAAAATAGTATTTTCTGTCTGTTTTCAGAGTTATCCATGCAATGAAATACCCCGAAAATAAAAGTTCTCCAAATGCCCCGAAAATGAAATATGATTTTTTTTCTAAAATATTTGGCACTGAGAACGCAGCAGGGGGAGCCAGCACCTGGCCATAAGGGACCAGGGTGCGCCCCCTGCCTCGTGGGCCCCACGTGGCCCCCCTCCACTTATTCCTGCACCCACACACTCCTTCTTCCTCCCAAAAAAATACTATCCAGCTCAAGCATGAGTTCTAGCTTATCTTGCTGCCATTTTCGATCTCCTTTCTCAAAGCTCCTTTCACAAAACTGTTTGGGGAGATTGTTCCTTGGTATGTGACTCCTCCATTGGTCCAATTAGTTTTTGTTCTAGTTCTTTATTTATTGCAAATTTTTGCTGCTTAGGTGACCCTGTTCTTGAGCTTGCATGTCAAGTTTATGTGGTTCCAAGTAGTTCTAATGCATGATATAATCTCTAGGCAGTTGTAGGAGTAGTTGCTATCAATCTTGTTGAGTTTGATTCAATTTTATTTTGAGTCACTAAAAATTTCAGAAATATTCCAGAAAAAATTGCATAGGAAAATCTTTCCAAGTGGTTCCTCAAGGAAGCAAGGACCAAGGCTCGCAATACGCGAGCCAGACGATGAGTTACCAAGGGAAGCTCAAGTGCGGCCCTGCGAATGGCCGTCAGAAGAGTTTATGATCCGGCCAGGTATCAAGGAAGAATTTTACACGTATGTGCATAATGCGGATATTGAGAACTTCGAGTCAGTTAAGTGTCGTCAATACCAATACTTAACGGATACTTTTTAGAAGGTTTAAATTTACATCTTCACGTAACTCTCCCATTGTCTTGTTTGATCTCTATGATAAATCTTATACTATGGACTTAGAAGATTTTAATGATGCTTGTAAACTTCCAAAGTGGGGTAGTGTTGGTGAACCTCGCAAATCTGAGTATTAAGACTTTTTAGCTAGTATTACTGTGGGGGAATCTAGAGAAGTTACCCAAGCAACCATAGAGAGCATTCATTTTCCTGCCATACACTATTTTGCTCTCTTCATTGGTAGGTGCACTAACGGTAAAGATGAAGCTTGGCACATGTGTGTACCAGATCTTAGTGTCCTCAAAAGTGCGGTATTAGGTGATAGACAATATAATTTGGGGGCCATTGTTACACGTAGGCTACATCATAATGGTTTAAATGGTGATATGTGTGGTGGAATTTGTGCAACTTGCTTGGCTAATTATCTTCATGTTCCCATACACGAGAATGATGTGGAGTTGCCTCATGCTTATTTAGATTATAATGCCATGATTCGCCATCAATCCATTGAGAGGGATGAACAGTCCCTCCAGTATCGACTAATCTTTGACAGGCGTCGCACTGTCCATATTGCTCTCCCTGCTCCTACCTTCTTTGACTTTCAGGCAAAAGGGAGATATACTATAACCAGGGAAGAGGCAAATGAGTATCGGGAGACGACGAGGGCAGCTTGTCTCCAAGCTGTAGCTCAGTAGGCAATAGCTGCTGCATCTCAGTACAACCCCAACTACGACTTTGGATATCCGTCAGGCTAGTACTAGCGATAGACCAACTTAGGCCAAAATCCTAAGCTTGGGGGAGTACGTATTTCTCATAGACATTACATTCATGTTCACGCACTTATTCCAGTAGTCGGTGCTCACACTCTTTGATTGTACTATCCATGCTAGTTTCAATTCTTTTCTTAGTCTTTTTCTGGTGTGTTAGAAAAACCTTAAGAAAAACAAAAACAAAAATAACTGCAGTCCTCTTTAGCTAGTTTAATTTCCATGCATGTAGTAGTAGTAATTAAAAGAAAACCCAAAAATATTTCTCGTTCTTCTTTTGCTTGTTGGGAGCTTTCCCGTGTAATTAGTTTCTTTTCTTTTCTTTGGGGGTCAAGAGGAGAAGACCATGATGGAAATGTTTGTGGCTCTTATATGCTTTATTGTTGATTTAACCATGAGACATATTACGTGTCTTCTCTCTTGTATTAAATGCTTGCAGATTCCAGCTTAGTCCAATGCACGTGCACTATTATTATTATCCACACCGTTCGGTCGTGCGAATGAAAGGCAATAATGACGATATATGATGAATTGGTTGAGATGAGAAAAGCTGGTATGAACTCGACCTCTCTTGTTTTTGTAAATATGATAGTTCATCATTCCTGATTCAGCTTGTTATGAATGAAACATGCTTGCAATGACAATTAGAGATCATAGCTGCTCATGCCATGCTTAGTTAGCTATGAGTTTATAATGGTCTATCTTGCGTGCCAACATGATATTAAAATGGTTGTGATGTGGTATCATAGGGTGGTATTCTCCTTTGAACGATTCAAGTGGTCTGACTTGGCACATGTTCACGCGTGTAGTTGAAACAAAATCAACATAGCCTCCACGATATTTATGTTCATGGTGATTTATATCCTACTCATGCTTGCACTCATTGTTGATTAATTTTAATGGATGTTCATGACTGTTGTCGCTCTCTAGCTGGCCGCTTCCCAGTCTCTTTCTAGCCTTCGCCTGTACTAAGCGGGAATACTGCTTGTGCATCCACTTCCATAAACCCCAAAGTTATTCCATATGAGTCCACCATACCTTCCTATATGCGGTATCTACCTCCCGTTCCAAGTAAATTTGTATGTGCCAAACTCTAATCCTTCAAATGAAATTCTGTTTTGTATGCTCGAACAGCTCATGTATCAACTAGGGCCGTCTATATCTTCCATGCTAGGTGGGTTATTCTCACGATGAGTGGACTCCGCTCATCATTCGTGAGAAGATGGCTGGTAATCGGGATGCCCAGTCCCATGCTCAAATCATAATAATTAAACAAAACTCCCCCATGGCTGTTGCTGGTTTGGACGGTACCCGTTGTTTTGGGCTAGCCATGGAGTGTGCTTGTTGGTGGTTGGGGGAGTATAAAATTTACCATTCTGTTTGGGAACCGCCTATAATGTGTGTAGCATAGAAGATATCGAGATTCTTGGTTGCTATGTTGACAATGAGAGTATACCGCTCAAAATATTATTCATCTCTATTTCAAAATCGAGCTCTAGCACCTCTACAAATCCCTGCTTCCCTCTGCGAAGGGCCTATCTATTTACTTTATGTTGAGTCATCATCCTATTATTAAAGAGCACCAGTTGGAGAGCACCGCTGTCATTTGCATGTATTGCTATTAATTTGCATTGAGTATGATTGTGACAGGATCTCTTTTACCATGAATTACAATGTCTAGTCGGTCCTTGATCTTTAAAGGTTCTCTGCATTTATGTTTTGCGGTCTCAAAAAGGGCTAGCGAGATACCATCTTGTTATATCATATTATGATTGTTTTGAGAAAGTGTTGTCATCCGAGGTTTATTATTATTACTCTCTAGTAGATTATGCCATTGATATGAGTAGACACGAGACCTGAAAGTTATTGTGAATGTGGTCAGTTCATGATCTTTGCTGAAAATTTGAATGCTGGCTTTACATATTTACAACAACAAGAGCAAATAGAGTTTGTCAAAGTTTTTCTTTATCACTTTCAGTTTATCAAATGAATTGCTTGAGGACAAGCAAAGGTTTAAGCTTGGGGGAGTTGATACGTCTCCAACGTATCTACTTTTCCAAACACTTTTGCCCTTGTTTTGGACTCTAACTTGCATGATTTGAATATAACTAACCCGAACTGACGATGTTTTCAGCAGAACTGCCATGGTGTTATTTTTGTGCAGAAATAAAAGTTCTCAGAATGACATGAAATTCAACGGAGAATTGTTCTCAAATATATAAAAAATATCTACAGAAAGAACCAGACCAGGGGGCCCACACCCTATCCACGAGGGTGGGGGGCGTGCCCCCCTGGCGCGCTCCTGCCTCGTGGGCCCCCTATTGCTCCACCAACATCTTCCCCGACTCCATATATTCACTTTTGGGGAGAAATAAAATAGAGAGAAGGAATTATCGCATTTTACGATACGGAGCCATCGCCAAGCCCTAATCATCTTTCGGGAGGGCTGATCTGGAGTCCGTTTGGGGCTCCAGAGAGTGGAGATCGTCGCCGTCGTCATCATCAACCTTTCTCCATCACCAATTCCATGATGCTCACCACCATGCGTGAGTAATCCCATCGTAGGCTTGCTGGATGGTGATGGGTTGGATTAGATTTACCATGTAATTGAGTTAGTTCTGTTAGGGTTTGATCCATAGTATACACTTTGTTCTAAGATTGATGTTGCTATGACTTTGCTATGCTTAATGCTTGTCACTAGGGCCCGAGTGCCATGATTTCAGATCTGAACCTATTATGTTTTCATGAATATATGTGTGTTCTTGATCCTATCTTGCAAGTCAATAGTCACCTACTATGTGTTATGATCCGACAACCCCGAAGTGACAATAATCGGGACCACTCCCGGTGATGACCGTAGTTTGAGGAGTTCATGTATTCACTATGTGTTAATGCTTTGGTCTGGTACTCTATTAAAAGGAGGCCTTAATATCCCTTAGTTTCCACTAGGACCCCGCTGCCACGGGAGGGTAGGACAAAAGATGCCATGCAAGTTCATTTCCATAAACACGTATGACTATATTCAGAATACATGCCTACATTACATTGATGGACTGGAGCTAGTTCTGTGTCACCCTATGTTATAACTATTACACAAGGAATCGCATCAGACATAATTCTCCATCACCGATCCAATGCTACGAGCTTTTTGCATATTGCTTGTTGCTTATTTACTTTTCCGTTGCTACAGTTACAATCACTACAAAAACACTATCGCTACTTTTGCTACCGTTACCGTTACTTCCATATTACCTTGCTACTAAATTACCTTGCTGCAGATACTAAGTTTCCAGGTGTGGTTGAATTGACAACTCAACTGCTAATACTTAGAGTACTCTTTGGCTCCCCTTGTGTCGAATCAATAAATTTGGGTTGAATACTTTACCCACAAAAATTGTTGCGATCCCCTACACTTGTGGGTTATCACCATATCAACCGTAGTTGTTGGGTCTTCAAGCAGGCCGACAAGCTCAATGCCAAACACAAGGGAAAGGGACCTCAGAGCAAAGACGAGGATGAACCTCGCCAGCCGAACACAGGGGGACAGAAGAAATTTCCATCGGAGATCAAAACAGTGAACATGATTTATGTCACTCATATCCCAAAGAGGGAGCGCAAGCGCGCACTCCGAGATGTCTATGCCGTTGAGCCTGTTGCCGCCAAATTCAACCCATGGTCGGCCTGTCCGATCACCTTTTATCACAGGGATCATCCGACTAGTATCCGTCATGGGGGTTCGGCTACCCTAGTGCTCGATCCAATAATCAATGGATACCATCTCACTCGTGTCCTTATGGACGGTGGCAGCAGTCTCATTCTGATATACCAGGACACTGCCGCAAGATGGGATAGACCCGTCAAGAATCAAGCCAAGCAACACGACCTTTAAAGGAGTGATACCGGGCGTAGAAGCCCGCTGCATGGTCTGTTTAACATTGGAGGTCGTATTCGGCTCTCCCAATAACTTTCGAAGCGAAGAGCTAATCTTCGACATAGCTTCGTCCCGAAGTGGCTATCATGCACTACTTGGAAGAACAGCCTTCGCCCGCTTTAATGCAGTCCTGCATTATGCTTATTTAAAGCTCAAAATTCCTGGACCACGTGGCATCATCATGGTCAAAGGAAATATGGAGCACTCTCTCCGTACGGAGGAGGACACTGCGGCTCTAGCAGCCGAAGTCCAAAATAGCCTATTCAAGCTGAACATCTCATCAGTCGTTAAGACTGCGGACACAGCTAAACGTGTCCGGCATATGCCTCAATGTGGCAGCTCAGATGAACCTGAGCTCGATTAGCAGATATGCCCCCATCGACTGCCCCATAAGGTGGTAGCATACGTGCCCCGTGTAGACAATTATGCCCTGAAAGTTCCTTGGGCGGCGCAGGGGCACACTGCATACAAATAGTCCATAGTTCGGCTCGACCCTATTCGGACTCTAAAATTATCTTTCAAGGTTCATTAAACAAACCAACTTTGTTTACGGCCACACTAGATTCTTTTTTCCAAGTTTTTTTACAGATGGCCATCATACTTCCCCCTTCAAGGACACATCACAAAAGGAGAAAACGGCGCAGACGTGCAACAGGGTCGCGTGCTAAGGTTTCTTTTTAGATTAAGACCATGTGTAAACCTTTTATCTCTTTTTGTTTTATACTTTTATGGCATGTAAAATGCCCAAGGAAGTTATCGGCATTATTTGTAAGTATATGGCTCGCCGTACTAGAATGGGATATTATAGAAGCAGCTTGGTTCATATTGTCTTTGGAGTTTTATTCTCTCACCACCTGTGTTCTCTCCCCATGTCAGATTGCCACATGTGCCTTGACACCAGGGTCCATTACGAGGGGCAGTATTCGGCCCGGTATATGTTGAAAAGTCCGAACACCTATAGGGAGTGTTCGGCATCCTGGATATTGCTTTATATGCATCAGTTCCGAATCATGTCTTGGGTCAATAATTGGGTTGCCTGGCTCCCGTGCTTACCCCTATGTTCCCAATTGTTCGGCTAGGGTGTAAAGAGAGAACTACTGCAATTGTACTTCTGGTTTGTCCGGTCAAGTACCTCAGTAGAAAAAGTTGAAAACTAATTGTCATGATAGGCGAGAATCTAGTCTGTGATCCGGTGACTTAGTGTCATACTACGATCAATGGAGATCTACCCCGTGTTATACGAAGAGTTGTTTTTTTAGTCGCGTACAAATGGATACCTTAATTCGGAAACATCATATACGCACCAGGGGCTAGTACTTAGTCCCACTTGTCAAACTCCTATGGCTAAGAGAAAGCAATAAAGCCGCATAGTCTGATTGCTTGGTTCGCTCCGCATAAACCTCCTACATGGACCAAGACGTTGGATAAAGAGTGTTTATGCATATGACCGAACACCCCAGTAATATTTACATGGGGGCTGAAGCTGACGACTGGAAACTTTCAGATTTAAATAAACAGCCGCACAGGAGGTGAAAGTCGCTCACATTATAACATCGCAAAAATTATATATACATTGGTTCATAAGCTTAAGTCTTTACAAAAGGATACATTTACTCAAAGATAATATCCTTTGAGCACTGGCCTTCTACAAGGCGGGCGCCTTCTATGACGTCCTCAAAGTATCTCTCCAGCTTGCGGTGCTCCTTGCCTTCGGGCGGGCCAGCATTAGCTATGTCCTGCGCCTTCATCTTCGCCCAGTGCATTTTCACACGGCCGAAGGACATCCGAGCACCCTCTATACAGGCCGAACGCTTCAACGTGTCGACCCGCAGACTCCCTTCGACGAGCCACTTCACCAATCCGAAGTAGCTACTTGGGATTGGCTCAGCGGGCCACAGTCGGACTATCAAGTCCTTCATGGCTGAACCCGCCATGTTGTGCAGCTCGACCAGCTGCTTCATCTGGTCGTTGAGGGGCACCGAATATTTTGGCACATTGAAATGCGACTAGAACAGCTTCTCCGTGTTGTTCCCCTCCTGGGCTCGGAAGTATTGGGTGGCGTCAGCACCGCTCCTCGGGAGATCCGCAAACACGCCTGGAGAACTCCATAACCGTGTCATCCCAAGGTACTTCTGCCCTCCAAAGATGCTCTGTAAGAGAAAAGTCTTGCCAGATGCTATCTCCCGCGCCTGCTTGATTTCGTCGCAGACGCTGCGCGACACGCTTCGCGCCTCCTGGGCAGCATTGACTGCCGCAGTGAGCTCGGATGCTTGTTCCAAAGTCATTTTTTCCAATGCCTCACATTTGCGAATAGCATCATTGAGCTCACTTTCGACTTCGGCCACCCGAGCCTCGTGCTTTTGGCACGCGGCTCGGCCTCTAGATTGGCAACCGCTTTGTGAGCGGCTGCCTTGCTCGCTTTGGCCTCCTTCTTGGACTTTGCGAGGTCGCCCTTGAAAGCCTTGAGCTCTGTGGCGCCAACTGTTTAATACAGGATATCACAAAGAGTTTATACTCATAATCAATTAAAATTATTAGTCTTCTTGACATCTCAATTTTTCAAATCTGCATACCTTGCGTCTCATCCAAATGCTGGTTGACGCGGTCGAGGTCCGCGTTGGGCTCCAAAAGCTTCCGATTTAGTTCGGCAACTGATGGCTTCTCGCCCCTCGTTGGTTACCCCAAGTGGGAGGTTTGAGATGCAGTGTAGCGGAAGTTTTCCCTTGGCAAAGATATCAAGGATCGATTTCCCCTGAGACTCCTAGTTTCAACAAGAAGGTGTCAACTGCTAACGGCGCCAAATATTAGCAATCAACTTGGACCTGCGCACAGATACAAATAACTTTGCTCCCAACGAGTACAGAGAGGTTGTCAATCCCTCCGGCCTTGTCGTTTACAAAGGATCAAACGCAAGTGATAATAGTGATAGGTATAATTGCATATAGTAAGTAAAAGCAGAAGGTAAATAGCGGATGTGATCAGTGATGGTAATATGGACCGGGGTCCCATGATGTTCACTAGTGATGTCTCTCTCCCAAAAGACGATAAAACAGCTATGTGAGGTAAACGAATTACAGCTGGGCAATTGACAGAATTATGTGCGCAAACCAATGCTAACTATGTTGCAAGAAAGGTAGAGGTTCAAAGCATGGGCGGTACGCCAAGGCAAGTAGACCGAAATCCATCTGCATCTACTACTAATCATCCTCCTTGAGATATCTATCCAGAACATCTCACTAGTATTAAGTTGCGAGTCCCACCCATAGTGTAAACTCAAAGCAACAGACAACTGCATTAAAAGAACTTTGTGTAAAGTAAACAATCCTTGCACCCGCGGGCACAAGCACCGTTGTTTTCCCCCTTGTGGCAACAGCACATCCCCTAGACTCATGTTTCTGTCACTCAAGCTAGTCATCGAGGGGCATGAACCCACAATCAAGCATAACGTTCTCTCTTGGAGTCACTACCTACTACTTGGCCAAAGCAATAAATAGCAACGGAGAACATGCAAGAATTACTTACGAACATAAATATAAAAGAGGTAAATCAAATATATTACTCAAACACAATCTGAACATAATCTCACAATCCATCGGATCCCAACAAACTCAACATAGCAACAGCATAAGGATTACATATGTGCCTCGATCATGTAGGGCAGCTCACGAGGTCTAATTAGTGAAGCACAAGAAGGGGAAGAGAACATCACATAGCTACTGGTCATGGACCCATGGTCCAAGGGAGACTACTCACAACTCATACGGGAGGCGTCCATGGTGGTGGAGAGGCTCCCGGTGGTGATCCTCCCCTCCGGCAGGTGATACGTCCAAAACGTATCTATAATTTCTGCTTGCTCCATGCCTCTTTTGTGTGATATTGCTATGATATTTATACACTTCCATACACTTTTGATCATATTTGGACAAACCTATTAACTCAGTGCACCCCAGTGCCAGTTTCTGTTTTCTGCTGTTTTTGTATTTCAGGTTTTCCCATTACGTAAACTACCAGAAAAATTCCGGGAAAAATATATAAAAAATCAGCGTTCCGGAAGCTTCCATGCGGCCAAAGTACGGCCAGAGGGGGGCCACCAGGGCTCCAGGCGGCCTGCCCACGCGGCCCCCCCCTCCTGGCCGCGCCGGGGGGCGCCTGGGCCCCCCAGACCTCCGCTGATGCCCCCTTTGGCATATATTTAACACCCGTCGCAGAAACCCTGATTCCAGACCCCTTTTCTCTAGACGCAATTCCGATCTCCGCCGCCATCGCCATCAAGCTTCGGGGGACCAGAATTCCTGTGCCGGCACCCTGCCGGGACGGGGAAGTGCCCCCTGATTCATCTCCATCGACGTTGCTTCCTCCCTCCATGATGTGGGAGTAGTTCCTCCTCGGGGCTGAGGTTTCTACCAGTAGCTATGTGGTTATCTCTCTCTCCCATGATGTGATCTTCGTTGTGATCATAGGCTATGTTAATCTAGGGTGATCCCATGATATTTCCCCTTCCTCTATGTATTGGATTGATGTACTCACTTGTCTTTATCTAGTATAATCCCCGAGACCAAGGTGACAGCGGTCTATTGGACATGGATTAGAAAAATATTTTCATGAGTGATTTCCTCTCTTGTGTGTTGATTGAAGATTGAGAGTCTCTTGGTGCTTGTCTTTGGCTATCCTTTAGATATGTTGTGGTGATTGTGGGACTCTCTTTGGATGGCCACGGTGACATTGGGAAATCCTTAGATTGAGAACTACGAACTTTGAGGTGTGCTTTTGTAGCCCTACATAATTCTCGTCCTCTCTTGACCACGAAGGAATGACCTCCGGGTGCGTCTCCATTGCATATTTTATGGGAAATATCATGTGATTCGATTATGTTAATGTTGTCGGGAGTTGCCACTAGTGAAAGTATGAACCCTAGGCCTTGTTTCCACCATTGCAATACCATTTGTGCTCACGTTTACCACTTGTTTGCTTGCTGCACTTTTTATTACAGATTTATATTACTTTGTTTTGCCATCCATATCAGTTGCCATTTAACATCTCTTCGCCGAACTAGTGCACCTATACATCTAACAAGTGTATTAGGTGTGTTGGGGACACAAGAGACTTCTTGTATCTTAGTTGCAGGGTTGCTTGAGAGAGACCATCTTCAACCTCTACTTCCCTGAGTTCGATAAACCTTAGGTCATCCACTTGAGGGAAATTGCTGCTGTCCTACAAACCTCTGCGCTTGGAGGCCCAACATAGTCTACAAGAGTAGAAGCGTGTGTAGACATCAAGCTATTTCTGGCGTTGTTGCCGGGGAAGTGAGTGCTTGAAGGTATATCTTTAGATCTTGCAATTAAATCTTTTCGTTTCTTGTTTTTAGTTTCACTAGTTATGTTTATGGAAAACCGTGCTATTGGATCGTTGCTTGCGGGAAGACGCCCCACACCTGTGGTGGTTGCTCCTCCCCCTACTGAAATTGTGCCCTATAAAATACCAGCTGGTATTATCGATTATGTTTTGGCTAATCGTTACCCAGGGACAGACATCCCGGTGAACACTTGCTATATCTGTCACAATTATGTTCATTATTTAAGCTTGCAGGTGTATCAAGGGAGTTTGTCATGAGGAAATTGTTCGCCATATCACTTATAGATAAAGCTTCAGATTGGTATAAGCTTCTCGATAACTCGCACTTGCTTGATTGGCAAGAGCTTATGTCTCTCTTTTATACTAAGTTTTATCCTCTTCATGAAATTCATCGAGACAGGAACTATATCTATAACTTTAGGTCTCATGACGGAGAAAGCATTGCTCAAGCTTGGGGGAGACTGAAAATGTTAATGCTAAAAAGTCCTAACCATGGGCTCCCCAAAGATGCTTATGTGGAGAGTAAGAGTACCTTTTTGCATGTGGATCATGGTAACAATGCTTTATGTGATGCTTATATTGTTGAGTTTATTCGTGATCCCACTGAAAATTATTATGAGAAGGGAACATATGCTTATAGATATTTCAATAATATCAAGTTCCCTCTCTTTATGTTGAAGGTTTTGAAGCTGCACTTGTTTTGTCTTCCTATGCTTATTGCTTTGTGCTTCAATGAATTATTCTATTGCAATATTCCTATGCATAGGAAGCATTTTAGGCTTAAATGTGTTTGGTATTTGCTTCTTGATGCTCTCTTTTGTTATTCAACTCTTATTCCTACGAGAGCATCATTAAAGTCTTATGCCTAGCTTAAAGGCATAAAAGAAAGCGTTTTTGGGAGGCAGCCCACAATGAATAAAATTTTATTTTGCTTTTGTTGTGTCTTGATGTTGTTACTACAGTAGCATCATCATTGTATCTTTATTTTCAGCTTTGTGCCAAGTGTAGCCTCTGAGTGCAAAAAAGTTCAAAAGTTGTGACGTGCTGTCCAGGAAACAGATTCTGTCCTTGTACAGAAAAATTTGTATAAAATCACCAGATCATATTTTTGGTCTGAATTTTTTCGACAGCGTGCTCTATACAATTTTCTTTCGGGCGTTTGTTTTGAGTTTTTTTATTAGAGTTGCAGAAGTGCCCCGAAAAAATCATTTACTACCTGCTGGTCTGTTTTTCACAGATTCTGTCCTGTTTTGCCTTTTCTTCATTTTGCAAACCTTGAGCTTGCTTTTTCTTTGCAAAAACCTTTTGGCAATCTTGAGAAATAGTAGCCCTTCAAGAATATCCTTATTTCCAGCAAGGAAAAATTATTTTATTATGGGTACTAACCTCGCTAATCAGATTATGATGAGTTATGTATGAAGGGAGGTTTCAAGTGTGCGAGGGAAGATGATGAAAAGATTCAGGAGTGTCAAACGCTCAAGCTTGGGCATGCCCCCATGCACCCCCAAGAAATATTCAAGAAGACCCAAGCGTCTAAGCTTGGGGATGCCCCCGTGCATCCCCTTCTCCATCAACATTATCAGTTCGTCTTTCGTTCCACTATATTTTTATCACTTCATGTGTTATGTGCTATGCTTGGAGCGTCTTGCTTTTAGTTTCCTTTTTAGTTTTCTTTAGCTTTGCTTGCTTTTCATAACGAGTTGGAACTCATCTTTCTTTGTGTGGGAGAGAAACATGATCCACTTCAACCTAGAACATAACATAGAATTTTCATGTCTATCTTTGCTGTGTGTGTTCTTTGTCTTTCAATAGCTACTGTCATGTTCAGCTCTTAGTTTTCATGCTTTACTTTTTAAAAAGAGCTTTTGTTTAGTTGGTCGCTGGAACTCTCTTTAGTTATCATGCTTATCTTGTTAAGAGAGTTGGCTTCTGTTGCACTGGTTGATATGTCTATGATAAAAATGCTATGTGCATAATGGTGCTTAGTAGTTCATGTTTTCTTATGGTTAGTCTCAAATAGCTGGGGGTTCTCAATGTGTTATTGGAGTACCAACATGATTTGTTTGCCTATGATGTGGTATGGTTTAGTGGTATCTTCCCCCAAGAATTTATTTTGATTGACTTGGCATATGCTCACGCATATTTAAGACTGTAAAGAAAGTCTATCAAGACTTGGTAATAATTATTTTTTTAGATATGCATGTTTTGTCAACGAATGCTAGCAGACAACTCAATCACATCTTGAGATGGACAATTTTCGAGGAACGGCTCCCGAATGAGGATGATCACATCCTCTTAATCTCCTTTGTTTATCAATGCCAAAGTTTTCTGATTTCTCATGAACAAAGCGTGAAGGAGGGTTTGTGTGTTATATTATTTTTGAGCCGGGCGCACTCTTTGCCAGTTCCTTCTCGTATTATGGGTTTGCACATTAGACATGCAATCCCGGGGTGAAGCTTGTCCAACTTAAAAAGATCATGAATTAACTACTACTTCCTCATGAACTAAAACAGAGGCACAAAATAGAAATGCTTTTTTTGAATAATTTCGAGATGGTACATGAAAGTCTTCGTTAGGAATGGCAGGTAAATACCATGTATAGGGAGGTATGGTGGACTCATATGTCATAACTGGTTTAAAAGATTTTGGATGCACAAGCAGTCAGTCCGCTTAGTACAGGTGGAGGTTAGCAAAAGACTGGGAGCGACCAACTAAAAGAGCAATGACGGTCATAATCATGCAGAGCGACAAAGCAACATTGAATCAGGCATGGAAGTTATATCGCTACTCAGAAACAAAAGATCATCAAGGCTTGACAGACTTTCTTTATAGTCTTAAATATGCGTGAGCATACGCCAAGTCAATCAAAATAAATTCTCGAAGGAAGATATTACTAAACCATACCACATCATAGGCAAACAACCCATGTTGGTATTCCAATAACACATTGGGAACCCCCTAGCTATTTGAGACTAACCATAAGAAAACATGAACTACTAAGCGCCATTATGCACGTAGCATCTTTATCATAGACATATCAACCAATGCAACGGAAGCAAAATCTCTTAATAAGATAAACATGATAACTAAAGAGAGTTCAAGCAACCAACTAAACAAAAGCTCTTCAAAAAGATAAGCATGAATACTAAGAGCTAAGCATGATAGTAGCTATTAAAAGACAAAGAACACACACAACAAGGATAGACATGAAAATTCTATGTTATGTTCTAGGTAGAAGTGGAGCGTGTTTCTCCCCACATAAAGAAAGCTGAGTTCCGACTCGTTATGAAAAGCTAAAGAAAACTAAAAAGGAAAACTAAAAGCAAGACGCTCCAAGCATAGCACATAACACATGAAGTGATAAAAATATAGTGGAACGAAAGACGAACTGATAATGTTGATGGAGAAGGGGATGCGCGGGGGCATACCAAAGCTTAGACGCTTGAGTCTCCTTGAATATTTCTTGGGGGTGCACGGGGGCATCCCCAAGCTTGAGCGTTTGACACTCCTGAATCTTTTTATCATCTTCCCTCGCACACTTGAAAACTCCCTTCATACATAACTCATCATAATCTGATTAGCGAGGTTAGTACCCATAATAAAATAATTGTTCCTTGCTGGAAATAAGGATATTCTTGAAGGTCTACTGTTTCTCAAGATTGCCAAAAGGTTTTTGCAAAGAAAAAGCAAGCTCTAGGTTTGCAAACTGAAGGAAAGGCAAAACATGACAGAATCTGTGAAAAACAGAACAGCAGGTAGTAAATGATTTTTCCAGGGCACTTCTGCAACTCTAATAAAAAAGCTCAAGACAGACGCATGAAAGACAATTATATAGAGCACGCTGTCGAAAAAGTTCAGACCAAAAAGATGATCTGGTGATTTTATACGAATTTTTCTATCCAAGGACAGAATCTGTTTCCTGGACAGCACGTCACAACTTTTGAACTTTCTTGCAATCAGAGGCTACACTTGGCACAAAATTTGAAAAGCAAAGATACAATGATGATGCTACAGTAGTAACAACATCAAGACACAACAAAAGCAAAATAAAATTTATTCATTGGGCTGCCTCCCAAAAGCGCTTTCTTTTATGCCTTTAAGCTAGGCATAATGCAAAGAGATCAAGTCTTATCAAGAGTAAAAGAATAGCTAGCCCGTATAACGGACTCAAAAGGTAACTTAATCTTCTTTCGAGGGAAGTGGTCCATCCCTTTCTTGATAGGAAACTGGAATTTTATATTCCCCTCTTTCATGTCAATGATAGCACCCACGGTGCGTAGAAAAGGACGTCCCAAAATAATTGGACCCGAAGGTTCACATTCAATATCCATAATAGTAAAATCAACGGGAACATAGTTGTCATTGACAATGATAAGAACATCGTCGATCCTCCCCAAAGGTTTCTTTATGGAAGAATCAACGAGACGAACACCAAAAGAACAAGAATCAAAAGGTTTCAGTTTAAGCATATCATATATTCTTTTGGGCATAACAGAGGTACTAGCACCAACATCACATAAAGCATAGCAAGAGAAGTTATTCAACTTAATTTTTATCATAGGATCCCAACCATCTTCTAGCTTTATAGGTATGGAGGCTTCTACTCTAAGTTTCTCCTCCCTAGCTTTGATAAGAGCATTAGTGATATGTTGAGAAGATTGCTTCGAAAGTAGAGACATGATCAAGTCAACTTTTTCATTTAGGGAGGAAATCTCCTCAACATAGTTTACCTTCCTACCTGTTGGAGCGCGTTCGGTGTGCCATTGGGAATAGTTGGTCATCATCTCATCGAGAAGCTTTGTGGCAGCACCAAGTGTAGTTGACATAAAGGTTCCTCCCGCGGCCGAATCTAACAAGTTCCGCGAGGTAAAGTTCAAGCCTGCATAAAAACTGTGGATAACCATCCAAGTAGTCAAACCATGAGTAGGGCAGTTCTTGATAAGAGATTTCATACGTTCCCAAGCTTGGGCAACGTGTTCATTATCCAATTGTTTAAAATTCATTATGTTACTCCTCAGTTGGACAATTTTAGCGGGTGGATAGTATTTTCCAATAAAAGCATCTTTGCACTTGTCCCATGAATCTATGCTATTTCTAGGCAAAGACTAAAACCAAATTTTAGCTCCTCCTCTCAAAGAGAAAGGAAAAAGCTTAAGCTTAACAATATTACCATCTATTTCTTGGTACTTTTGCATATCACAAAGTTCAACAAAGTTGTTTAAGTGTAAAGCAGCATCATCTCCAGCACCGGAGAATTGATCTTTCATGACTAAGTTCAGTAAAGCAGGTTTAATTTCATACGAAGGTGCTGAAGTGGCAGGTGTAGTGATAGGTGTGCAGATAAAGTCATCGTTGTTGTGACTAGTGAAGTCACACAACTTGGTGTTCTCGGTGGAACCCATAGTAGCAAGCAAGCAAGATAACTATTTTTGTGATTTTCGATAAAAGATACTAAAGCAAAACTGAAAGGTAAACTAACAAGACTAAAAAGCAAAGGTAAAAGATAGCGTGCAACTCCCCTATCCTGAAGAGTGGAGTCCCCGGCAACGGCGCCAGAAAACTTTTCTTGATGGCTTCTCGCCCCTTGCTGGTTACCCCAAGTGGAAGGTTTGAGATGCAGTGTAGCGGAAGTTTTCCCTTGGCAATACCAAGGATCGATTTCCCTGAGACTCCCAGTTTCAACAAGAAGGTGTCAACTGCTAACGGCGCCAGATATTAGCAATCAACGTGGACCTGCACACAGATACAAATAACTTTGCTCCCAACGAGTACAGAGAGGTTGTCAATCCCTCCGGCCTTGTAGTTTACAAAGGATCAAACGCAAGTGATAATAGTGATAGGTATAATTGCAATAGTAAGTAAAAAGCGGAAAGTAAATAGTGGATGTGATCAATGATGGTAATATGGACCGGAGTCTCATGATGTTCACTAGTGATGTCTCTCTCCCAAAAGACGATAAAACAGCTATGTGAGGTAAACGAATTACAGCTGGGCAATTGACAGGACCATGTGCGCAAACCGATGCTGACTAAGTTGCAAGAAAGGTAGAGGTTCAAGGCATGGGCGGTACGCCAAGGTAAGTAGACCGAAATCCATCTGCATCTACTACTAATCATCCACCTTGAGATATTTATCCAGAACATCTCGCTGGTATTAAGTTGCGAGTCCCACCCATAGTGTAAACTCAAAGCAACAGACAACTGCATTAAAAGAACTTTGCGTAAAGTAAACAATCCTTGCACCCGCGGGCACAAGCACCGTTGTTTTCCCCCTTGTGGCAACAGCACATCCCCTAGACTCATGTTTCTGTCACTCAAGCTAGTCATCGAGGGGCATGAACCCACACTCAAGCATAACGTTCCCTCTTGGAGTCACTACCTACTACTTGGCCAAAGCAATAAATAACAACGAAGAACATGCAAGAATTACTTATGAACATAAATATAAAAGAGGTGAATCAAATATATTACTCAAACACAATCTGAACATAATCTCATAATCCATCGGATCCCAGCAAACTCATCATAGCAACAGCATAAGGATTACATATGTGCCTCGATCATGTAGGGCAGCTCACGAGGACTAATTAGTGAAGCACAAGAATGGGAGGAGAACATCACATAGCTACTGGTCATGGACCCATGGTCCAAGGGAGACTACTCACAACTCATCCGGGAGGCGTCCATGGTGGTGGAGAGGCTCCCGGTGGTGATCCTCCCCTCCGGCAGGGTGCCGGGAAGAGTTCTCCTAGTGCTCCCGATCTTGGAAGCGCGGCGGCGGCAGAACAGAGATGAGATCGCGAAAAAGGGTTCCGTCCTCGAGGGTTTCGGGACGCGTGTTAAATATATGCCAAAGGAGGGCATCAGCGGAGGCCTGGGGGGCCCAGGCGCCCCCCGGCGCGGCCAGGAGGGGGGCCAGGCCACCAGGGCGCCTGGAGCCCTGGTGGCCCCCCTCCGACCCTACTTCGACCGTGTGGAAGCTTCCGGAACGCTGATTTTTTATATAATTTTTCTGGGATTTTTCTGGCAGTTTTCGTGACGGGAAAACCTGAAATACAAAAACAGCAGAAAACAAAAACTAGCACTGGGGTGCACTGAGTTAATAGGTTAGTCCAAATATGATCAAAAGTGTATGGAAGTGTATAAATATCATAGCAATATCACACAAAAGAGGCATGGAGCAAGCAGAAATTATAGATACGTTTTGGACGTATCAGCAACTTCTGTAGCTTGTGAAGTTGCCGCAACTAGTGAAGCCTGTTCAAATACAAAAGCATATAGTTTAGCTATATAATATGCTATATTATGGATACTTCGTCCGATTCTGTTTAGAATCACACAAAGAATCAGGGGCTACTGGCTATATATGTGCATATAAAAAAATTAAAGTTCCATAAAGAACATTACATTGCATACCTCGAAGCCCGTTAGTAAGCTGTTGAACGCTTCATTCAGTCCACCTTTGACGGACTGAATCTTCTTCACCACCGCACCAATTATGGTGCAGTGCTCCTCCACGACGGAAGCACTTTGTAGTGCTTCCTCCAGAGGGTTTGGCGCCTCCGGATTGACATCGGGCACCGTAGGAACAGTTGTATCCTTCCCCGCCTTGGGGGTCTGGTCTTCGGACTCCGGAGCCGCACTAGGCTCCGGATCAGTATTCAGCGGGGCCCCGGATTGTTTGGCCCCCCGTCTTCGGTCTCCATGGGGACGGTTTCCCCATGGTCAATAGTAGTCGAGGTCTTACCCTCGGTCACCTTACCACCTGCCCCGCCCCCATCTCCTTAGGCAGGAGACGCACGCTGGGAGGACACTTCGGTGTCCCCGCGGGCCACGGGCAATGGAGCTCGGACCGGCGGGTCGCTCTCCGTCTCTCCAGACGGCAGAGAGTTATCAAGATCGGATTTTCGGGGTATTAATTTCCCAAAAGTGGCCCTTGTGCTCACCAGCCCCAGGATTACTGTTAGCTGATGAGGCACGAACTTGTTATAGAAACTCCAAGCAAATACAAGCTATGTAGTACAAGACCATTCTGGCCTGTGAGTACAACACAAGGTTTCTAGTGGCTGATGGCGGAAGCGGTTTGGGGTTCATCGGTGACTATGGGACTCCATTTCCCACAAGAACAGCTGACCAGGATAACTCCTATCTTCGCGAGGCTGCTATCTCCATTTGCGTAGGTTCCGGGGCTGTCATCGCATCGTTCCTTTCCACGCAAGAAATTTGGCCAAGAGAATAGCCAGGGACAAGCCAGTGAGTACTTTGAATGTACTCGCAAACATTATGAACACATGTATAATATAACAAATGATAAGCATGCTCTGAAATATGCCATGATCACTACGTCAGTCACAAAGTCAGATATATGAAGATGCACACAAACAAGTTGATCATATAGAACATGAACAACAACCCGAGGGATGAAATAAAAGGCACCGATCGAGTGTCTGAAGCGACGCCTCGATAGGATAATAATATAAGGCATGCCTCAGTCGGGCGTCTGTGCGACACCACATAAAGGGCTTACATATAAAAGAAATAACAAGCATGCCAAAGTCGGGCGTCTGTGCGACACCATAGAAAGGGCTTATAAGCAAATGAAATAACAAGCATGCCACAGTCGGGCGTCTGAGCGACACCACATAAAGGGCTTATATATAAAAGAAATAACAAGCATGCCACAGTCGGGCATCTGTGCGACACCACAGAAAGGGCTTATAAGCAATTGAAATAACAAGCATGCCACAGTCGGGCGTCTGGGCGACACCACATAAAGGGCTTATATATAAACATAATCACAGTGAATATCCAGGAGGTAGAACCGTCCCAGGGATACTCATTAATTCAAATAATACAAATGGTTAGTCCACAATAATAATCATAATCACCATATGTCACAGGTCATAATCAATGTTCTGGTTTAGTAGTTTCTCCTTCGAAGACCTACACTAAGACCGATACTTGACCCATCCCAGACTGTAGTCCTTAACCATGGACACGGCTATTCGAATATATTTAATATCTTTGTAGAGGGTGTACTCTTTACCCTCGAGTAACGGATTTCTTTAGTCCATCGGAACTAATTCCGTCTACGGTCTTTTAGTCGAAAACACGCCTGACTTGCACACACCAGCTTAACTTTACTCGTGTCTAGAATCACCCACGACACCTGTTAAGTAAAACTCTAAGTGGGGAGGCTACAACCTCGCGTAGCATGGGATCAAATTTCTATCGCGCGCTCTAAGGGGTGCCCCCCCCTCTCGGTCCCAACCGGAAACACCCATGCCCCCGGACCAGGTGGCATGCCTACCGGATGCAGGAGGTATCTTCCACCATTGCCTCTTTGTACGGTGTGTGCTAGGACAGGGGTTGACACTTACTGAACCGTACCCTACCTACGGCAGGGACAAGTGGCAGCACGAAACAAGTATGGGGGTTACTAGTACAAGACTCGATCTACGGCCGACTCAGGAGGCTTAAATATTTCCTGCATGATTAGCTCAAGAATCATATTTCACATCTATCATACAGCACCACCACTCATCATACCTCCTCCTGGCCCACCGGACATAACCGTCCCGACAAGGGTTATGGACAAGCTCGTGTCTACCCAAGACAGAGGCTTTCCCGGATCCTTGCCGGTAGGCATGAGAGACATAAGAGGGTGATTGCTATCACAAGCATATCCATTTCCAACAGCACTAATTTCATTATGCACTCAAAACATATGATCGTATCGTCACACAAAAATAACTAATGCTTCATGTCGAGGTGGTGTTATAACCGTATCAAACAATCCACAAAATATTATGCCAGGGTTCAGAATGCTTGCCTTCAAGTTGTGGAGAGGCAGGGTGTATTCCAAAACTTTTGAAAGTTTTCTCATCTCTCCAACAAATCCTATTTTTGAAAATATTCAAATGATCACATAGTTTAAGAGCGGTACAAAAAAAGTTGTTTGGAAAATTTTGAAATAAATATGAAAATAAACTAGACAATATTTGGGAAACAACAGAAAAAGAATCAAGTCATTTGGATTTATATTTAAAAAGATATAGCGAGTCAAAGTTTAGTCAAATATCTGTTTTTTAAAATAAAAGAGAAATAGGAAAACGGTTCGGGCAGAATACGTCTTCGAAGCAGAGGAGACGTACTCGGGGGTTTTGCGCTTCCACTTATGCCAGCATGCACCGGCGCTGGGTCACTGACAGAGGGTCGAGGGGGCCCACTGGTCAGGTTTGACTAGTCGCGCCCACCTCCTTCTTCCTCTGGCCGAATAGAGGCGAGGCTCCGGCGATCAACGCCGGCGAACGGCGGCTCCTCGAGGGCATCCGAGGGCAGGGATAGACCCGCCAGACCGAGGCGGTCCTCCCGGTGGTCGAGGGAGCGACGGGGATGGAGGAAGTCACCGGCGACGAGCTTTGCGGCGGACGGCGGCCTCGGGGGAGTTGGGGCTTCGCGCTACAGTGGTCCCCGAGCGGGTTTGAGGTGTTGGGTGGCTCCGCAGGGTCATGGGGAGTCGGACGGTGGCGCTAGATGGACGGGAGGGGCTCGGGTTGCGACTGAATGGACCGAAGGGCGACGGCGGCTGTACTGGCCGGAGATGGGTAAGAAGACCTTCCCTGGTCGATTGACTGCTACGGGGGTGCTAGGTGGGGTGGCTTGAGGTCGCCTGAGGTTTCAGAGAGGCTCGGGGCTCCTTAAATAGGCTATCGGGGTTGGTTCCGACGATTTCCATGGATAAGAACGCCGGCGACCGACATTCTATAGCTAGGGCGAAGTGGCGGCGACGTGTGCTAGAGGACGAGCTTGCGGATGAGCTTGAGCTGCTCCAGGGGGCAGCTGGTGAGCGCTAGTAGCTCGGGCGGCGCCGTCCACGGCACAGGCTGCTATGGCCGCCCGCTAGCCGCCGCGGCCGACCTGACGGCGGCGTTGTGGAGCTCCAGGGTGGCTCTGCGGCGAGGGAGGGGTCGGGTGCGCTGGCTGTGCGAGGGGAGTGGCCAGAACGGGCGCGGGGAGGCGGCCGTGCGACGCGGCGGCTCGTTACGCGCGCGTGCAAAACGTGCGTTGTGGGCGCGCCCAGAGCACGCACGTTAGCTGCTTGACGAAATGCCAATGCATGCCATAGAGCTTGGGTGGGGCTGGCAATTAGCAGGTCTAGGCTAGAGGCATTAGGGAGATTAGTGGACATGCCAGTATGCACAGAGGGGCAAGATCACAGTGCAAAACAAAAATCATGCCAAAACTGGCCATGCACACCAGGTGCTTGACAAAATGCTAAGGACAACTAGGCAACTCTTGGGGTGGCCAAATCTTCCAGATTGGGGTCTCTTTAGGTGATACAGAGGGTGGCAATGTTAGTTTGCTAAAAGCAAAAACTTGTCAGTTCAAGTTTGTGAGAAAACTGATTTTGGACAGAAAGGAAAAGGCACCATTGCATGCACTTAAAATCCTCCAATGAGTCCACTCTTCTGGACTTAAGGTTTTTGCAGGATGTGCTATAATATAGGAAAAGGAATCATAGCTAAAAGGGGAAGTTAAAGGATGGTTGCTGTACAAATCACCATGCTGGACCAGAATGAAAAGGAAGTTGATTCACTCAAATATTTCAAAGGGCAACTCTGGGTTTTTGCATAAGGTTGAATAATATACTCCTATGAACATCCCATAATTTTAGTGGAAACTTTAAAGAAATATTTAAAGGGGTTGTAGTGCAAAATTTCCCACTGGACCAGATTTGAAAACTTGGTGTAGAGCTCAAAATATTAAATGAATGAAATATATTTTTGCATAAAAGTGATTTAAAAACATCACATGACATCTCCAAATTTTGGTGAAAATTTTAAATAAATTTATCAAGTGGTTGTAGTTCAAATGGGACCCTAAAACCATGGGAAACCATTTTTAGAGAAATGAAGATCAGGGAAACAACTACATAATTAATTCCACTGATAAAAAGGAAAGTTTTATTGAGAGAATATGAGAGTCCAACAATAATTGGAAAGTTTTCACTTGAGGTAAAAACTCCATAATAAAAAGGAAAAGATTGGTCCTGAAATCAAAAGGAAAATCCAGCAAAATAAAATTTTTAATTTCCTGACAAAATTTTGATTAATAAAACACGGTCAAAATTTTGGGGTGTCACAAGAGTTCCCCTCCGATAAGGAGGCATTGGGGTGCGCACGGGGAGGGCTGTAGGTCAGCATGCGAGAAATACTTAAAAAGCATTAATATGCTGAATAAACAAAGTGCACTAATTAATATATCCGAACAACTTACGTTACGGCTAGGGGCTTCTCCCTAGGCTTCACCACAAAGCTATCTTCGGACGATGAGTCCGAACGGGCGGGGAGGTTTAGCCTCCTCCGGGGTGCGGCCTTGCCTACGTCAGCAGGGGCCCCTCTTCTTCCCCTTGCCTTGGGCGGGGGATTCTTCTTCTTCATCATCCTCCTCCTCTTCGAAGGAGAGGATATTGATCTCCTCAGACTTCGTGTCCGCAGGGCAGGGGCCGCTCCTGGCCTCCTTGCCCTTCTTCTTGGACTTCTTCTCCGGTGCCTTGTACGGCGCCGGAACCAGCATCGCCAACAGTTGAGGCGTGGCTGGATCTTCTGGCAAAGGGGCCGGGCACTTGGTCCAAACTGCCTTCGTCGTCCAGCTCTATATATCACGTAAAAACTCCAATTTCTATTATCGTTAAAATAAGGAGGGAATATATGTTCGGCGGAATTTTTGATTACCTCTAGTGCGGTAAACACAATGCTCTAGCCCAAGTCCTCAGTTTCCTCTGGCCACTCCTTCTGGCTCTTGAAGAGGTGTTTCCAGATCTCTTCGTGCCGGATCAAACTCCTGCCGTATAGATGCTTCAAGGGCAGAGCTCCTGCCGGATCAAACTCCCATAGAGAAGAGTCTCGGCGTTGGCAAGGAAGGACAAGTCGGGCCAGCATTACCTGAACCACAGTTGTGAGTTGGTAGCCTTTGGTGATCATGCCGGACACTCGGCCTTGGAGTGCCGCCACCTTAATCTGAGACCCCCAGTTCGGACTCTTATGGGTCCAGGAGGTTAGCCTCTCCGGGGGTCCAGATCTGAAACAGACGGCGCCGCCCATTGGGCGTCGCGGGGCTCGGTGATATAGAGCCACTCCTGTGGCATAACCTTGTTCGTCTCCACGAACGACCCCTTTGGCTAGGTTCCATTCGGGAGCTTGCTTATCATAGCGCCCCCGCACTCCGCATGTTGTCCGTCCACCATCTTCGGCTTCACATTGAAGGTCTTGAGCCATAGGCCGAAGTGTGGGGGAACGTGGAGGAAAGCTTCACACACCACTATGAAAGCGAAGATGTGAAGGATTGAATTCGGGGCTAGATCATGGAAATCGAGCCCGTAGAAAAATAGTAGACCCCGTACGAAGGGGTGAAGAGGGAATCCTAGCCCCCTAACGAAGTGTGAGAGGAACACGACTCTCTCACTCACCTGCGGGACGGGAATCACCTGATCCTGGGTGGGGACTCGGTGCGTGATGTTGGCGGTGAGGTAGCCCGCGCTCCGAAGATCCTAAACGGTCTTCTCAGTAATTGTGGAGGCCTGCCACTTGCCTCTGGTGCTAGATCCAGCCATTTCTGGGGAAGGAAGTGGTGGTTGAGGAACTGAGAGCTGGGGGCGCAAGAGACGAGGATGCTGGGGCTAGGAAGATTGGAGAGCTACGGCTTGAGGAAGGCGTGGGGCTGATGGAAGGGATTGATATCCTTTTATAACACTGTGAATACAGAACGTCCCCCCACTTTAGCCATAAACCTTGCCGGTTCCCAAAGCAGTCATGCGTAATGTGCGGTTTGGATGCTCACGTCACATTGATAAGGATCCCATAATAAAGTGGGCACGATCTCTATTTTGATAAGACGTGTCAATGGGGTTATACCTCGAAACGCGAAACTAGGACCAAGTAAAACGGTTTGATATGTTAGTGGGATGGACGCGACGCTGCACCAAAAAGTTGTCACTAAAGACACACTATTCGTTTTCTTTTGATGTCTTGCCCTCGAGGCTAAGGGTTGGACTAACCATGCAGAGCCAGACATAGTACATTCTTTGCAGAAGATAGTGCCTCGATATGTTCAGAAGAAGGAACCCGCCTTGCAATGCCGAAGACAATACGGAAGCCGAACTCATCGTCATCGAAGACAGGTTCAGGGGCTACTGAGGGAGTCATGGACTGAGGGGTCCTCATGTGTCTGGATAACTCGTTGTGGGCCGGACTGGTGGGCCGTGAAGATCATCGCTGAAGATCGTCTCTCATATCCGGATAGGACTCTTGTGTGCGTATAATGTTAGGTTTTAGGTTCGGGTGTAATCTTTGCTTCCTCTACAAGATGGTCATGTACAAACTCTAGGGCCCTCCGGTGCATATATAAACTGGAGGGTTTAGTCCGTAGAGGCTAAACAACATATAGCCGATTCATAGCAATCACCCTGGTTAGACTTCTAGGGTTTAGCCATTACGATCTCGAGGTAGATCAACTCTTGTAATCATATTCATCAAGATCAATCAAGAAGGAGTAGGGTTTTACCTCGATCGAGAGGGCCCGAACCTGGGTAAACACTGTGTCCCTTGTCTCTTGTTACCATCGATCCATAGACGCATAGTTTGGGACCCCCTACCCAAGATCCGCCGGTTTTGACACCGACAGAGTTGGTCAGGCAAACTCGGTGGGACCGATTCGATCATTTCGGTGAGACCAAAACGTTACGAAAAGGAAATAGAGAGTTTGCATTGTGAACTCGGTGGGACCGATCGCTCACTTCGGTTAGACCGAAACGTTACAAAGGGAACCAGAGAGTTTGCAATCCCATCTCGGTGAGATCGAGATCCCTATCAGTGAGACCGAATTGATTATGGTTTCTGGCTATGGCTATGTCAAATGAACTCGGTGGCGTCGGATAGATCAAATCTATGGGGCCGAGTTTGACTTTAGGTTTGGGACATATGTGGATATGAGAAAGTGGTTGAGGGATTTTGGAGCATATCACTAAGCATTTTGAGCAAGTAGACCATTAAGCAACACCTCATCCCCTTTTAATAGTATTGGCTTTTCCTATGGACTCAATGTGATCTTGGATCACTAATATGAAAATGTAGAGTCTTGAGCTTTAGCCAATATGTGTCCTTAGCATTTTGAGGGGTCCACATTCCTTGTCCATGCCATGCCAATCATTGAACTTTCTGAAATGGTCATCTTGAAAGAGCATTAGTTCAATGAGCTATATGTTGTTAGGAATTACCAAAACCACCCACGGATAGTTGCACTTTCAATCTCCCCCTTTTTGGTAATTGGTGACAACATATAGATCAAAGCTTCGACAAATGATAATAAGATTGAAATACATCGTCGCTTTGAGAAGTATGTGATAAGCAAGAGCTCGCCCTAAATTTGTGCATTATTTAAAATTTGCTTTTGAATGCAAATTCACAATCGATTAGGATCATGGGTTACTCTTTCATGTCACATACATCTTGGTGGAGCGCTCAAAATGATAGAAGGTAAAATATGCACTCATCACCAAGGCAATGTGAATGATCATATATGAGAGATAAATAATAGCATCATTCAATCACGAATTAAAGTATGATATGATCAAACACATAATCATACAAGTATCACACACACACATAAACATAGAGTATCAAACAAGCACACAAATAAGTTTCAACCAAAAATGAAAGAAGGCAAAAGAAGCAAAGCTCTCTCTCTCGAAGCCTATGATTTATACACTTTCTCCCCCTTTGGCAACAAGCTACCAAAAAGCTTGAAATGCATGGTGCTATCTGTCTCTCCACGCTTGATCTTCGGGAGGAGGCATTGAGAGGACTCCAAGGACGAATGCATCTGTGGAAGTTGTTGGAACTGGTGGAGTGACAACTAGAGGTGGAACTGATGTTGTGGCTGCAGGTGCTGATATAGTAGATCTAGTGTGAGACATGGGCACTGCATCAGATCTCTACCCTCTTGGCACTCACTGAAAGATATCCATGGTAGGTTGTCCTTTCCTCTCCTCGGCTTCTTCCTGGAGCTGCTCAACTGTTGTCTGCATCGCTTTCACCTTCAAGTCTAGATCGTAGAATTTAGTCTCAATGACACTTTCAAGGCTCGCTTGATTCTGAGTCAAGTTGGCCAAACTCTTATCAATCCTCAGAGTGGCCTCAAGCAGATGATTGAGTTGGTCTTGCTTGATCTTAGGAGCTGCAGAAGCACTTGCTTGCTTGTCTGCCTTTGCTTGAGCAATCTTCTCTTGGCCCTCAGCCGAAGTAGGATGGGATGCATCCATGACAACTTCATTGTCCTGGAAATCTGGCCTAAGACGAAGATGCCTCTTGTCAAGCAGATATGTCCCTTTCTCCACCCTGGAGTTGATAAGCATCTGAATGTGAGGGGCATATCCACAAGACCTATTCTGGTCAGCTACTGTCCTCTTGATTGTCTCTACAATCAGACTCATGACCTTGAACTTCTCGATAACATCAAACATGTGTAGCAAGTTGATGGAGTGACCTCGGATCATTCTATGATCTCCTGACTTGGGCAACAAAGTGTGCCTAAGTATAGTGTTGATTGTGGTCAATCCAAACAACTGATGGTATATTGAGCCAAACTTGTGAGTTTTTACTTCTCTGTCAGGAATTGGCTTGTACATATTTGCCATAGAGTTTGGATCCATCGTGCACTTGGCATACACATCAGTGTCATTCTCATCCTCCTTGGGGCATTGATCGAACTTGCCCGTTCAGCCACAGTTGGTTGGTACCTTGTACCTTCAGTCATCCATACAATCCTACCATCTAGACAGAAATGAGGAGTGGAGTAGAATTGCATGATCATTTCATCGTTCCATCTAGTCAGTTTCTTTCCCACAAATTTGTCAACTTCAGTTTGTCGGAAGCTCTCATGAACACCTGGAAAGAAATCAGCATGTTTATCGATGTACTTCCAATCAACCCACTTCATATCACAGACTATGGGCTTCTTGTCCAATAGCACTGTCTCATAGAAATCCTGATGTTCCTTGGTGTGAAACCTATAGTCCACAGCAGTTTTTCTCCTTGTGGCATATGGATCAACCTGTCTCCATTTTCTCAGACCTGCATCCTTTCTCAGTTTCATGTTCTCGGCAACAAGATGGGCATCGTTATGATCTGGGATCTTTTGCTTGAGTCTTCTGAGCAACATAGACTCATCATCATCTGAGGATTCTTGATCTGAATCTTCCTCTTCCTCAGGAACTTCTAGCACTGGGGCCTTGTCCTTTTCAACTGCTGGAATGTCTCTTGTGCTCCTCTTTGGTGTAGTCTTGGGGGCTGGAGCAAAAGCTTTGGGGGTAGTCTTGGGCTTAGAAGGGGCAGACCTAGACTTGATGGCACCCCCATCAACTTCTGAGTCTTTGCAGCAGGTGCAACAGGCTCATCAGCCTCATCTTCAGCATCATCATCATCTTCAGCTCTCATAGATGGCTTGCCAACCACTCTGGCTGTGGTCTTCCTATCCCTCTTCTTGGTTCCTGCTAGCTCATCATCTCTTGTTTCAAGAGTGAATACCATTGTTTCTTGAGTTGATGCTCTGGCCTTTAACATTGGAGCTCTCTTCTTGTTCAAACCAGGATTTGTTGAAGTAACGGTGCCATACTCCTTCTTGGTCACTTTCTTCTTTGAAGTAGCCTCATCGGCCACAAAGTCCTCATCCTCACTGTCAGAATTCTTCTTGTTTCTTAACTTGGTGGCAGCCTTTGGCAGATTACTTGGAGTGCTTCTGCTACTCTCATAGTACCTGTGATTGGAGGGACTAGAGCCCTCACTCAGATGTGCCTGCTCCTCTGACCTGTTATGGCTGTCACTTTGATCAGACATTATTGAAACTGGAAACTAAAAGCTGACCCTGTGAATAGATGTAGATGAGATAGAGTGGATGAGCATCACAAAGTGCAAAGGTTTTGTAAAACAAATGAGTCAAAATCATAGTTTTGTGTTTCTACAGAAAGCATTTCGGAGATGCCGATTTGTTAAACTCGGTGACACCGAAGCAACTTTGGAGTCTAAACTTGTGAAATCGGTCAGACCAAGACACAGTTCGGTGACCCCGAGTTTGCTAGGGTTTCACTCAGAGTTGAAATCGGTCATACCAGTTTGCAAGTTTCGGTCAGACCGAAAAGTGCAAGTGCAATGGCCTAAGCAAGATAGGTGAGGCCGATTTACACAACTCGGTTGGTCTGAGATGAGTTCAGCGGAAACCTAACCCTAAAGCTTTGAATCAAAACTAATCTAAACGGAGTTTCCGTTGTACAGGATTATCTCATACGTGGCAAGAATCATGGCATTGACTTTGTGCTAAAATAGGAGGTAATGATTGAACAAAGGGTCGAACTCATACCCTAACTTGGCGATGAGCTCGCTACGACGGCAACGGCGGGGTTGAATTCCGTTGACGGCGGCGGAAACCAGTGACGGGAGGTCGCTGGCAACGAGAGGACGATCCAGAGACATGAGGCGGCAGAGCTGGATAGGCGCGGGTGAAAGAATTCGGAAAACTTTCCAAGTTTCGGCCCGTGGGTATATATAACCAGATTCTGTCGATGTGACCGAGTGGAACGACTCGGTGGCACCAAGATGCAAAACTGCTGGCAGTTACTGCAACTCGGTGAGACCGAATTGTTCTAATAGGTTGCACCAATATTGAAAACCTAGATCAACTTAATGAACTCGGTATGACCGAAAGGAAAGGATCGATCAGACCGAAATGCACTAAGAGGTTTTGGAAGTTTAAGTCCATGACTAATCTGAGACTCCGAGTGCTCCTCACTTAGAGTGGTTTGAATCTGCCTTAATCAAACTTTGTGATGTAGCATGAATAAAGTTTGAGACAAGAAAACCATAGATAGCTAGAGGAGGTTCTTAGGCATTATTGTCCATCCATTTGGCAAAATAAGAAAGCCAAACAATCAAGGCAACAAATGGATGTCCTCGAATGAGAAAAATATGCACTCAACATGCTCACACAATAATATAGCAAATGAAACATGTGGCAAAGCATGCACAAACATTCTAGCATCTATCAAGCAATTGGCGATGACTAGGTCAACTATATATGAGTATATTGACTTTGGAGTCAAATGAGAGCATTTGATCATAGGTCATACTCATCGTTTAAGCACAAGTGGGGTTGCCAATTTTACATATGGCATTGTTGTGTTCACACCATTAGAGTTGCTTTAGCTCATCTTTAGAGTAAAGCTCCCCCTAGATGTGATATCCCCCCTAAGAGGGATGAACTAACCTTGGGTTTTGTCGATGGTGACTTTATGTAGGTGTTAAAGATGTAGATGCTCAATGTTGATGTAGATCATTTGGAGCAATCCATTGGAGTGAGTTGCCCTTTCAATACCTACACGGGTTAGTCCCACAAGGAAAAAACAAAGATATCCATGGACATATAGTGAATTGCACACAAGATGATGTCCACGAAAGCATTAGGTTATGTGACAGCCTGATTTTTGCCCCCTTTTATTTGCCAGAGCTTTATTTGAATTTATTTCAAACCTTGGGATTTTTGAATCATTTCATATGGACTTAAACACTTGGGTAACCTTGAATTTCACCCAAGTGCCTCCTATCCATCCCAAACAATCTTTTCCCTCTGGACCACTCTAATCTACTTCATGGAATACTTTTCTTATTTGAAAAATATTCATTTTCCTTCCCACAACCCTAGCTAAATCCTTTGTGCTCCAAAGCAACCCCTATTTTTTGGCTCACAAAATTCTGAGGAAATTCCTAAATATTATTTTTCCCTAAGACACATTCCTGAGCTAAAATATTGCCCTACTTTTTGGAATATTTTTGCAATAGAAAATATTTTCAATTCTGGACAGAAATGGTAGTTTCTACAGCAACTACCATTTTACTTGCTCCACTTCTTCTGAAACTCCTTGTGCATCTTCACTTAGTAACTCTTGACTAGCCTCCAAAGCACATCCTCCAACTATTAACCATTTTACCTCAGTAAGCTCTCAAAGTTTCTGTCCAGAAACTTACCAGGCGTGTTACTTTCTTTCTACCGCGTCTAGAAATAAACCAACCACAGGTAACTCTCCTATCTACCACGAATAACACGCCAGACATGGATTTTGGCACCAAGTCAGCCAGTAGGCATAGTTCGCGTGGTGACCATGCGTGTACACCATGCCATGGCAGTCTGTCGGCGTGCTCTGGATACCGCCGAGCACTCTATAGAGCGCGTGCTTGCTTCCGCGCCTGCCCAAGCGTGCCAAACCACGCCACCATTATCGTCTTCACCTCCAAAGTCCCCCTCTAGCGCTCGCCGACGCCGGAGCTCACCGCAGCGAGCACGGGCACGGTCCGGCCAAGGCAACAATGTGGTGCGCACTGTGCTCGTCGCCAGCCCAGCGCCCCTGTGCTCGTCCCCGTCCGGCCACAGCTCCCGCGTGACTCCGTCGCCTTCTTCCCCCTCTCACTAACGCCAATTCGTCGCCGGGCGCAGCCAGGTGTCAACAGCGGAGCCCCGTTTCCCCCTCTCGGCTCGCCTATGTATAGGCCCTCTCCCAGCCGCTCCGAGCACCCATCTCCACTCCCACACGACAACATAAAGCATAGAAACCCATGGCCCGGCCGGGCAGGCCTCAGGCCACCGTCCCCGAGCTCGAACTCATCGGCGATCCCCCTCGGGTCGTCGAGGTAGCTCCAGGCCCTCTCTGTCCAAGGTGACCCCACCAGAGCCTCCGCCACTCTTTGGTGGAGCCTCTTCACCTAGCTGGAGCTGCTGGAGGCGCCGTTGCTCGCCGTCTTCTTCAACTCCGGCCAACCCTCTGTTCTGCCTCCGCCTCCGAGCTCCGTTCCGACGCCGTCCGTCCACCTCTAGCTACCCTTGGGGTACGGGCAGGTGCGCCTCGACCCCCTCCGTCGATCTATCCTTTCCATTTGGGCCAAGGAGCAGCGTCGCCGGCTTGCGCTCCGGCGAAGCAGCGGCCGCCTCTGCTCTTCCCCCTCTCTCCCTCTCACCTGACTAGCGGGGCCCGCTAGTCAACCTCTCCGTACCCGCACGAAGCGGTATGAGTGGTGGCGCTCTGGGCTTTTACGCCTTCGACGTCACCCCCCCATTCTGTTTATTTAAATTTCTAAATTTAAATATATTCCAGAGAACTTCAAACTACAATAACTTTTTAACCATAAGTCCAAATGAATTGATTCTTTTTTGCATTGTGTTCTTTGTAAAGAAATGTTGTAGCACACCAAAAATGAGACTATTTGGTCATGTGTAGACTTTCTGGTGAATTTTTGAATGATTCTTGATAGTTTCTTTTTGTACTATTATTTATTATTAGAATAGGAAACTTGTCTTGAGGATCACCAGGAGGCTTGTGAACCTCATTTGAACTAAGGCAAGCCACATCAACATTTTCATAATGCCATTTCAATATTTGTGATTTTTCCAACTTGAACAAATGATTTATTTCATACATGTTAATTATTTTGTCAAATACTTTCTGTTGATTGCTGTATTTATTTGTTTCATTCACTTTACACAAAGTTGGAGTTTGGTTTAAGATATTAAGATAGTTTAAATAAAATTGGGATCTTGAGAATGATTATGGATATGCATATGTGAAGTTACTTTCTTTTACATAAGTAATTATGATAAAATTTTGCTAGAATAAATTTTGTTTTTAATTAAAAGTAAGTCATAACCAGAATAATAGTGAAGATATGATGTTCACCAAAGTAGAGTTGACCCAGTTATACTTTTGTATGGCCTTGAATTTGTTTGTGTGCTGCATTTTGGTATATTGCATTCCATGGCATTATATGATACCGGTTATTTATTCTTCTTTAAGTTGAAATTGTTAATAACCCAACTTGAATAAATTGTTGACCGGGTTATGGTGCCACTTAATCGAGTCTTTCCCAGTGCAACCACATTTGCCTTTATGGGACGGTCTTTATTTCGTCCATTGTCATGCCTCCTGTCGGTACCTCCAGATAGGGAAGTTTATGGGCATGCAGTACCCTGGCCCGGCAAGGAGACATAACCTTGTGTGCCCGTTGTTAATTTTATGGTACCGAGTCCCCGTTTGGGATAATTTCTGTTTGGCCACGACGGTGGTCGGTGTGCCTTTGGTAGGCACAGGGCCACCCAGGACTATTCCAGTGGGAATTAGGTCGGAGTGGCCTAGGGAGTGTCTTGGCAATGGGCGGGTTTCGTCATAATGCCGTTGGTCCACCCGAATGGGAGAACGAGGCCATGGGTTCCGCGGTGTGGGTACAGTGCACTACCTCTGCAGAGTGTAATTGATCTATCGATAGCCGGGTCCACGGTCACGGACACGCTCGAAAGTAGGTCACACCATGGGTCAACATATAATAAAATTTTGCTCACTAAGTTCTAAAATTTTGATACTGTAATAAATTGGTGGAAGAGCCACCGAGATGTTTTGAGACCAAGTATGGACAGGTTGGTGATCACCGGAAGGGTCACGATTTATATCTTGTTGAAATGAATAAGTTTGTAGTTTATAAACAATCATCATGAGTAAGTCTGAATGTGGTTTTATTTATGCAAAGGCATGAGCATAGCATGTTAGTTAATATATATCTAAGTTTGTTGCTGCATATTTAATATTGATTAATTTTCATGATATTGTTTGTCATTATGATTTTTTTTGCTGTAAGCTTGCAAATACATTCAAAGTACTGACCTGGCGTGTCATGCCAGATTTCAGGAAAGTCTCGCTGGAAAGGAGTGCCGTCTGAGTCTAGTCCGTGTCCACATCGGTGTCCCTGTGAGATGGAGTTCCGCTACGACGTCGTTCCGCTGCTGCGTAGTTTATGCCCGAGGCCTTTTATGTTCATTTAATAATGTACATATTGTCCAGCCGCACCGTGTGTGCCGCTTGGCCTCGCTACCTGTTGTGATGTAAAACTATGGTCCGCTAGTATCAATAAAGCGGTTGTTTTCTGTACCAAGATGTTGTCTGTTGCCAGAAGACAAGGTCTCTGGGCTGGCAATGCAAGGTAAACCGGCCGCTCTGATCCGGGGTGCCACAGGTTACCTTGTCCCTTGTCTTACCAATAAGAGGGTTTGTGACTCCTTGAACTAGTGCAAGATGTGAAAGTTGATTGCACTTGTCCTCGCCAAAATGAATAAGAGTGAAGTATGTTGGCTGAGTCATCCTCAAGAACACTTTGGTTCTTCTTCTTCGGGATCCACACCATCTTGATGGGAATCCTTGGAGTTGTAGATGTACTTGATAAAGTAGAACTTGAGGTAGTCTTGGGAACCCACTTGACCAAGGCCTTAGGAGCTTCTTCAAATTCATCAATATCTTCTTGAAGCTTGTCCTTGCCCTTTAGCTTGTAGTCTTGTGGTGGACGATCATCTTGGGCTTGTGTCCCCTTGAAGGAAGTAGGATCATACTTCACTTGTTGAGGAACAAACTTTGTCTTGGGGTATTGATCTTCTTCCCACTCAACTCCATTGGCATTGAACTTTCGTTCAAAACCAACACCTTGATTCTTCCGGTGCCTTCCTTGCTTGCGTACAATTTCCTCGAATTGCTTACTCTCGGCAAGGCTCTCATAAACACCTTTCTCTATAATTCCCTTCAATAAGCTATTTTCTTGCTCAAGTGTAACTTGACTAAGAGAATCATTAGTGGAATCAAGAGAACTACTAGAAGCAACAACAGTTGTTTTATCATGATTATTGTTCTTACTAGATGAAAAATCTTTCTTATTCTTGTTGCTAGATTTTACTTGTGGCATGTAAGTAGACAAGAGTAAACGCTTGGCAATGTAAGAAGAACTTTTCTTACGAAGATCATCATTGATTGCTTTTAAGAACTCATGCTCTTGCTCTAGATTGAGATTTTCAAAGCGTAGCTTCTCATGAGTCCTGAGAGGTTCTCGATAATCCTCTAAGGTAGTGTCATGAGCTAACTTGAGAGTGTTTAATTCTTTTGTAACATCCCAAATTTGGGATGTTATACATAGATCATATTGCATATCATATTTTATTGCATTTGGGTGTTGCGATCCTCGAAAATTCTAAGCAACTCAAGGACCCACAGAGAGAGTTGGGGATTTTACCGTTTTCGTATTTGAGTTTTCTCAAATACCGGTACGGGGATCACTTTGGTTTTAATTGTTTTTCTATCCTAAAAATATTTCTTAGTAAAATATATGAGCGAAGATAATATGACTTCTCCAAAATAAAAGAAATATTGGAGGAAAAATATTAAAATCCCTTTTGGAATTTCATTCGGATTTATTTGTGATTTTATTTGCATAGGAAAAATACGCGATTTTCAAAATTGCATTTAGGTCCGGGAAAAATCTTCACTTTGTCCTAAATATGATTAGAGGACGGTGAAAATTTATTTCAGAATGTTTTGAGTCCGTTAATTATTTTTTTCGCCTATTTTAGTACGCCAGGACTATTTAAAAAAAGTCAACCGACCTAGTCGGGCCGTACCCGACTAGGACTCCTCCAGCCGGCCTTTATAAGGCGAGGCCCGAGGCACGTAGCCGCCAAGCCGCCGCCACGCCAGCCCCGAACCCTAGCCGCCGCCGCCGCCCTAAGCCGCCGCCGCCGCTGCGCGCCACTGCCGCCACCGTCGCCCGACGCCGCCGGAGCACCACCGCCGCCCGCCGGCGCCGGTAACCGCCGCTGCCGCCGGAGTTCACCGCCGCCGAGGTAGCTTCCGGTTTTTCGAAGACACCGATCGGTTTTTCTTCGAAACCCTTGATCTGTTTTTTTAATAGATCGGTTCGGTTTTTTTCGGTTTAGTTAAATAGCGGACGTTTGTCCGTACGTTTGTTTTAACGAACGTTGTTCGCCCATTAGTCCTAGACAACGAACGTTCGTTCGTTATCCTGTTTGTCCATTTTTCTTTTTCAGGACTTTTTCCGCGATTATTTTCGATCACGATTTCTGCCCTGATCTTGTTTTTAGTTTTTCTTTTCGCTCGAAAGTCAGAATAAGGCTATTCAAGCGCCGAGATCTTTGTCTCGAAGCCCTCTTTCAGTTTAACCAACTTGAACAAAGTTTTGGTACTGTAAAATTTGACTTGAGATCAAACTAGTAAACCGATCTTGTTTCTTCCGCAATTTGAGTTTCGTTGCTCCGTTTGATTTGATTCTTTTTGCAAACCGGAGTTCTTAAGTTGAACTTTCTGGTTAGATCTTCTTATTTGGAGTTTTATCTATGCATTTTTGATTGATTGCTTATGTATGCTATTGTTTGATTGCGATAGAATTCCCAGAGTGCGAAGCGTGCTACTACGAGTCCCTAGGTTTTGCGAATCATCAGCAAGGCAAGTAACACTTTGGTCATACCCTTTATTACCCAGTTTTTATGCATTAGATCAAACCGTCACACATTGCATGAGTAGGATCTCTTAACTTGTGGGTCTGGGAAGTAGATTGAGGTAGAACCTATTACCTGCATTATTTTCAAACCCCTGGGAGTTACTTCTACATTATGCTTAGGTTGCCATGCTATGCTCGTAGACGTGGTTTGGGTTTGAGAGTATCCATGACAGATGTGAGTTGTTAATTAAAGGTTCAACTTAAGGTGGCTACTTTAATACACATCTGGGTGGATTGGTTGCAGGGCACCTAGAGAATCCAGTGTTGTCCTAGGATATCCCGGAGGAACCATGTGATTATCATATGGAATGCCACCCAAGCTCAAAGGGATCATAAAACTATTCATGCTAGAAACTTCCGTGTGCAGCCACAATGCCATTATGGGCCCTGGCATAGTATGAGTAAGTTGTGTGAGCTCTTTCAGTGGTGGACTAGCAGATGTAGGGGAGAGTAGGTGTATGGGTCCACCCGGGGTAAAGAGTAAATACTTCTGAAATACTGTGTCCCGGTCATCCGTTTCTCAAACACCATGCAGTGCGAGAAATCCAACGGAGGAGATCAAGTCTTGTGGGGAAAAGTGCGCAAACCTCTGCAGAGTGTACAAACTAATCATGATTAGCCGTGTCCCCGGTTATGGACATCTTGAGTATCTGGTACTTGAATTATTGGTTGATCTCATCACTCTAAAATAAATTGTTGGGTTAATGATGACTACTTTAATTGGGATTGAGTTGGAGGTACCTTCTCAATGATGTTTCAACTACCATGATAGTTAAAATAAAACTTATTCCTTTGTTGTAGGGAAAAATTGGCTTTATGCAAAAACCTTAACCTTAGAGCCTCCACCAGCCAAATATGCATATAGTGTAGCCTTTACTCTGTTACTTGCTCTACTGTGTTATCTTGCGAGCATATTCCATGTGCTGACCCATTTCGGGCTGCAACATGTTACGTTGCAGACTTTTCAGAAGAAGAGTAAGGTGCGCTAGGTTGTTGGTCATGCACTCAGCTATGCTGTTGGAGTCACTTATCTTCCAAGCCTTCCGCTGTTATTTTGTTAGATGGCCTTAAGTCATATACTTTTGTAATAAGTTCTCTTTTGAGACATTCGGTTTAATAAGTGTGTGATTGCCACTCTATTATAAATCATTCAAGTACTGTGTGTGTCAGCATTACCGATCCAGGGATGACACATAACACGGAGACTTCGGTCCATTCGGATCGTGGTCGCTATCAGAGCACACGCTAAATGTAGGATACGACCACTAAGATAAACCCTAGGTCACTCTTCTCTACTCATTTCTGACTCCTCTCCATTTTCTACTCTTTAGGATGGTGGACCTAAGGAACAAGTTCACTCAACCAGATGAAGCCACACCTTTTGGACGACACTTGAAGGAAGTCACTATGTACCTGAACATCGGAATACCAAGCTTCACTGGGACCTACACTGCCACTCTCCCAGAAGAGGAACGATGGAATATTCAAATTCAAATCCCTGGGAGGACATTTGCACCATCCACTGAGCCCATAGAGTTTTATTTTGATGCACCAACCTGGAGCCTAGGCAAGAGTATGGCAGCCCACATTACCATGGGATGTATTGGAGAAGTCTACAAGCAGGAGCTGAAGGACACTATCTACCAGATATGTGGACGCCGAGACGAGCAATGGGACATGATCAGTACCCGGAAGGACATGTCCATTGCAGCGTTCATCCAGGAGTTAAACCAGCACATCCGTCGACAGGAGCACCAGATGTGCGCACGGATGATAGAGTTGAAGAAGGCGCTAACTAGGAACTTGGAGCTAGAAGAGGAACTCAAGTCTACACGTGATGAATACGAGGAGGAGATGACAATACTTGTGGAGAAGAATGATGACTTGACAAGGAAGCTAGGAGTATTCATGGGAGATCCGGCACCAGGAGGAGAAGAAGAAGAAGAAGAACCTAAGGAGATTCGTTCTGAGGACTACATCATCATCGATGACACCGACTCAGACCCCGATGATAGTGATGATGACTATGAAGATGAAGCTGGAGCAGATATCATGGAATCTTCTGCCAATCAAAATTTCTAGATGACCATCCTATGATTAGTAGTTTTCCACCATAAAGTAGAATTTAGAGCACTTTTGTGACGTTAGTTATGATCTTTGTATGCCCTTGTTTGAAATTGATTGGTGTGATATGATTGTGTTTGTCTCATGTGCATATGGGTAGTGAATTTTCCTTAGACCTCATTTCTATTCTAATCTCTTCTCTCTAAACCCATCAGATGCCTCCGAGACGTGAGCCCGGATTTCATTTCCCCCTAGAGCTCACTCAGTTGATCCAGCAGCAGAACACTTTGATGCAACTTCTTGTCCAGAACAATCAGAACAACAACAACAGCCCTCCACCACCACCACCTGTGGACAACCTGCCATGTTTCCTAAGGTTGCAACCACTGGTATTCTCTAGTAGCATTGAACCAGTAGTTGCTGATGACTGGCTGCACAAGATTGGAAGGGAGTTGACCACCACAAATTGCACGGATGCTGAGAAGGTGCGTTTTGCCGCACATCAGTTGGCTGGACCAGCAGCAGCATGGTGGGAGAACTACACAACCACCTTCCCTGTAGCCAATGTCACTTGGGATCAGTTTCAGCAAGCTTTTCGCACTGCCCATGTCTCAACTGGAGCCATGAGCATGAAGAAGCGACAGTTTCGCAACTTGCGCCAAGGAAATCGTACTGTGGCTTGATACGTCTCCAACGTATCTATAATTTTTGATTGTTCCATGCTATTATTTATGAAGTCTTGGATGTTTAATGGGCTTTATCATTCACTTTTATATCATTTTTGGGACTAACCTACTAACCCAAAGGCCCAGTCCAGATTGCTGTTTTTTGCCTGTTTCAGGGTTTTGCAGAAAAGAATATCAAACGCAGTCCAAACGGAATGAAACCTTCGCGAGAGATATTTTTGGAGAAAATCAGGCCAGAGGAACTTGGGAACCACGTCAGGGGAGCCTCGGGGCATCTACCAGGGTGGGGGCGCGCCCCCTGCCTCGTGGGCCCCCCGAGCACCCCCCCGGTGCCCTCCTTCTTCCTATATAAGTCTACGTACCCCAGAAACTTCGTGAACAGAGAGAAAACCCTAATTACACCGCCGTACCTTCTCTTCCCATGGAGATCCCATCTTGGAGCCTGTTCCGGAGCTCCACCGGAGGGGGATCCATCACGAAGGCCTTCATCATCATCATCATCGCCCTCTCCATGAGTTGTGAGTAGTTTACCACAGACCTTCGGGTCCATAGCTAGTATCTAGATGGCTTCTTCTCTCTCTCTCTGGATCTCATTACAAAGTTTTCCTCGGTCTTCGAGGAGATCTATTCGATGTAATCTCTTTTTGCGGTGTGTTTGTCGAGATCCAATGAATTGTGAGTTTATGATCCAGGTTATCCATGAAAGATATTTGGTTATTCTCAGAACTTTCTATATGTGCTCATAATATCCTTGCAAGTCTCTTCGAATTATTGGTTTGGTTTGGCCTACTAGATCTATAGTTCTTGCAATGGGAGAAATGCTTGGCTTTGGGTTCAATCTTGCGGTGTCCTTTCCCAGTGACAGTAGGGGCAGCAAGGCACGTATTGTATTGTTGCCATCGAGGATAAAAAGATGGGGTTTATATCATATTGCTTGAGGTTATCCCTCTACATCATGTCATCTTGCTTAAGGTGTTACTCTGTTCGTATGAACTCAATACACTAGATGCATGCTAGATAGCGGTCGATTTGTGGAGTAATAGTAGTAGATGCAGAATTGTTTCGGTCTACTTGTCTCGGACGTGATGCCTATATACAATGATCATGCCTAGATAGTCTCATAATTATTCGCTTTTCTATCAATTGCTCGACAGTAATTTGTTTACCCGCCGTAGAATATCGCTATCATGAGAGAAGCCACTAGAGAAAACTATGGCCCCCGGGTCTATTCTCAACATATCAATCTACATCTACTTTACTTTTACCGCTTTTATTTGTTGTTCTTATAAACAAAAAATACCAAAAATATCAACTATCATCTCTATCAGATCTCACTTTCGTAAGTGACCGTAAAGGGATTGACAACCCCTTATCACGTTGGCTGCGAAGTTCTTATTTGTTTGTGTAGGTGCGAGGGACTCGCGCATGGTCTCCTACTGGATTGATACCTTGGTTCTCAAAAACTGAGGGAAATACTTACGCTACTATGCTGCATCTCCCTTTCCTCTTTGAGGGAATACAACGCAAGCTCAAGAGGTAATAGGAAGAATTTCTGACGCCGTTGCCGGGGAGGCTTACGCAAAAGTCATATACCAAGTACCTATCACAAACCCTTATCCTTCGCATTACATTTATTTGCCTCTCGTTTTCCTCTTCCCCACTTCACCCTTGCCTTTTTATTTGCCCTTCTTCCGCCGTGTGTTTATTGTTCGCTTGCTTCTTGTTTGCTTGTGTGTGTTGGATTGCTTGCTTGTCACAATGGCTCAGAACAATACCAAATTGTGTGACTTCTCCAATACCAACAACAGTGATTTTATTAGCACTCCGATTGCTCCTATTACCGATGTTGAATCTTGTCAGATCAATACTGCTTTGTTGAATCTTGTCATGAAAGATCAATTCTCCGGCCTTCCTAGTGAAGATGCCGCTACCTATCTAAACAACTTTGTTGATTTGTGTGATATGCAAAAGAAAAGGGATACGGATAACGGTATTGTTAAATTGAAGTTATTTTTGTTTTCACTTAGAGATCATGCTAAAACTTGGTTTTCCTCTTTGCCTAGAAATAGTATTGATTCGTGGAATAAGTGCAAAGATGCTTTTATCTCTAAGTATTTCCCTCCTGCTAAGATCATCTCTCTTAGAAACGATATTATGAATTTCAAGCAAATAGATCATGAGCATGTTGCACAAGCTTGGGAGAGAATGAAATTGATGATACATAATTGCCCTACACATGGTTTGAATCTATGGATGATTATTCAGAACTTTTATGCTGGCTTGAATTTTGCTTCTAGAAATCTTTTAGATTCGGCCGCTGGACGCACTTTCATGGAAACTACCTTAGGAGAAGCTACCAAACTCCTAGATAATATTATGGTTAATTATTCTCAATGGCACACCGAAAGATCTACTAGTAAAAAAGTGCATGCTATCGAATAATTTAGTGTTTTGAGTGGAAAGATGGATGAACTTATGAAATTATTTGCTGCTAAGAGTGCTTCTTCTGATCCTAATGATATGCCTTTGTCCACTTTGATTGAGAATAACAATGAATCTTTGCATGTGAATTTTGTTGGTAGGAATAATTTTGGTAACAATGCTTATAGAGGTAATTTTAATCCTAGGCCTTTTCCTAGTAATTCCTCTAATAATTATGGTAATTCCTAAAACAACTCTTATGGAAAGATGCCTTCTGAATTTGAGACTAGTGTTAAGGAGTTTATGATCTCGCAAAAGAATTTCAATGCTTTGGTTGAAGAGAAATTGCTTAAGGTTGATGAATTGGCTACAAGTGTGGATAGAGTTACTCTTGATGTTGATTCTTTGAAACTTAGATCTATCCCACCTAAGCATGATATCAATGAGTCTCTCAAAGCCATGAGAATTTCCATTGATGAATGCAAAGAAAGAACCGCTAGAATGCGTGCTAAAAGAGAAGATTATATTAAATCGTGTGCTTCTAGTTATCATGAAAATAAAGATGAAGATCTGAAAGTTATTGATGTGTCTCCTATTAGATCCTTGTTTTCTAGTATCAATCTTGATGAAGATAGGATTGGAGATAATTCTGCTTTAAAGTGTCCCAATGATTCAGAGTTTTTTTATCTTGATGCTAAAATTGCTAAAAGTGGGAGTGAAGAGATTAAAACTTTGCATAGTGATGAACCCACTATTTTGGATTTCTAGGGATTCAATTATGACAATTGATCTTTGATTTATTGTATTTCCTTGTTGCAATCTGTGCTAAATTCTCCGCATGCTTATAGTCAAAATAAAGCTTTTACCAAACACATAGTTGATGCTTTGATGCAATCTTATGAAGAAAAACTTGAGTTGGAAGTTTCTATACCTAGGAAGCTTTATGATGAGTGGGAACCTACTATAAAAATAATATAAAAGATCATCAATGCTATGCTTTGTGTGATTTGGGTGCAAGTGTCTCCACTGTCCTAAAAACTTTGTGTGATTTACTAGGGTTCCATGAGCTTGATGATTGTTCTTTAAATTTGCATCTTGCGGGTTCCACTATTAAGAAACCTATGGGAAGAATTAATGATGTTCTTATTGTTGCCAATAGGAATTATGTGCCCATAGATTTCATTGTTCTTGATATAGATTGCAATCCTTCATGTCGTATTATTCTTGGTAGACCTTTTCTTAGAACGATAGGTGCAATTATTGATATGAAGGAAGGAAATATTAGATTCCAATTTCCATTAAGGAAAGGCATGTAACACTTTCCTAGAAATAAAATCAAATTACCATATGAATCTATCATGAGAGCCACTTATGGATTGCCTTCCAAAATGGCAATACCTAGATCTATCGTGTATCGTGCCTAGCTAGGGGCGTAAAACGATAGCGCTTGTTGGGAGGCAACCCAATTTTTTGTTTTTTGTTTTTGTTGACGTTAGGGAATAAATGTTGCATCTAGCCTCTGATTATATGTGTTTTAATGTTTTGTTTAGTGTTTGTGCCAAGTAGAACCTTTGGGAAGACTTGTGTGAAGTTTATGTGATCTTGCTGTGAAAAACAGAATCGTTAGCGCTCGCTAAAGTAGTCTTAAGATTTTACTGGAGCGTGCTTTTTAGTTGATTCCTTTTTTCAGATGATTGGTAGACAAATTCCGCAAATTTACCAATTTAGTTTGAATTTTTTGGAGTTCCATAAGTAGGCGAAACCTGCAGATTACTACAGACTATTCTGTTTTTGACAGATTCTGTTTTTCGTGTGTTGTTTGCTTATTCCGATGCATCTATGAGTAGTATTGGAGGATATGAACCATAGATAAGTTGGAATACAGTAGGTTTAACACCATTATAAACAAAGAATGAATTCATTGTTGTAACTTTGAGTAGTGGTTTGCTTTCTTATACTAACGGAGCTCACGAGAATTTTTGTCTAAGTTTTGTGTTGTGAAGTTTTCAAGTTTTGAGTATTGCTTTGATGGACTATGGAACAAGGAGTAGCAAAGGCCTAAGCTTGGGGATGCCCATGGCACCCCAAGTAAATTCAAGATAATCAAAAGCCTAAGCTTGGGGATGCCCCGGAAAGGCATTCCCTCTTTCGTCTTCATCCATCGGTAACTATACTTGGAGCTATATATTTATTCGCAACATGTTATGAGTTTTTCTTGGAGCATCGTGTATAATTTGAGTCTTTGCTTGTTAGTTTGCCACAATAATCCTTGCTGGACACACCTATTTGAGAGAGTTAAATATGGCCAAGAAATTATTAGAACACTCTATGTGCTTCACTTATATCTTTTGAGTTGAATAGTTTTTGCTCTAGTGCTTCACTTATATATTTTAGAGCACGGTGGTGGTAATATTTTGTAGAAATTGTTGAAACCTCATGATTCACTTATATCTATTTGAGAGTCTATTAAAACAGCATGGTAATGTGTTTAGGCTAAAGAAACTAGTCTTCACATGATAGACATCCAATGTGAATGTAGTAAAAACTTTCACACTAAGTGCATTGAATATGATGAGATGTTGGATGCTTGATAATTGTTTTGAGACATGAGGATAGAGATATTAGAGTCATGCTAGTGGAGTTATTATGAAATTGAGAAATACTTGTGTTAAGGTTAGTGATTCCCGTAGCATGCACGTATGGTGAACCGCTATGTGACGAAGTTAGAGCATGAGGTATTTGTAGAGTGCCAACCTTTTGTGTGGAGGTCGGGGGCGCGCGATGGTTAACTCCTACCAACCTCCCCCCTAGGAGCATGCGTTGATTTCTTTGTTTTGATGACTCGTAGATTTTTGCAATAAGTATATGAGTTCTTATGACTATTGTTGAGTCCATGGATTATACGCACTCTCACCCTTCCACCATTGCTAGCCTCTCTTGTACCGTGCAACTTTTGCCGGTACCATAAACCCACTATATATCCTTCCTCAAAACAGCCACCATATTGTTCCTCAAAATAGCCACCATACCTACCTATCATGGCATTTCCATAGCCATTCCGAGATATATTGCCATGCAACCTTCCACCGTTCCGTTCATATGACACGCATCATATTGTCATATTGTCATTGCATGATCATGTAGTTGACATTGTATTTGTGGCAAAGCCACCATGCATAATTTTCATACATGTCACTCTTGTTTCATTGCACATACCGGTACACCGCCGGAGGCATTCATATAGAGGCATACTTTGTTGTTGTAGTATCGAGTTGTAATATCGAGTTGTAATGAAAGTGTGATGATCATTATTATTAAAGCATTGTCCCATGGGATCAAAGGCTAAATCTATAAAGCCCCTCCGGAAAAAAAAGAAAAAATGAAAGGCCTAAGAAAAAAAGAAAGACCCAAAAAAAAAGAAAGAAAAGAAAAGAAAAGAAAAAGGGACAATTGCTACTATCTTTTTCCACACTTGTGCTTCAAAGTAGCACCATGTTCTTCATTGTAGAGAGTCTCATGCTTAGTCACTTTCATATACTAGTGGGAATTTTCATTATAGAACTTGGCTTCTATATTCCAACGATGGGCTTCCTCAAATGCCCTAGGTCTTCGTGAGCAAGCAAGTTGGATGCACACCCACTAGTTTCTTTTGTTGAGCTTTCATTCATATTTAGCTCTATGCATCCGTTGCATGGCAATCCCTACTCACTCACATTGATATCTATTGATGGGCATCTCCATAGCCCGTTGATACGCCTAGTTGATGTGAGACTATCTCCCTCCTTTTTTGTCTTCTTGACAACCACCTCTATTCCACCCATAGTGCTTTATCCATGGCTCACGCTCATGTATTGCGTGAAAGTTGAAAGGTTTTAATAGATAGAGTATGAAAACAAGTGCTTGGATGAAATCGGGGTTGTGCATGATATGAATATTTTGTGTGATGAAGAGGGAGCATAGCCAGACTATATGATTTTGTAGGGATAACTTTCTTTAGCCATAGTATTTTGAGAAGACATGATTGCTTTGTTAGTATGCTTGAAGTATTGTTATTTCTTATGTCAATATAGACTTTTATCTTAAATCTTTTAGATCTGAACATTCATGCCACAATTAAGCGAATTACAATGAAAAACTATATTGGTTAGCATTCCACATCAAAAATTCTTTCTTTATCATTTACCTACTCGAGGACGAGCAGGAATTAAGCTTGGGGATGCTTGATATGTCTCCAACGTATCTATAATTTTTGATTGTTCCATGCTATTCTATATGAAGTCATGGATGTTTAATGGGCTTTATCATTCACTTTTATATCATTTTTGGGACTAACCTACTAACCCAAAGGCCCAGTCCAGATTGCTGTTTTTTTCATGTTTCAGGGTTTTGCAGAAAAAGAATATCAAACGGAGTCCAAACGGAATGAAACCTTCGCGAGATATATTTTTGGAGAAAATTATGCCATAGGAACTTGGGAACCACGTCAGGGGAGCATCGGGGCATCCACGTGGGTGGGGGGCGCACCCCCTGCCTCGTGGGCCCCCCGAGCACCCCCCGGTGCCCTCCTTCTTCCTATATAAGTCTACGTACCCCAGAAACTCCGTGAACAGAGATAAAACCCTAATTACACCGCCGTACCTTCTGTTCCCGTGGAGATCCCATCTTGGAGCCTGTTCTGGAGCTCCACCGGAGGGGGATCCATCACGGAGGCATTCATCATCATCATCATCGCCCTCTCCATGAGTTGTGAGTAGTTTACCACAGACCTTCGGGTACATAGCTAGTATCTAGATGGCTTCTTCTCTCTCTCTGGATCTCAATACAAAGTTTTCCTCGGTCTTTGAGGAGATCTACTTGATGTAATTCTCTTTTTGCGGTGTGTTTATCGAGATCCGATGAATTGTGAGTTTATGATCAAGGTTATCTATGAAAGATATTTGGTTCTTCTCTGAACTTTTTATGTGTGCTCATAATATCCTTGCAAGTCTCTTCGAATTATTGGTTTGGTTTGGCCTACTAGATCTATAGTTCTTGCAATGGGAGAAGTGTTTGGCTTTGGGTTCAATCTTGCGGTGTCCTTTCCCAGTGAGAGTAGGGGCATCAAGGCATGTATTGTATTGTTTCCATTGAGGATAAAAAGATGGGGTTTATATCATATTGCTTGAGTTTATCCCTCTACATCATGTCATCTTGCTTAAGGCGTTACTCTGTTCGTATGAACTCAATACACTAGATGCATGCTGGATAGCGGTCTATGTGTGGAGTAATAGTAGTTGATGCAGAATCGTTTCGGTCTACTTGTCTCGGACGTGATGCCTATATATAATGATCATGCCTAGATAGTCTCATAATTATTCGCTTTTCTATCAATTGCTCGACAGTAATTTGTTTACCCGCCGTAGAATATCGCTATCATGAGAGAAGCCACTAGAGAAAACTATGGCCCCCGGGTCTATTCTCAACATATCAATCTACATCTACTTTACTTTTACCGCTTTTATTTGTTGTTCTTATAAACAAAAAATACCAAAAATATCAACTATCATCTCTATCAGATCTCACTTTCGTAAGTGACCGTAAAGGGATTGACAACCTCTTATCGCGTTGGCTGCGAAGTTCTTATTTGTTTGTGTAGGTGCGAGGGACTCGCGCGTGGTCTCCTACTGGATTGATACCTTGGTTCTCAAAAACTGAGGGAAATACTTACGCCACTGTGCTGCATCTCCCTTTCCTCTTTGAGGGAATACAACGCAAGCTCAAGAGGTAGCATGGCTCAGTACGTAGATGAGTTTAGTACTCTATCTCGCTATGCCCCTGATGTTGTGGCCATCGATGCCACGAAGCAGGAGAAGTTTATGGAAGGGCTGAATGATGAGATGAGCATACAGTTGATGGTGGCAACCTTCAACAACTACAAGGAGTTGGTAGACAAGGCTCTTATGATTGAAGGGAAGCAGCAACAGATTGAGAGGCGCAAGAGGAAGTATGGACAAGGAAGGAGTAACTTTGGAGCCTAGCAGAAGCCCCGTTTCACCCCAAACCCGGGAGGATATACCCATAACCATGGAAGCCACACCCATAATGGAGGGAGTTCTCACAACCACAATGGATCCAAGAATGGGAATGGGAATGGAGCAAGCAATAATCAGAACCGCTCCACTCCATCTACACCCGCCAAGAGGGATTTAAGCCACGTTACATGTTTCAAGTGCATGAAGAATGGACACTATGCCACGGAGTGCCCTAAAGCGAAGAATGGGAACGATAATGGAAGCACCGGGAAGAAGCCCAACCCTTTCAACAAAGGGCAAGTGAACCATGTGACCATGGAGGAAGTTGAAGAGCAACCTGATGCAGTTGTCGGTAAGTTTTTGGTTAAGTCATTTACCGCTGTAGTTCTTTTCGATACGGGTGCATCGCATTCATACATTTCAAGGGGATTCGTGAATAGACATAAGTTGCCCACCAAAGTCCTTATGACCCCCATGTTAGTAAGTTCACCCGAAGCGGAATATATGGCAAATCAAGGATGTTTTCAGATGCCATTGACCATTGGACGCCATGTTTTTCCCTTAGACCTGATCGTTTTGGAGTCACAAGGATTGGATGTGATACTAGGTATGGATTGGCTATCGTTGTATGGAGGGAACATCGATTGTGCTAGTAAGTCTATTTTACTTAACACCCCGGAGGGAAAAAGGATCAAGTATTTATCTAGGCATTCACCTAGAAGGACACAAGTAAATTCTATCTCGGGAGTTGTCCAAGAGGAAGTGCTGGTAGTAAGAGATTATCCGGATGTATTTCCAGAGGAGCTACCAGGCATGCCGCCGGGTAGAGATATTGAGTTTTCGATAGAGCTATTGCCTGGCACCGGACCAATATCGAAGATACCATACCGGATGCCAGCAAATGATCTGGAGGAGATCAAGAAGCAGATTAAGGAGTTATTGGAGAAATGATTTATTCGATGAAGTTCATCACCTTGGGGAGCCCCAGTGCTTTTGGTCGAGAAGAAGGATGGATCTTTAAGAATGGTCGTTGATTATTGGGCACTGAACGAAGTGACGATTAAGAATAAGTACCCACTGCCGATGATCAATGATTTGTTCAACCAGCTTCAAGGAGCTAAAAGATCGATCTACGATCAGGATACCACCAGTTGAAGATCCGAGAGAAGGATATACCTAAGACAACCTTCACCACAAGGTATGGGCTATATGAGTTTACGGTTATGTCATTTGGATTGACTAACGCCGCTGCCTATTTCATGAGTATGATGAATAAGGTGTTCATGGAGTTCCTAGATAAGTTTATCGTGGTATTCATTGATGATATTTTGGTGTACTCGAAGAACGAAGAGGAACACGAGGAGCATTTGCGTTTAGTTCTGGAGAAGCTCAGAGAACATCAGTTGTATGCCAAGTTTAGAAAATGCGAGTTTTGGTTGAAGGTTGGATTCTTAGGACATGTTATATCAGGAGAAGGTATAGCAGTGGATCCTGTCAAGGTGCAGTCAGTCACTGAGTGGTTGGCACCCACCTTAGTTGGAGAAATTTACAGTTTTCTTGGACCCGTGGGATACTATCGGAGGTTTATAGAGAATTTCTCCAAGATTGCAAAGCCTTTGACGACATTGTTGAAGAAGGACACCAAGTTCTATTGGACTAAAGAGTGCGAAGAAAGTTTCCAGGAGTTGAAGAAACGTTTGACGACAGCCCCAGTGCTGATCTTGCCAGATATACGCAAGGATTTCCAAGTGTATTGCGACGCTTCACGCTTAGGACTTGGAGGAGTACTCATGCAGGATGGAAGAGTTGTTTCTTATGTATCACATCAACTTCGACCGCATGAGTTGAATTATGCTACGCATGATTTGGAGCTAGCAGCAGTAGTGCATGCGCTCAAAACCTGGAGATATTTCCTCATTGGAAATCGTTGTGATGTGTACACGGATCACAAGAGTTTGAAGTACATCTTCACCCAGAAGGAGTTGAACCTCAGACAGAGGAGATGGTTGGAGCTCATAAAGGATTATGATATGAAGCTGCACTATCACCCCGGAAAGGCCAATGTCATTGCAGACGCTTTGAGCCGGAAGAGTTATGCCAATACCCTAGTAAAAGGAGGATTGCCAAAGGAGTTAGCAGAAGATCTTCGGGAGCTTCGTTTGGAGATAGTTCCTAGAGGTTTTGTTGCAACCTTGGAGGTTCAGTCAACATTGTTGGGAAAGATACGAGAAGCCAGAAAGATGACAAAGAGATTGCCGAAATCAAGGAGAGGATGAGTGAAGGAAAAGCCAACGGTTTTTGTGAGGACGAACACGACACCTTATGGTTTGAAGACTGAATCTACGTGCCCAATGATGCCGAGATCAGGAAGTTGATATTACAGGAAGCACATGATTCACCATACTCGATACACCCCGGAAACACTAAGATGTATTTGGATACCGAGTATGTAGAAGGATATTACCGAGTATGTAGCAGTATGTGATGTATGCCAGAGGGTGAAGGCGGAACATCAGAAGCCAGCAGGATTATTACAGCCTATGCCGATACCCGAATGGAAGTGGGACAAGCTTGGCATGGACTTTATCACCGGATTGCCCAGGACCAGACCGGGACATGACTCAATCTGGGTAGTAGTGGATCTCTTGACCAAAGTATCCCACTTTATCCCCGTGAAAACCACTTATACCAGTGCAAAGTTGGCCAAGATATACATGACGAGGATTGTATGTCTGCACGGAGTTCCGAGGACCATCGTATCAGATAGAGGAACATAGTTTACATCAAAGTTTTGGCATCAATTACACCAGACTTTGGGAACCAGGCTAGAGTTTAGTATAGCTTTCCACCCACAGACTGATGGACAAACCGAGAGAGTCAATCAGATTCTGAAGGACATGTTGAGAGCTTGTGCGCTGGATTATGGATCCAGTTGGGACGACAACTTACCCTATGCGGAGTTCTCGTACAACAACAGTTACCAGGCCAGTTTGAAGATGGCACTGTTCGAAGCATTGTATGGGAGGAGATGTCGAACGCCGTTGATGTGGGATGAAGTCCAAGATCGTCAGTTGTTTGGACCAGATCTGATCAAAGAATCAAAAGAGAAGGTTAAGCTGATTCGAGATAGACTGAAGGTAGCTCAGTCCAGGTAGAAGAGTTATGCAGACTCGAAGCGCAAGGAAGTAGTCTATGAAATCGGAGACATAGCGTACCTAAGAGTGTCGCCTCTACGAGGAGTTAAATGTTTTGGATTTAAGGGAAAGTTAGCCCCGAGATTTGTGGGACCGTACCGTGTTTTGGAACACATGGGAGAGGTTGCCTACAAGTTGGAGTTACCCGAAGGATTGTCAGGAGTTCATGCTGTGTTTCACGTTTCCCAGCTTAAGAAGTGCCATGCGGAGATGACTGATATTCCTTTAAGAGACACAGTGCCCCTGGAAGCAATTCAGTTGGATAGTAATCTGACTTACGAGGAGAAACCCATCAAGATACTCGAGTTAGCGAGCAGAGTCACCCGCAGCAAAGTTATCAAGTTCTGCAATGTTCAATGGAGTCACCTGATGGCTTCTCGCCCCTCGTTGGTTACCCCAAGTGGAAGGTTCGAGATGCAGTGTAGCGGAAGTTTTCCCTTGGCAATACCAAGGATCGATTTCCCTGAGACTCCTAGTTTCAACAAGAAGGTGTCAACTGCTAACGGCACCAGATATTAGCAATCAACGTGGACCTGCACACAGATACAAATAACTTTGCTCCCAACGAGTACAGAGAGGTTGTCAATCCCTCCGGCCTTGTAGTTTACAAAGGATAACACGCAAGTGATAATAGTGATAGGTATAATTGCAATAGTAAGTAAAAAGCGGAAAGTAAATAGTGGATGTGATCAATGATGGTAATATGGACCGGAGTCTCATGATGTTCACTAGTGATGTCTCTCTCCCAAAAGACGATAAAACAGCTATGTGAGGTAAACGAATTATAGCTGGGCAATTAACAGGACCATGTGCGCAAACCAATGCTGACTAAGTTGCAAGAAAGGTAGAGGTTCAAAGCATGGGCGGTACGCCAAGGTAAGTAGACCGAAATCCATCTGCATCTACTACTAATCATCCACCTTGAGATATCTATCCAGAACATCTCGCTGGTATTAAGTTGCGAGTCCCACCCATAGTGTAAACTCAAAGCAACAGACAACTGCATTAAAAGAACTTTGCGTAAAGTAAACAATCCTTGCACCCGCGGGCACAAGCACCGTTGTTTTCCCCCTTGTGGCAACAACACATCCCCTAGACTCATGTTTCTTTCACTCAAGCTAGTCATCGAGGGGCATGAACCCACAATCAAGCATAACGTTCCCTCTTGGAGTCACTACCTACTACTTGGCCAAAGCAATAAATAACAACGGAGAACATGCAAGAATTACTTACGAACATAAATATAAAAGAGGTGAAATAAATATATTACTCAAACACAATCTGAACATAATCTCATAATCCATCGGATCCCTGCAAACTCATCATAGCAACAGCATAAGGATTACATATGTGCCTCGATCATGTAGGGCAGCTCACGAGGACTAATTAGTGAAGCACAAGAACGGGAGAAGAACATCACATAGCTACTGGTCATGGACCCATGGTCCAAGGGAGACTACTCACAACTCATCCGGGAGGCGTCCATGGTGGTGGAGAAGCTCCCGGTGGTGATCCTCCCCTCCGGCAGGGTGTCAGGAAGAGTTCTCCTGGTGCTCCCGATCTTGGAAGCGGCGGCAGCGGCGGAACAGAGATGAGATCGCGAAAAAGGGTTCCCGTCTCGAGGGTTTCGGGAGACGGTATAAATATATGCCAAAGGGGGGCACCAGACGAGGCTCGGGGGGCCCAGGCTGTGCTTCGGGTGCCTGGTAGCTTCTGGAACGCTGATTTTTTATATAATTTTTCCGGGATTTTTCTGGCAGTTCTCGTAATGGGAAAACCTGAAATACAAAAACAGCCGAAAACAGAAACTGGCACTGGGGTGCACTGAGTTAATAGGTTAGTCCAAATATGATCAAAAGTGTATGGAAGTGTATAAATATCATAGCAATATCACCCAAAAGAGGCATGGAGCAAGCAGAAATTATAGATACGTTTTGGACGTATCAACATCCCCAAGCTTAATTCCTGCTCGTCCTCGAGTAGGTAAATGATAACAAGAATAATTTCTGTGGTGACATGCTATTAACCATATAGGACTTTTTCATAGTCATATGACAAAAGCTTACTGAGAGAATGAATCTATAGTAATTAAGTTGCCTCATGAGAAAATCACAAAGAACTGAAAGTTTTACAATATGATACTGAAACATCAAATAGATTTGTAATGAACATGGTGTGCAAATATGATAAAGTGATATCTCGCTTGCCCCCTTTAGTGAAGCAAAACATAAATGCAGGGGCACCTCCAAGGTTTAAGTGATGACTAGATATAATGATTTCAAAATAAATGATATCAGAATCATGCAAAAGACAATGCTACTTTGGGACAATGCACATTACACTCAGAATGACAATCATGCTCTCAGTAGTTGGTGCTTTAAAAGAAGGTGGAGACTCTCGAACCGTGGCTTTTGTTGGCAAGGTTGAAAACCCGTAGTCAGAAACAAAGACAAAACATGTACCAGAGCTCTTGATTTTAAAAACAGAGGTAATAATTATTTTTTTGATTATGCATGTTCCGTCAACGAATGCTAGCAGACAACTCAATCACTTCTTGAGATGGACAAGTTTCGAGGAACGGCTCCCGAATGAGGATGATCACATCCTCTTAATCTCCTTTGTTTATCACTGCCAAAGTTTTCTGATTTCTCATGAACAAAGCGTGAAGGAGGGTTTGTTTGTTATATTAATTTTGAGCCGGGCGCACTCAATGCCAGTTCCTTCTCGTATTATGGGTTTGCACATTATACATGCAATCCCGGGGTGAAGCTTGTCCAACTTAAAAAGATCATGAATTAACTACTACTTCCTCATGAACTTAAAACAGAGGCACAAAATATGAATGCTTTTCTTTGAATAATTTCCTGATGGTACATGCAAGTCTCCGTTAGGAATGGCGGGTGAATACCATGTAGGAAGGTATGGTGGACTCATATGGCATAACTGGTATAAAGGAATTTGGATGCACAAGCAGCCAGTCCGCTTAGTACAGGTGGAGGTTAGCAAAAGACTGGGAGCGACCAACTAAAAGAGCAATGACAGTCATAATCATGCAGAGTGACAAAGCAACATTGAATCAGGCATGGAAGTTATATCGCTACTCAGAAACAAAAGATCATCAAGGCTTGACAGACTTTCTTTACAGTCTTAAATATGCGTGAGCATACGCCAAGTCAATCAAAATAAATTCTCGAAGGAAGATATTACTAAAACATACCACATCATAGGCAAACAACCCATGTTGGTATTCCAATAACACATTGGGAACCCCCTAGCTATTTGAGACTAACCATAATAAAACATGAACTACTAAGCGCCATTATGCACGTAGCATCTTTATCATAGACATATCAACCAATGCAACGGAAGCAAACTCTCTTAATAAGATAAACATGATAACTAAAGAGAGTTCAAGCAACCAACTAAACAAAAGCTCTTCAAAAAGATAAGCATGAATACTAAGAGCTAAGCATGATAGTAGCTATTAAAAGACAAAGAACACACACAGCAAGGATAGACATGAAAATTCTATGTTATGTTCTAGGTAGAAGTGGAGCGTGTTTCTCCCCACATAAAGAAAGCTGAGTTCCGACTCGTTATGAAAAGCTAAAGAAAACTAAAAAGGAAAACTAAAAGCAAGACGCTCCAAGCATAGCACATAACACATGAAGTGATAAAAATATAGTGGAACGAAAGACGAACTGATAATGTTGATGGAGAAGGGGATGCGCGGGGGCATCCCAAAGCTTAGACGCTTGAGTCTCCTTGAATATTTCTTGGTGATGCACGGGGGCATCCCCAAGCTTGAGCGTTTGACACTCCTGAATCTTTTTATCATCTTCCCTCGCACACTTGAAAACTCCCTTCATACATAACTCATCATAATCTGATTAGCGAGGTTAGTACCCATAATAAAATAATTGTTCCTTGCTGGAAATAAGGATATTCTTGAAGGCCTACTATTTCTCAAGATTGACAAAAGGTTTTTGCAAAGAAAAAGCAAGCTCTAGGTTTGCAAAATGAAGGAAAGGCAAAACAGGACAGAATTTATGAAAAACAGAACAGCAGGTAGTAAATGATTTTTCCGGGGCACTTCTGCAACTCTAATAAAAAAGCTCAAAACAGATGCACGAAAGACAATTATATAGAGCACGCTGTCGAAAAAGTTCAGACCAAAAAGATGATCTGGTGATTTTATACGAATTTTTTTATCCAAGGACAGAATCTGTTTCCTGGACAGCACGTCACAACTTTTGAACTTTCTTGCAATCAGAGGCTACACTTGGCACAAAATTTGAAAAGCAAAGATACAATGATGATGCTACAGTAGTAACAACATCAAGACACAACAAAAGCAAAATAAAATTTATTCATTGGGCTGCCTCCCAAAAGCGCTTTCTTTTATGCCTTTAAGCTAGGCATAATGCAAAGAGATCAAGTCTTATCAAGAGTAAAATAATAGCTAGCCCGTATAACGGACTCAAAAGGTAACTTAATCTTCTTTCGAGGGAAGTGTTCCATCCCTTTCTTGAGAGGAAACTGGAATTTTATATTCCCCTCTTTCATGTCAATGATAGCACCCACGGTGCGTAGAAAAGGACGTCCCAAAATAATTGGACCCGAAGGTTCACATTCAATATCCATAATAGTAAAATCAACGGGAACATAGTTGTCATTGACAATGATAAGAACATCGTCGATCCTCCCCAAAGGTTTCTTTATGGAAGAATCAATGAGACGAATACCAAAAGAACAAGAATCAAAAGGTTTCAGTTTAAGCATATCATATATTCTTTTGGGCATAACAGAGGTACTAGCACCAACATCATATAAAGCATAGCAAGAGAAGTTATTCAACTTAATTTTTATCATAGGATCCCAACCATCTTCTAGCTTTCTAGGTATGGAGACTTCTACTCTAAGTTTCTCCTCCCTAGCTTTGATAAGAGCATTAGTGATATGCTCTGTGAAGGCAAGGTTAATCGTGCTAGTGCGGGGGACTCTAGACATCTTGTGAAGGAAATCAATAACTTCGGTAAGAGTGCAATTGTCAAAATCAAGGTCACTACTATCAAGTAAAGTGGTAGTGGTGTCCTTTAGGTTCACTTGTTTGGTAGTTTCTATAGTCATAGCATCACCATTAATAGGTCCATCGGGACCAGGAGTGCATTGGGTGCTAAGAGTTTGGATATCCTCAACAACTTGGATAGTAGCAACAGTGTGGTGGGTAGGAAGGCTCTTAATTCTATCTTCTTCCTCCCTTTCTCTAGCCCATCTCTCTTTAAGTTTAGCCATCATCCTAATATTTTCATTAATTTGCACTTGGATAGCATTAATATGAGTGACCTTCCTCTCCTCAAGAGGAGAAGTTCTAATTTTAAGCAATTCTACTTCATTGGCTAAATTGTCTACCTTCGAAGAGAGATCACCTAGTTTGTTTAGTTTTTCTTCTACACTATTATTAAAAGCTTTTTGGGTAGTGATGAAATCTTTAAGCATAATCTCTAGTTCAGTAGTGGAGTTCTTGGTGCTAGGATAAGCATTGTTGTTCCCATAGGAATTAGAGGGGAACGGTCTAGGATTGCTACCAAAATTACTCCTATAAGCATTGTTATTAAAATTGATTCTAGAGATAAAGTTCACATCTACTTGTTCTTGAGCAATCAAAGAATTTAAAGGAACATCACGAGGATCAATAGAAGATTGCTTCGAAAGTAGAGACATGATCAAGTCAACTTTTTCATTTAGGGAGGAAATCTCCTCAACAGAGTTTACCTTCCTACCTGTTGGAGCGCGTTCGGTGTGCCATTGGGAATAGTTGGTCATCATCTCATCGAGAAGCTTTGTGGCAGCACCAAGTGTAGTTGACATAAAGGTTCCTCCCGCGGCCGAATCTAACAAGGTCCGCGAGGTAAAGTTCAAGCCTGCATAAAAAGTTTGGATAACCATCCAAGTAGTCAAACCATGAGTAGGGCAATTCTTGATAAGAGATTTCATACGTTCCCAAGCTTGGGCAACGTGTTCATTATCCAATTGTTTAAAATTCATTATGTTACTCCTTAGTTGGATAATTTTAGCGGGTGGATAGTATTTTCCAATAAAAGCATCTTTGCACTTGTCCCATGAATCTATGCTATTTCTAGGCAAAGACTAAAACCAAATTTTAGCTCCTCCTCTCAAAGAGAAAGGAAAAAGCTTAAGCTTAACAATATTACCATCTATTTCTTGGTACTTTTGCATATCACAAAGTTCAACAAAGTTGTTTAAGTGTAAAGCAGCATCATCTCCAGCACCGGAGAATTGATCTTTCATGACTAAGTTCAGTAAAGCAGGTTTAATTTCATACGAAGGTGCTGAAGTGGCAGGTGTAGTGATAGGTGTGCAGATAAAGTCATCGTTGTTGTGACTAGTGAAGTCACACAACTTGGTGTTCTCGATGGAACCCATAGTAGCAAGCAAGCAAGATAACTATTTTTGTGATTTTCGATAAAAGATACTAAAGCAAAACTGAAAGGTAAACTAACAAGACTAAAAAGCAAAGGTAAAAGATAGCGTGCAACTCCCCTATCCTGAAGAGTGGAGTCCCCGGCAACGGCGCCAGAAAACTTTGCTTGATGGCTTCTCGCCCCTCGTTCGTTACCCCAAGTGGATGGTTTGAGATGCAATGTAGCGGAAGTTTTCCCTTGGCAATACCAAGGATTGATTTCCCTGAGACTCCCAGTTTCAACAAGAAGGTGTCAACTGCTAACGGCGCCAGATATTAGCAATCAATGTGGACCTGCACACAGATACAAATAACTTTGCTCCCAACGAGTACAGAGAGGTTGTCAATCCCTCCGGCCTTGTAGTTTACAAAGGATCAAACACAAGTGATAATAGTGATAGGTATAATTGCAATAGTAAGTAAAAAGCGGAAAGTAAATAGTGGATGTGATCAATGATGGTAATATGGACCGGAGTCTCATGATGTTCACTAGTGATGTCTCTCTCCCAAAAGACGAGAAAACAGCTATGTGAGGTAAACGAATTACAGCTGGGCAATTGACAGGACCATGTGCGCAAACCAATGCTGACTAAGTTGCAAGAAAGGTAGAGGTTCAAGGCATGGGCGGTACGCCAAGGTAAGTAGACCGAAATCCATCTGCATCTACTACTAATCATCCACCTTGAGATATCTATCCAGAACATCTCCCTGGTATTAAGTTGCGAGTCCCACCCATAGTGTAAACTCAAAGCAACAGACAACTGCATTAAAAGAACTTTGCGTAAAGTAAACAATCCTTGCACCCGCGGGCACAAGCACCGTTGTTTTCCCCCTTGTGGTAACAGCACATCCCCTAGACTCATGTTTCTGTCACTCAAGCTAGTCATCGAGGGGCATGAACCCACAATCAAGCATAACGTTCCCTCTTGGAGTCACTACCTACTACTTGGCCAAAGCAATAAATAACAACGGAGAACATGCAAGAATTACTTATGAACATAAATATAAAAAAGGTGAATCAAATATATTACTCAAACACAATCTGAACATAATCTCATAATCCATCGGATCCCAGCAAACTCATCATAGCAACAGCATAAGGATTACATATGTGCCTCGATCATGTAGGGCAGCTCACGAGGACTAATTAGTGAAGCACAAGAACGGGAGGAGAACATCACATAGCTACTGGTCATGGACCCATGGTCCAAGGGAGACTACTCACAACTCATCTGGGAGGCGTCCATGGTGGTGGAGAAGCTCCCGGTGGTGATCCTCCCCTCCGGCAGGGTGCCGGGAAGAGTTCTCCTGGTGCTCCCGATCTTGGAAGCGGCGGCGGCGGCGGAACAGAGATGAGATCGCGAAAAAGGGTTCCCGTCTTGAGGGTTTCGGGAGATGGTATAAATATATGCCAAAGGGGGGCACCAGACGAGGCTCGGGGGGCCCAGGCGCCCCCCCGGCGCGGCCAGGGGGGTGTGACGCCCCCGATTTGTCCGTACACTAATCATGCACGCAAATGTGTACGACCAAGATCAGGGACTCACTGGAAGATATCACAACACAACTCTAGACACAAATTAAAATAATACAAGCTTTATATTACAAGCCAGGAGCCTCGAGGGCTCGAATACAAAAGCTCGAATACACAAGAGTCAGCGGAAGCAATAATATCTGAGTACAGACATAAGTTAAGCAAGGTTGCCTTAAGAAGGCTAGCACAAAAGTAACAACGATCGAAGAGGCAAGGCCTCCTGCCTGGGACCTCCTAACTACTCCTCGAAGCCGAACTCCACGTAGAAACATCCTCGGGATCATCTGGCTCCTGGACTCCACCACCTGGTTGCATCATCCGAGAAGAAAGGAAGAAAGGGGGAAAAGGGGGAGCAAAGCAACCGTGAGTACTCATCCAAAGTACTAGCAAGCAAGGGTCTATACTACATATGCAATGGTATCTGTGTAAAGGGGTAATATATGTGGACTGAACTGCAGAATGCCAGAATAAGAGGGGGATAACTAATCCAATCGAAGACTACGCTTCTCGTAACCTCCATCTTGCAGCAGAAGAAGAGAGTAGCCGGAAGTAACAAGTATCCTCGCTTCTGGCAGCCTCCGTCTTGAAGCAGTAGAAGGGAATAGATGGTAAGTTCACCAAGTAACATCGTATAGCATAATCCTACCCGGTGATCCTCCCCTCGTCACCCTGTGAGAGAGCAACCACCGAGTTATATCTGGCACTTGTAAGGGTGTGTTTTATTAAGTATCCAGTTCTAGTTGTCATGAGGTCAGAGTACAACTCCGGGTCGTCCTTTTACCGAGGGACACGGCTATTCGAATAGATTAACTTCCCTGCAGGGGTGCACCACATAACCCAGCACGCTTGATCCCATTTGGCCGGACACACTTTCCAGGGTCATGCCCGGCCTCGGAAGATCAACACGTCGCAGCCCTACCTAAGCACAACAGAGAGGTCAGCACGCCGGTCTAAACCCTAAGCGCACGGGGATCTGGGCCCATCGCCCAATACACACCTGCACGTTGCGAGGGCGGCCGGTGAGCAGACCTAGCAACCTCCATTACTAAGGAAGTTGCGTTACGCGGTCCAACCCGGCGCGTGCCGCTAAACCGCTAACGTCAAGAAGGCTTCGGCTGATACCACGACGTCGAGTACCCATAACTATTCCCACGTAGCTGGTTAGTGCGTATAGACCAAATGGCCAGACTCAGATCAAATATCCAAACTCGTTAAGCGTGTTATTATGAAATAACCGCGGACAACGACCAGGGCCAGGCCACCTCTCCACCGGGTGTCTCAACCTGCCCTGTCGCTCCGCCACAACGATCCACTTGGGGGCCGTCAGGAACTCAGGCCCACCACTACCTGGATGGAGCCACCTGTCCTTTCAGCCCCCACATCAAATCACTTGCGGGTACTCAATGAGCCGACCCGACTTTAGTCACATCATGTATCATGTAAAGTATATATATAGTATATACCCGTGATCACCACCCGAGGTGATCACGGCCCGATAGTATAGCATGGCAGACGGACAAGGATGTGGGGCCACTGATGGAATACTAGCATCCTACACTAAGCATTAGGATTGCAGGTAAAGTATCAACAGTGGTAGCAACAATGACAGGCTATGCAGCAGAATAGGATTATCGAAAGCAGTAACATGCTACACTACTCTAATGCAAGCAGTAGAGAGAAGAGTAGGCGATATCTGGTGATCAAAGGGGGGGCTTGCCTGGAAGCTCTGCAGACGAAAGGAATCTTCGGAAGCATAGTCGTAGTCGAACACCGAAGCATCAATAGTCTCGGGGTCTATCACAGTACCGGAGTCTACCGAAAATAAGCAACGAAGGGGGAAACAAATAAATAACAGAGCAAACAATATCATCACAAAGCATAACATGAAAATACGCGGTGCTACGTGTGACCTAACGCGGTAGGAGGTGATACTGGCAAGGATGAAAAACATCCGGGAAAGTATTCCCGGTGTTTCGCGTTTTCGGGCAGATGAAACGGAGGGGGAATGTTGCACGTTCGGTAAGATAGAGAGGTGTAGTGGACGAACGGGTTGCGTAGTCGGATGCGTCTCGTCGTTCTGAGAAACTTTCATGTACAAAGTATTTTCATCCGAGTTACGGTTTAAAAGATATGATTTTCTAAAGTTTTTATTAATTTCTGGAATTTAATTAATTAATTTAAATCTAACATTATCCAGAATAGGGCATGCTGACGTCAGCATGATGTCATCGGTCAACTCTGACTGTTGACCAGTCAAAATGACTCGTGGGGCCCGCGTGTCATACACAGATAACTAATTAAACAAATTAATTAGTTTAACTAACAGATTAGGTAGGTTAGTTAATTGATTATGTTAACTTAATTATAATTAATTAACTTAATTAACCTATTGCCTTAACGGTTTGGGGTACACGGGCGAAGCGGGCGCAGGCGTCGGGCGCTGCCCGAGCGGAGCCGCGGGCGTCTGGTCGCCCGACCGGGGCGAGCTGGCTAGCGGCGGCCCTGGCACGGCGAGGCCAGGCGAGGCCGATGGCCTGGGGCGGCTAGGGCATGGCCGACCAGCGCCAGGGAAGCGGCTGGGCGAGGCGGCAGCAGGCAGAGGAAGTGGTGCGGCACGGCGCCGCGGCCGGCGGGGGTGGAGCTAGAGGCGGCGGGTCGTGAGGCGGGCGGCGGCGGCGGTCGCGTGGGCGGGCGCCGGAGCACCGCGGGCAGGGCGCGGGGGAGGGGCGGCCGGAGCAAGGCGGGGACGGCGCGGCTTCGGGCGCGCGCGTCGGCTTGCCGGACGGGGCGAGGCCGCGGTGGGAGGCCGGAGGGCTGCAGCGGGGCGCCGGCCAGGGGGAATTCGGGGCCACAGACGGGCGCACGTTCGCGCATGGGGGGGGGCGACAGCGGCTAGTGTGGTGAGGGAAGA